>JAOTBA010000003.1:10001780-10019071 GCA_025629845.1 Erythroxylum squamatum | reverse complement strand
GGATAAGTCGGGGATATGTTTCCCCAGATCTATATTGTAATTTGTGTTGACTCTTTCCCTTTAACCAAAAAAAAAAATCACTCAAGTCCTCTCTTTTCTCCACGCACCATGACTGGTACACCTCCATCATTCAATCCCTCCCTCCCTGTCCTCATCCCACCAAACTTCTGTTTACATGCCAACTTTCCACCGTTGGGTTCTTCCCTCTCCTCATTGGAGCTCAGGCCACTAGGCTTAGAGAAATTCCTGGTATTCTCTCTGTTGTCTACATTATGATCTTTTTAGGCCTATAATTATGGCATATGGCAGAATATATAATTTTTTTAAATAAGTCCTTAAAATTTTTGAAATTTACTGTAACAGCTATTACTACCTGAAATTGTTAGTACCAACCGATATTGATGATTGGTACTAAAGAGCTAAGTTTTGTATCGTTTTTTACTCGATATTAGCTTGTACCGTTTTTTACTCCATATATTGTTTTCTTTGATGTAGACATTGTGGACCCATTTTACCGGTAGCTCTTCTTTTTAATTGCAAATCCACCATAACTTCTTGGCCATGCTGATTTTATTAAGTAAATTGGATGAATGGATTCCTAAGCCTCCTTGATTCTTTGGCTGACATATCTTACTCCAATTGACTTTTGCTTTATTGTGTCCTCCCTATAGGAAGCATATTAACTTCTTGTCTATCACCTTTAGAACACTCTTAGGAAGGCCTATGTGGTTGATCCAATATGTTGCCATGTTGCTCTGAATGGTTTAAACTAATAGTAGTTTTCTCTCATAGCTTAGAAATTTGTTGCACTAGTGATTGATCTTTTTGTTTAGTATTTAGTCTATCCATACGTGGTCTGCAATATGCTGCATTGATTCTTTTTTTATGATATTTGAAGTAAGTCACTTGTTAATATAGAAATCACCCAAAATATATAGAATACATAAGAAGGGGGTTTGAATTGTGTAAAATCTTCACAAATATTAATCTTTAGAAATTTCTTGGATTTCTTTATAATTTCAAATGATCACAAAAACAATTTACTTAAGTCGACGAGTAATGTAATCGTAAAATTATTTTCTACTATTCTAACAACAAGAAAATTAAAAGATAAGGGTTAGAGAATAGACGCCGCGATTTTATACTGGTTCACTCTTAACTTTGAGTTACGTCCAGTCCTCAGAGTTTGTCTGAGATTTTACTATATTCTTCAACTTTACAAGTATTCTTTCTATACTTGTAGAGCCTCTTCAGGTCTTTCTCACAAAGTATTCTTTATCTGCTTTCTTAGCCTCTCCAGGCTCTAGCCTTTCTTTCTCTTGGAAAGATAATGTTTGAACTTCTCGTTACAGATGTATTCGCTTTCTTTCTTTCACACTTGAATACAGAGTTTCTCTAAGTATTGCACAATCAGATTTTCTCTCTTGTAAAACTTGTTATTTAGTTTACAACTCAAGCTGATATTTATAGCCTGAGTCTTCAACTGTCTTCTTGATAAACTACTTCTTGAATCTTCTAAAAACTGTTATTAGTTGAGTCATGTAACTAACTCCAACTAACTAACTGCCTGACGCTCTAAAATCTTTTTATTTGCATCGTCTGGTATTATGTTTCTTCTGGTATCGCGCTTTCTTTTGGTGTCGCGCTTTCTTCTAATTTGACTTTTTGTATCTTCTGGTTTGACCATGTATCTTCTAGTTTGTCTTCGTCTGGTGTTACGCTTCGTCTGGTATCGCTTGTATCTTCTAGCGATGGCATGTAGCTTCTGTCGATGACTTGTATCTTCTATCGATGCCGTGTATCTTCTATCGATTTTCTGCACACTTAACAAACTTATCAAAAACAACACACACACTTCTAAGATTATTATTATTTGATTTTCATCAAAATTAATAGAAGTGAAATCTTCTTGACTTAACAATATTAGCACTCTACGATATCCAACTACTTTGAGTATTATTGTAATGAAACTCCAATTCACCGAGTCGAAAGCCTTTGTCAGATCAATTTTAATTATGTCGTTCTTCCTATTTGCATTTGTGTTGTATCCTTTCAGAAGTTCTTGACACAATAGTATATTATTGCCTATGGATCTTCCCTTAATGAATGCATTTTTGTGCAGAGTTGATGATGCTTCCCATGGTGTTCTTTGACTTGCTGTCTAGTATCTTAGTAATGATCTTCTAAAGGACATTACAACGGGGGATTGGTCTGAATTCCTCCAATTTGCTTGCATTTATCTACGTTGGGATAAGGCTAATATAATTCTTACTCTATTTTTTTTAATATTTTTCCATTTTGAAAAAAATCCATCACTGCCTCTGTTACTTCTTTCCCTAGGATGTCCCAATTTTATTGATAGAACCTTCCATTATATCCATGTTGTCCACGAGATTTCTTTGAGTTTATTAAGAATATTGCACTTTTGATTTCCTCATCACCTACTTCTTTGATGATTTCAATTCTATCTGGATCTTATATTTGCTTTATTCCCTTTAGGATTGCTTCTGGAATTTCCTGTACTTCTATTTCTCTCCCATATTGCTTGCTAAAGAATTCAAATGTGTGTTCTTGCATTTGCTCTTAATCTTACATTTCCTAGCCTCTATCATCTTCCAAGTACTTGATGTTGCTTTTGTTCGTTCTTGATATTATAGAATTCAAATAATACTTGGAACATTTGTCTCCATCCTTTAATTATAACATTTTGGATTTTTTTCTGAGCTGATTATGGTTGTTTTCCAGGGCTGAGTTGTATCTTTTATTAATTCTGCTTCCTCCTTTCTTAGTGTCCGGTCTTCAGGATTTATCATGATCTTCCTTTGACATTCTTGCAGTTTTCCCAATGCTTTGTTCTTATCATCATGCCCAATTGTCTATTTATGTTGCTTAATGACGTATAACATTCAACACTGTGATTTTCAGAGAAAGGGTATTTTCTTTATTTTTGAAGATCTATTCGAAAGTATAACAACATTTTTAACTAATTAAACAATAGATAATTAGTTAATTATTAAATGAGATCCTTACAATCAAGTCTACAAATTTGTTTAGGATCTAGTAACAGTCAATCTATAGTTATAAAATTAATCTATAACACTTTTCCTAAAATGGAGCATGAGTATTAATTATGCTTAGACTATTACAAATATATTTGCTCCATTTTTGTTTAGAGCTTATATGTAATATCTCTAAAATTTTCTTAATTTCACATATTTCATAGTGAATAAGTTTTGTTGTATATTTTTACGAATAAAATAATAGTCAATCTCAACATGTTTAGTTTGTTCATAAAACACAAGATTAGAAATAATAAGTAGAGTAGTTTGGTTATCACACCATAACTTTGTTAGTATTGAGGTCTTAAAATCAATTCAATTAAGAGTCAATATATTCATATTATCTCACATATTGATTATGACATAGCTTTATATTCACACTTGGCACTGGACCTAGATGCAACATTTTGCTTATTATTTTTCTATGAAACCAAAATTTCTCCAACAAAGATACATTATGCAGTTGCGGATTTTTAGTTAATCTTAAAACTTGCTCAATTTGCATATAAGATACAATATGTGAGTATGTCAATGATTTTCATATAATATCCCTTATCCATGTCCTTTAAGTAACTTAAAGATTTGTTTTAGAGTAGTCCAAATGATGAACAATCGAGGCAAACATGAATTGACTTATCATACTAAGAGAATATGCAATTTGAGAACGAGTTCTTGTAAGATTGTTCAATTTTTAACCAATTTTTTATATTTCTTAGGATTTTCAGATAAATCTCCATCTATAGTAAGTTGTAAATTAGGAAGCATTGCAACACTGTATGATTTAGCCCCTATTTTTTATATCTCAGTTAATACGTTAAGTGCATGTTTCCTTTGAGATAAAGAAAATGCCTTTCTTATCTTTTGTCACCTCTACTCTAAAAAAAAATTCAAAGCACTTCAATCTTTTGTGTGGAGCTGACTATGAACAAAGGACTTAAGAAATGAAATTCCCATACTATCAAGTTGACTGTGAAAAAAGGACTTAAGAAATGAAATTCTCGTACTATCACTTTCAGTAATGACAATATCATTTATATATGCAATAAGGAGAATGATGCATTATGTAAAATATTTATTAAAAAAAACTGAATAGTCAAACTTACTTTTACTCATTTCAATCATTTTCATAGTCTCACTAAAAATTTAAAACCAAGTATGGGAACTCCATTTTAAACTAAACAAGGGCTTCTAAATATGATACATTTTCTCACAATCTCTCTAAACAACAAACTTGGGTGGTTGCTTTATATATACTTCCTCCTAAAGGTCACCATATAAGAAAGTAATTTTCATTTCTATCTAGTACAAGGGTCAATCATAAATAACTGTAATAGAAATGAATAAATGAATAGATGTTAATTTAGTACATGAGTACATGACAAAAAGTGTCAGAATAATCTACACCATAAGTTTGAGCATAGCTTTTTGCTATAATTCATAATTTAAGTTGAATCACTAATCCATTAAAATTGACTTTGACAACAAAGACCCATTTACATCCAATATCATTCTTTCCCATTGGCAAGTTCACTAAATACCATGTACCAATATCATATTAACTATTCATCTCCTCAATCATAACATCATGTTAATAAGGATGGGATAAGGATTTACGAACAATTTTCAGAAGAGTCATAGAATCAAAGGAGGCATCATAAGAATAAGAAGAGAAACACAAGTGAATATAGGATACAAAATATGAAATAGGATAAGTACATTATTCTTTGGCAAAGAGCAATTAGAAGTTTAGGGTCATTTATGGTTACATCCAATGTCAAAGAAGAGACAAGTACTGAACTTGTATCATGATGATCTTGTAATTTAGAGAAGACTAGGAAAATAAGTGGTGGTGGTGGTTACGTAGAAGTATCAAGCCTAAAAGTAATAGTAATGGTCTAATATGTGATCTTATAAACTAACAAATCACCATCCTCCTTAGAAACTGAACAAGTAAGAAAGTAATGAATATATTCTAAAAAGGTAATATTAGTTGAGCCAAGATATTTGTTAAGATTAGGATAGTAGTATCGATACCCTTTTTGGATACGAGAGTCGCCTAGGGAAACACATTATGAAGATTTGGATCTAACTTAGTTACATGACAAATACTAACAAATATTTAGAGTATAATGGAGAACAAAGATTTAAGGGAAAAAAGAACAATATAAGGAACCTCAACGTAAATAACAAAAGAAGGCATATGGTTAATCAAAAATCAGGTTGTGAAAACTGCATCAACCTAAAATTTCTTAGAAACATACATTCAAAATAAGATTTCACTAATTATTTCAAGGAGAAGTTAATTTTTTTTCTTTCATCCATACCATTTTGAGATGATATGTCAACATATGAGAATTAATAAAGAATGTCATTTTGAACCATATAGGTTTCAAATAAAAAAAAAATTCTATGGTATTATCACTCCTTAAAATATGGATATAGACATCAAAATATATTTTTATTTCAGTATAAAAATAGTAAAATGGGAAAGTAATACAAAAAAAACTATTCATTAGATAAAGCCAAGTCATATAAGAGAAATCATCAATAAAAGTAACACAATATCACAATCCAATTTTAGACATATCAAGACAAAGACATTGAACATTGGAATAAAATAATTTAAAAGAAAAACTAACTCATTTATTGACCTAGGAGAATGAAGATAGATAATGATGTTTAGGAAACTGACAGGACTCACAATATAAGCAAAATTCATTATGAAATTGAGGACAAAATTTCTTTAATATGGGATGTCCTAACTGATAATACACTTTAACAGGAGTTAAGAAATTTGAACAAGCAATGGGTCTTGGCACATGAGTTTCCAGAATGTAGAGACCTTCTAATTCAAATCCTTTTTCAGTAATATTCTTTGTTGTAAAATCTTGAAGAAGATAATGATTGAAAAAAAACAAGACACAACGATCAAGGGAATGGGTGAGTTTACTCATAACTATTAATTAAAAGAAAAACCTTTTATATTTAAGATAAAGGATAGAGAAAGTAACAGAGTAAGATTAACAGTGTCATAACTAAGAACAAAAGAAGTAGATCCATAAGCTAAAGTAAAATGGGAAGGAAACCTGTGATATGAAAAAGTAGAGAAAACACTAGAATTTCCTTTCATGTAATGTGAGGTATTGGAATCAATGACTTATTGGGAGGAAGAGGAAAGAAGAAAACGTAGGTGTATTACTTAAATCAATAATATCATATATAGGATGAAATTTTTAGTGGTTCTTAGTACTTGATAAATTTAGTAAATTCATCTGTACAAACTATACTAATCATCTTAACAAATGAGCTAGGTGTCACATGAGTGAAATAGTGTTTTTGAGATTTACTTTGAAGCTAGTGACTTGTGAATTTGGTATGGCTCAACTTGTAAAAATATTGATAAACGATTCCTCATACATCCTAATTGCCTGTTCCTCCTCCTAATATTCCTATAAGATGACTTTTTATTGTCAAACCCTCTATTCCGATTGATAAGAGTATTAGAATTCTGAATATTAGGTTATGATAAATGTACTATTTATGCAAAGAATTAGAGCAAAGGCCTCGTCTAAAGAGAAAATCTCAACACTGGGGATATTTTATGACTTAAAAATCTCAAACTAAGAGTTAATACTATCTAAAAAGCTCATCACTATTATCTACTCCTATTGAGCTCTACTAACCTTTAACATAGTGACTAAAAGGTAATAAGACATCTAATTCTTTATAAGTTTTTTTCTAATTCATAAAATATTCTTAAAGAGACTGATTTTGTTTTTTAGCAGGACAAAAATTTTATATGATTTAAAAATAAAGGAAACATTTCCTTTTCTAGAATAAAAAATTCTAAATATTTCATCAATTATTTGATATATTCACAGTGATTAATCAAACTAACGAACGCATGCTCAATAGATTCACCATTCAATCTTTCTTGGTCGACTATTGGCATAATATGCAAGAATAATTAAGCATCATCTTACAGCCACTCCTTGCGAGTATGGTTTGATAATGGCTCATTAGTAAGGTGAAGGTCTTTATAAATGCTTTGATAATGGCTTATTAGTAAGGTGAAGGTCTTTAGAAATGCTCCTTAAATAATTTAAAATTATCTTACACCAATCTTAAAAATTGAGACTAGTCAATTTATGATGTGGTCTTAGACATCATTGGAATGATGTACATCACAATTAAACCATTGTGTCCGACAACTATAGATATAAAATAGTTTAAAAGATCAAGAATAAGTATAAAAATAGACAAAATTGCTGTAGCGACCCCTGTGTTATACGAAAGTAGCTAATTAAACCCTGAGATATAAAATGTTACTCTATTAACCTTATGTTTTCAATTTTGCTGCAAAAAAAACCCTTAGCCGTGTGTTGTTAAGGGGTTGTGAGTTAATAAAATTTCAACTCAGGGTTATTAAGGCAATAAATTCTATAAAAATAACCCAAATAGATTAGATTCCTAACCATAAGTTACGCTAAAACTAGCTCTTTATAAGAACACTCTAAATGAACCCTCTTAATAATTAGTTAATGCAATAATTCCTATCAACTAGATTAGCCACGCTTGGGCAGAACGAGCAATGGTACACTAAGAGATTGTGGAAAAAATAAAAGCCATAACAACTGGCTAGACTATTGGTAAAAAAAGTTAACAGGTACGCTTATCGAAGCGTTGAGGACAATAAACCTACAAGAGTGGAACAAGGAAGAGGTGACCTCAGAAGGGTTGGTTGGAAGAGTAACTCCATTGTATATATTGGCACATTACTGTGTATGGGCGAGGAGGTAGAAGTTTCAGGCGATGCATGAGGCTCACATACAAGGCTTTTGATGACCGATTTTTAAGAAAGAGTTGGTTGACTGCCAGTGCTTCTAATGATGCCAATAGTGAAAACAAAAGGTCACTCATTTTAAGTGATCTAAAAAATTTCAAAGTTATGTTTATTAGACATAACTAAAATAGAAGATCAAAACTAAAATTTCTACTTGTTGGTTATAAGCAAGAATAACGAGGAATTCCTGCAAGACAAAAGACAAACATCTATACAAACATATCATGACAATATATGCCAATTAAACACATCAATTATCAATATCAACATCACCAAGCAAACTTTTAAATAAAAAATTAAATGCATAATTAAATGTTATTCTCGTACAACATAAGTATACTAGAGATGGTATGTCAATTTTCATGAGTTAAACATATAAACTGAGGTGAAAAAAAGAGAAATAGGCTTGATATCAAGACAAGGATAAGAAGTGAGTTTACCTTATGCATTTACTTGACAAGATTTTCTACATTATTCAAATCACCATTTTGAGGAATTTTCATAGAGTAACAATAATGTGAGATTTTGTACATATCATACACATAGGGGATTTAATAAAATAAAACTAGACTACTACATTTTTACCTATTGGTGTCAATTTGAAATTCGAGCGTGCTTTGGATGAATTCTTCCAGAATTTGTGCTTGACTTCTTATAAATAATGTAGGAGGGCTTAAAAAAATAGAAAGTGAAATTCTAACCTATTAAAATGCTAAAAGTATTGAAATAAGGTTTGAACTAAGGAAACAATTTGTTTTATTTAAAGAAAAGTACAAACTACAATGGGGATTTAAAATAATAAGGATGAATACACAACATAATGAAAACTAGAAAATAATAATGAAGTAGTCTGATTGTTTTTTTTTTTTGTATTTCTAGAGATTGTTTGGAGGTTCTATGTTGTGCCTTTATATCATGGCATTGGCGGATTTATATAGCCTTCTTAACTTCAGGCAAATTTTTTTCCCCATTTCCCACATTCTAGATAAATTCTTACCACTATTCAACCTCAAGCATCTCTCTTGTAACTACCTAATTTCCAGCCCACTTTGTCATATTTCTCCATCGTTTCTGTTGCTTATTCTTAGCACATTTAACCTCCACATTATGGACTTCTACCTACCCATATACCCACAAGTTCTCTAACTAAACATCCATTGGGCTTCCATATTTTAGGTTCCTTTCACTTATAAGCCTACTAGGCTAAATTCCTTTTAGCCTATCAACAATTATTGTCTACATATATAGTGTTGAAATCCTCTTAACTTATGTAAAATGGATACAAGACCATTAGTCAAATTCTCAAATATGGATCAATGGTTTTGGGAAGTTCAAGAGCCAAAGAGAATCCTATTAAAAGAGGAAACATGGAAATGCCATTAGGAGGATCTTTGCCTAGCCCTAAATAAGAAAAAATCATTAATTGAGAAGGAATATTAGGCGCAAAGATTATATCAAGATTCTCCTATGTTTAAAATTTCCCAATCTTTGTCTATTACGGAAGCTAAAAGATCTATTTCATTTAAATTTAAAACTTTTACTAATTCCCTGGGTTTCACCTATTTTGCTATAAATTCGTGTCATTTCACTCTATTATCTACTTCAAACTTTAAACATTCATTGTCTTTTCCAGTATTTTCTCCTTCTCCTACTTACAAATTCTCTCAAAATTCAACAAACTCTTTTTGGACTATGGCTTCTACTTATTGTGCACTTTCCTCTTCCTCTATAGACTCTGTCGAATTGAATGCTATAGACGTATATCTTAGATTTTCTTTTTTTGCACTCTTATATGCAAATTCAGTCAATGATGTTGACTTTATTTTTTATGCATATTATAAAACTTGAGGTGTTCTCTGTTTAAGTTGAACCTCTACCATCCTTTGTCAGAATAAGCTATTTAACTTTTTAATCCTAAATCTCTTTTTGGGTTCTTCTTTCTCATTGGAATTTTCTTCTTTCAATATGGTAGAAGGGTTTCCCATTTTGACTATGAGCAAGGTTTAGTTTTAACTACTAAAATCCCTCTGTTAACTGAATCTTCTCATCCGTCTCTTCCCTATTTAAGAGAGGTGAGTAAATCAAACTTTCCTCTAGAATTACCTTCGTTCCATACCACATAATCTCTAAAATCATGTCCAAAGAGTATAAATTTGTAAGTCAAATGGATAAATAAGGTATACCCTTCTTATTATTTTTCTTGGAAAGGACAAGGAATTCTTCAATTAATAGCCATTTTTAGAAACCTACTAGAATATCAACCAAACTTTTTATCTGTTATCCTGAAATTCTAGAGTCCTTCCAATAATTCTTTCATCTTCCCTTTTAGACACACCTCAATTTCATTTGAAAATGTTTTCTTACTGACCAGGCTGTCTGTGATTAGGGATGACTTTGTTTGTTTTGTTGAGGAAACTTTTATTATGAACCCCATCACTTTTAGGTGCTCTTCTTATTCTAGACTAATTAATAGTTATGCTTATTCTAGGAATCCCATCTCTAAAGAACCCAATCTAGAACTCCTTCCTTTATTTAGAATGGTAGCCTCTGGTAAATTGTTCACTATTGGTTCTGCTTTCCTAGGATTCCTTTATAGGAATTCAGGTAGATGTCTATTCAACCTTCCTCTGTAGAGGCTTAATTTATGTGAATGGTTTATTCAACTTTGGACCCTTACTTATTTCCCAAAGCTCGAGGATTGGTAAGGCCTTCCTTTTACTATTCTTAGATTTCTATGCTTCCTTGTCTTTCGTCTATATGCTAATTTGTGTAGTAAATCTTCCATTGATGCCTTTAATTTTTTAATGTCTTTGTAGTGGCTAGTGATAAAGCTTTAAAGCTTGGCCTTTCTATTACAACTTTAGGTTTTAAGATATATCTTCCTTATCTCTAAAGTCTACAACCCAACCTTTCTTTAGGAATTCTCCCTATTGTACATTTTTTGGATTACCCAGTAGGAGTCCCATTTAAGGTTAATACAATCAATGACAATTTTCTTCAAGAAATCTTTGAGGATTATTGTGTTTTAAAGTGTAAGGTCTTTATGACTAGTGTTATTGATACCGAAGCTTATCATTCTTTGTGATAAAAGAGCCTTTAAAATTTAGCCCCTCTTTTAAATTTTACCATCCTTAAAGGTACTCATTCTAATTAAAAATATTTGATTTTTAGTTTCTCTTGCTAATCCCTACCATTACATACTTTAGGATTCTAGATGTTGAAGGAAAAGAAGAGGGCAAGATTACTTCTCAGAAGGAAGTAGTTTCAAGTTCTTTCATCCAAAGAAACTCAAAGAGAAGTCTCCATCTGCATCAAGCTCTATAAAGGCCAAAACACTCATTCCAAGAAAATTAATTAGCTAGAAAGTCAACACGTTCATCCATTAGGCTTTTTGAAGAAGATGAAATTATGGAGCTTTTGATTAAAGAAACTACTCTCATGGAAGAAACTTCTTCTACTCCTGAAAAGATTATGGAGGAAATTCGTGATGGTGCATTGTTCTACCTGACTTCTCTTACTTTCATTTTCCCTATAAATTCTTGCTTTTGACTTTCTTTTGTCAAAGACCTTGTGTTAGGCCTTTCTCCTTGCACACTCTCCTTTGAGTGAAAATTTAAAAAAGACATAAATTTCCTTAATTTGAAAATAATTGAAGTTACTTTGTTACAGGTAAAGTAGAAATTCCTTTTATTCTTTATGAAAATCTGTCAGACTTTTGACAATTCTTTCACATCTCACAGGTAGGAGATGTATGGACGACAATAATATCCTCAGGGAAAGTCTTTGACTTGAACTTTTTAGACGTTTCTCCTGACACTCCCTCTAGTGATGTGTCGATTGTTAGTTTGGAGGAGTTGTCAAGGGTTAAAGAGTCTCTAAAGCTCACTATCAAATATGAACTTTAGTCCTTAACTAAAGTCCAACACAGTTCTTTCTTAAACATACTATCCTATTTTGACTCTATAACTCAGTTGTCAGCTGTTAGAGGGATTTTGAGCAAAGCTGAAAAATTTTTCTCCTCTTTTGAGAAGTCTTGACATGACCAAGTTGTTTATTCCAATCAACTAAACCTCTCATAAAAACACCGAATAGAATATAATGCAGAAGTGGCTAAAAACAAAAACCTTCCGGCACAAATTTATGAGTTGAAGATTGAATTTGACTCTTTGGAGAATTAAGCCGCTAAGCATGATAGAGCTATTAAATTGATTAGAGATAAATAAGAAGATTTAAAGCAAGAGGGCAAACAACTTAACCAGGAATTCAATGAGGTCAAACAGATGATTAAGGAGCTAAGGAAGTCACTAATGTTGTAGAAGGTTGAAGTTGACCTCCGGAAGAAATAAGTTCAATAGGCCAAAGAACACCAAGTCTTCTGTATAAAACAATAGGGCGAGATCTAATCTTGAGACCTGTACTAACTTTAAACTTTTCTTTATTCAATTTGTTGACCATTAGTTGGTCTTTTTGTGGGCTTTGAACTTTATTTATGAATGTTTATTTTGATTTATCTTTATTTTAACTTTGATAATTCACTATTATTTATTTATCCCTAACCTTTAAAAAAAAGTATGTATATAGGGTTTCAAATATTTCTCCTTAACAAAACATTTATAAGATTCACCTTCTAAACCAGATAACCAATATGCATTATCCTTTAAAACTTTATGAATTCAAAATGCCCCTTCGTAATTTGGAGACCACTTCCCTTATTCTTTATCTTTTTTTCCAAGCAATATGATTAACTTCCCAACTAAATCCCTTTCTTAGATGTCTCCAAAATCTTTGTTGTAGAATTTCGCCACCTACCCCTTTTGTACAATCATGTTATTCAATGCCTGAAGTCACACTTTGTCTAAGTCCTCCAATTCCATTAACATTGCTTCTTAATATTAGAACATTTTCAAAGTGTTTTGTTTGGTCTCTCTCAGGGATGAGGTTACCATTTTTATAAGGAGAACAATATTATGACCATAGGTCAAAATGAATGGGCTAACTCTTGTAGTAGTGCGTTTGGAAGTATGATATGCTTACAAGGTCTCAGACAGAATTCTATGTCATTCTTTAGGATTTTTCTCTAGCCTTTTTTTCTAGGACTTTAATGGTTACTTCGTTTGATGCTTTAACTTGACTATTAGCAAGAGTATAATATAAAGCCAAAATCAACAATCATATACCATAATCTTCAGCAAAATCTTTAACTTTGTGACTAGTAAACATGGTTTCTTGGTCATTTATTACCAATTGGGGAATTCTAAATTGATGAATGATATGTTCCTTAATGAACTTTATTACATCAGTTTGGTGAATACTCTTTAAAGGTTGAGCTACCACCCACTAAAACAATTTATGACCAATATAATGAAATTATGGCCTTGTGGGCATATCTTCCCAATAAGATCAATGACCTAACCTTTAAACAATGATGGTATAGTTATATAATGTAATTTAGAAGGAGGGATTTCTTAAAATTTTCCATATTTTCGACATTGTTGATAGCCTATGGCATAAGATGTACAAGCTTTAAAGATCAATGGCCAATTTTAACCATATCATTATATGAGCCATCTCTTATTTGTACTAGACTAATGTGCTCCACAGACCCCTATGAACTTGTTTCACAATTGTTAATGCCTTAAGCATCTCGAAGCACCTTAAAAGAAGTTTATTGTTGCCTTGTTAAAATAATAATCCGTCAATCAAGATAAAATTAAGGAATATATTAAAATTATACTTCATCAAAAAGTTCTATTAATTGAACAGTGATGGTATAATAAGGTGATAAAGTTAAACTCAAGCATTTATATTCTTTTGTCACATGACCTAACACCACTTAAGAATCTCCCATGATGAGAACTTCTTTAGCTCCAAGAGTAACTAGAAGTTCCAATCCTTTTATAAAGCCTCCATACTTAACTTGATTATGATTGCATAGGAAGTCCATCTTAAGGGAAAGAAGAGTCATTGTTCATTTGGTGTGGTTATGACTATCCTATCACCATCTGACTTCTCTATGTTAGAACCATCAAATTTCAATTCTCATAGTTTCTTTTTGTAAATGAGAACTAAGTGCACTATATCCTCTTATACTTCTATTGTAATGATAAGAATGTACTTCTTTTTTGTTGGTATTAGAATTCTGCTCATGTAATAGATAACTTGCTTATAACCTGCCTCATTACTCTGGGCCAATATGCACCTAATAAATTCTTTTGTAGAAAAAATAGATTTAAAGGAATTCCTTTTCAAGGTAGCATCAACAATGAAGGTTTAGTAAGGTATTCTTTGATATTGTCGAATGCCTTGAGATTATGTAACTTTAAAAGGTCCACGAATACTTTTTTTCCTGTTAGATTATTGATGAACCTTCTTATATAATTCACCTGGCCTAGAAATCTTTGGAGTTTCATCTTATTATCAGGTGGTTTTGCTTTGAAAATGGCTTTTTATTTGTTCCTATCTAGTTCAATTCCTCTATTGTGAACCAAAAAATCCAAGAGATTTCCCCTTTTACTCAAAAAATGTACGTTAAGAGATTTAACTTTAATTTATATGTTCTCATCATATAAAAGGCTTCCTTAAATCCTGGATAAATTCTGCACTCTTTTGTTATTCGACAATGATATCATCTATGTAATATTACAATGTATGACCTGTCAATTCATAGAAGATAGCATTAATAGCCCTCTAACAAATGGCTCCTACATTCTTTGATCCAAAAGGCATTATAACACATTCGAAGGTCCCTACTGACCCTAGACATCTGAAAGTCATTTTGGAAATATCACTTTTAGATATAAAAATTTGATTATAACAAGAAAAATAATCCATAAAAGAAAATAAAGAATGTCTAGTTGTTACTTCTACAAAAAGATTTGCAATCGACATTATGTATATATCTTTGGGAGTGACTGTATTTAAATCCCTAAGTCAATACAAATTCTTATCTTTCCATTTTTTTCTTATCTATAGGTGTGACATTAGCTAGCCACTCAATATATCTGCCTAGTCTAATGAAACTATCCTTACATAAATTTTCAACCTCTTCTTAATCTTTAAATCGATTTGTTTAGACCATCACTTAGGGGAATGGCGGTAAGGACAAAATTTTGATTTTATTAGGAGTCTATGTTCCACCAGCCTTTTACTTAACCATAGCATCTTAGCATAGTCCTAAGAAAAATGGTCTTTGAATCCCTTCAGGAGCTCGACTAACTCCAGCTTTGTTCTTAGATCTAGATTATTGCTAACAAAAACTTTACAGACTTCTCTTAGATTACCTAAATTCACTTCTTCAAGTGGTTCTTGATTTTACCTCCTAAAATCGTCAATCATTCTAAGAGTGGTTTTTAACTTCTGGATACAATAATCCTCCATTTGTAATTCTTTTTCTTTAAATACCAATTTGGAGTTATCAAACTTTTCCACTTCCCTATAATTGTTTAGGATTTGTTACATTATAGATTTAATTTTTGCAATTGTAGCTACCATAATCTCCTTTTATGAAAATTTACTTATCAATTTCCTTAATTAGAAACCCTCATCAACCTATTAACAGGTATGATGGGAATAGTTCTTATGAATACTTTTATCTTTATTTTATCTTTTCATTTATCCTTATTTTTAGGACATTCATCACGGGATAACTTTCAAATTTGTACCGGTTTTACATGATCTCCATAAAATTTTGCCTCCATAGAGTCAACTTTAATGCAAAAGGATTGTGAATCTGCTTAAATGATTTCTACTTCATTACCTTTCTATAAAAACACGAGTTGATAAAGAGATGAAAGGATACAAAAGTTGGAGGGAATCTAATCTTGTCTCAGTAAGATTTGATAATTGGCATGTCGACAAAGAAAGCGGTCAGTAAATACTTTCCTACCACTGTGATATTCATACAGAGAATTCCCCATGCTTTGAACTTTCCCTAGTAATTGTACAAACAAATACTTCAATTGGATCAAGTCTCCACTGTCTTTGCCCAAGCTTGTATCATTTTGGTCAGTATAATGTTTACTGCTAACCTATATTTAACTAAAACTCTTGAAATTGGTCTACCATTGATGTGGGCCTTAATATATAAACATCTTATACGTTGTGTCATAGTATTAGCTGACCTTTTGAGCACCACTTTTTTTGGAATTCTTGGTCCTACAACTAATACTGATACTTTGCATTCTCCTTTCCCATGAAAATATTCCACCTTCTTAGCACAAAATTTACCAAATGAAGCAAGGAGTTTTTATGAGATTATAATTATGAGATTATAATGAGATTATAATTATGAGATTTTTATTTTATTTATATATTATCCCCAAATTATTCCTAGTTGTTTTATGAGATTATAATTATAAGATTTATATTTCATTTATATATTACCCCTAAATTGTTCTTAATCATTCTTCTATTAAGACTAGACATTAATAAAACGTAAAAAGAATAGCACATGTTATGTTTTTTCCTTATGAAAGACGTGGTCCACTAAACTATAAAGATACTTAAACAAATGTGTGGGTACTTGTTAAAGTACAAGTTTACTGAATTAACCCCATATGAGAAATCCATTTGAAACATTACTTGTATGTCTATGAAAATTCTCATTGTGATGATTGTATAAGTGATCATTTGACTTTAGGTCTTCAAAATTATCTTGTATAGAGATTGCTATGTTTTGATATTATTTATGACGTATTCTAATCAAAGATAGGTCAGTAGATAGTTATTGTATATAGAGGTAGCTAAATAATCAATTTAAGATTCATCACCTAAAATAATTAGGGAGAATGTTTTGTTGTTCTAGATTAGAATTGATTCAGAAAATTCTTGGTCAAGGTGGAATAACACTTTGTAAATAGTTTACAAATGCCATTAATTGAATTAATAACTAATTGTGGAGAACTTGTTAAGTCAAGAAGACTTCACGTCTATTAATTTTGGTGAAAATAAAATAATAATAATATTAGAAATAAATGAACTATTTTGATAAGTGTGTTAAGCGTGCAGCAAAAACACAGAAGAAGTGAAAAACACAGAAGAAGTGAAAAGCACAGAAGAAGCGGAAAAACACAGAAGAAGTGAAAAACACAGAAGAAGCGAAAAAATAAAAAAGAAGCGAAAAACACAAAAGAAGCGAAAAAATAAAAAAGAAGCGGAAAACATAGAAGAAGCGGAAAAATACAAAAGAAGCGGAAAAACATAGAAGAAGTTGAAAACACAGAAGAAGCGAAAAACACAGAAGAAGCGAAAAATACAGAAGAAGCAGGAAAACACAGATGATACAAAGATGAAGATACTCTAGTACGTCGAACAATTAGTCAGTTAGAGTTAGTTACAGAACTCAACTGAATAACGGTTTCTACAAGAAACAAGAAGCAGTTATCAAGAAA
>JAOTBA010000003.1:9983165-9996791 GCA_025629845.1 Erythroxylum squamatum | reverse complement strand
AGTCTTCAACAAGTAAGTAGTGAATAAAATTGTTAGAGTTGTGGATTTTTGAAATAAAGTTGATGAATTTATTGTCAGTGCATGATCATGGCATTTACGTATATTTATATTCTTAAACACTATGTTGAGGGGATGAAAATTGTGGATACGGTGTTATTGGGTTTTTGATGGATTATTAGTGATTAGATATGTGGAAATGGTTCTTAGAGTTGAAGTAGCATTGAAATGGTATATAGGGTTAGTGTAGAAGATTAAAGTTTAAAAAGGCGAGACATGCTATGTTTCTTCACTATGCATATATGTATGAATATATAGGTGTTTATACATGAGTTGATGAAAACTTAGAGTTGTTCAAGAAAAAGGTTTTTAAGTTGAGGAGTACAGATAGTATCGTCTGTGAAGAAGTATCGTCTTAGGTTGACTTCTGCTTCGTCTTAAGTTGACCATTTGCATCGCCTTAGGTTGACTTCTGGTTCGTCTTAATTTGACCATCTGTATCGTCTGTAAAGACGTATCGTCTGTGATGACGTCATATCGTCTGTAGAGACGTATCGTCTATGATGATGTCACATTATTTTTGATGATGTCATATCATCTATAGAGACGTATCGTCTGTGATGATGTCATATCATTTTAAGAGTTGCATAATCTTATGTTGACTTTGCTTCGTCCTAAGTTGACTCTGATTCGTCTGCTTTTCGATTTGTCTGCTTCTTGCTATCGTCTGCTGTTTGTTTCGTCTATTCTTTGCTATCTTCTGTTCTTTGCTATCGTCTGCTTTTTGCTTCGTCTGCCTTCTGCTTCGTCTATTCTTTGTTTCGTCTTTTTCTTTGCTATCGTCTGCTTTTTTCTTCGTCTGCTTCTGCTTCATCCGTTCTTTGTTTCGATTGCTTCTTTACTATCGTCTTCTTTTTGCTTCGTCTGCTTTCTACTTCGTCTATTCTTTGTTTCGTCTGCTTCTTTGTTGTCATCTGCTTTTTGCTTTGTCTGCTTTCTGCTTCGTCTGTTCTTTGTTTCGTCTGCTTCTTTGCTATCGTCTGCTTTTTGCTTCATCTACTTTATACTTCATCTGTTCTTTGTTTCGTCTGCTTTCTGCTTTGTCTATTCTTTGTTTCATTTGCTCTTTGCTATCGTCTTCTTTTTGCTTCGTCTGCTTCTTCCATTCTTCTACTATCTGCTTTGTCTTATGTGGACAGAACCTTGTTTGATTCTTTCAGCCATAACTTTGTCATCCGACCTCCAAATGTCATGATTTTTAAAGCATTGGATTCATAACACATTTATCTATCTCTCTATAGAACTTATAGTTTTTTGGTTTTGGTTCGAAAAAGAAGTAAGGGTATCGGTTGAAAGAGCATGAGTTGGATATTTTACTGAACATGTTCCTATATTTTGATGATATCTTTATCCGTAGGATTCCAAATAAGATGATTTTTATATTTGGAGTAAACTAGAGTTATAGGCCTACAAATTATCTTAAGAATCGAATTATGATTCAGTCTCTAGGATGTTAAATTTCTGGATGGAAGTTGTACATAGTAAATTGTTTCTAAATAAGAACAGTCCGAAAATATTTGAGGTATATCTTCCCAATTACTGAACCAAATAGAGTGATTTTGGTGTCAATAGAATCATAAGACATAGGAACACTTTTCTAGAAGAGTGTATCACCAAATTACCTCATTTTCACCTTCTAATTAAATGTGAACAGTAGACCCGAAAATGTGATTTGGAAAATTCTGAAGTGAGTCAATGAGAAAGGAATAGAGATTTTAATTGTTTAAGTGAGGCATAAATCTAAGTATAAATTATACTGAGAATGATTTTGCGATGGGAATTGATGGTAAGATACCCGGGATTGTCATGAACATGCATTGTACATATTTTATTTCAGTCCATGTGCATTATTAAACACTTATGATTGTGCAAATTGTGATATTTGTGTATGTTGTTTGATATAGAGGAACAACTGGAACTTCAACCTCCAGACATTGCCGGTCCATCTAAACAATAGCATATTGGAGCGTACAGTGAGTCAACCTAGATGATTTCCTAGGATTGATTTGTTTTGAGTTGATTTGATTTGTTAAACTTCCATATTACTGAATTGTTTGTGAATTATTTCTGAATTCCGAACTTGAAGTTCTAGGAGTTTAATAGTTGGGCATATATTGGAAGTGCTTTAATTTGATATGAATTCTGAATGACATTTGATTCTCAATGAAAGTTGAATGTCGGACTTAGGTCTGATGATTATGAGATTTGTTTGAGCATCATATGTGATTATGATATATGACATATATGTATTTGATGCATTTCATAAAATGTATGTTCAGATAAAGGCATTATGACTTGAGTTGCCAGTATGAAGCGCTTTCACGTAGAGCCTTGCTCCGTGATTTCTGATTCTGCACGTAAAGCTATGCTCCGTGATTCTGTTTTGACTGAGCCATATGGACCAGTATTTGTATAAGTTTGTGATAGGCACTCGGTCACAACAATAAGAATGAATGTGAGTCTCATGCATATAGCATTCATATAAGATTCAAATTCAGGAATGTTTTGCAAAGCTGTATTGAATGACTGTATGATATGCCCTATTATGTGAGTATTTGAATAATAAATGTATCTTTAGAATGATTGATTGTGCGATATATGATGTGTGTATGTGATCCGGTGAAATCAATCAATAATGGTTCACTCATTGAGTTCGCAAAACTCATCAAAAATTGCAATGTGGCTTTTCAGGTAAGAGACAGGAGACCTAGTGCTTTAGACGGGACTAAAGGGCCCCTTTTGATTTTGTTATGGCTCAAAGGTCAGTCATCTAGGATTTTTGGATAGATTAGTTAGACTTTGAATATTTTCCTCTTTTGTGTAGTACTATTGTATTAGGTTTTTGATGATGTACTTGTAAGGAGTGTTGAAGGACACAATATAGACTTTCGATTTATGCAATGAAACGAGAAAAAAGTTGGTTTTAAAATATTGTGGTTTTTCTTATGATGCTTTATAAGTGAATTATGATACCATGTCATATGAAGTCAATGATCGATCGTAGCTCGCCCTTATCGTAGGATATGTATCGGAATGACCTTCGGCCATCCCGGTGCATACCCTGCGGTAAGGGGGCACTACATTAACAAGTTGAGTTGTGAGTCAAGCTTTGAACTCCTCTAAGATCAACTCAATTTCGGAATCAATTCCCAATAATTTCATGAAGTAATCATAGGCTATTTCTTTGATTATTTCCTGTTCATAAGTGACTAAACCACTAACATAGTAAAAGGATGTGATCTTATTCCTAGTTCTTCAAGCTTGAATGACAGTAAAGTAGAATTTTGCAATCATATATCCATCTTTTAATCATCGAATCCTGGACTTTTGCTTTAATTATGAGTGGTAATTGTTCAAGAATGTTGCGTAGTTTCTCAAAGCTTCGACCTTTAGTAATTTCAGTGTAAGGTGTGTGATAATAATAGAAAGGCATTCCTAGGATTTACAAAGGGCAATGAAGGGCCCTTCCTTGTTTAATGGTAAAGAATTTATATTATTCTCCTAAGTAGACTTGAGCTTAATTTTTATTATTTTCATTTTATATTGACAAATGAAAGTATAAGAGCCATTGATTGTGGCATTCTGACGTCTCTTAATAGCCTCTCCAATATTAGGGTGCTTGAGTAGAGACTTAAAAAGCTTGAAAGAGCACGTTCTCTTGCTCCCCAAAACTTTTGCTTAGATGAAATAAGAATATGATCAAATGTTAAATAATTGTAGAAAGATGCAAAGCTTATAGGGAAACTTGAGAGCTAAGTAATGTTAACTAGGCATTTGTCTAATTTCTTTTACAAAAAACCATTAGCCATATTGTTTATTGCACAAAGTGAAAAAAATTACCATTAAAGTTCAAGTCAACTAGGTTTAGATTCTTGACAGTAATGGAGAGGTCTTCATTCCTATGCTTTATAAGGTGTTTAAAACCTTGTACTTCTTAAGTTGAGGAGTATAATTAGCATCACCAACTATAACCTATAAGGTTAAGGAGTATGGGTTTAAATAAGCTAGTTCATCTAATAAAATTTTCCTTTAAAAGTCATAATTAAATCATATATGATAGTACTATGCAAGATTAATTAGGAGTTTAAGAGAAGCACATCACATTGTAGGAGTTGGTTTGAAAAGGTCTATCTTTGAAGTCAGAAAAGCAATAGATAAAAAAAGACTAATGTGTCCATTATAGTGAGCTCTATAATTACTAAGAGTTACCCATTTCTTCTCTAAAGGTTAGAGATCTTTATGAAATTGGTTTACTTTTATTTTAGTTTCTATATTGCCTACAAAATGTAGCTTTTTAAGGATGAGAAAATTCTTAAGAACTTATTGCTTATTAAGGCTATTGATGCTTCTCCATTCCATATTTTAAAATTCATTTTAAGGGAAGTTAAGTGCTTTCCTCCTCTTTAATTTCCTACAAATATTAGTTAAACTTGTAAAGTGCTGATATTATTAGACTTATCATTAGGAAAGTTTGTGTACTTTTTATCTTTTTCAGCTTGAGTTAGTGGAATCTCCTTATCCTCCTTATCACCAGATTCTAGGAACAAGTTATTTCCTTCTTTGCCTTATTTAAAAGGAGCTTTTCTTGTTCCTTTTAGTGTGGTAGGTTCACTACTACTTTACCATTTTTCTACCACTTTACCACCTTTTTAGTACTTTGTTTTCTTCTTGGCCTTATTTCTAAGGAAATTAATAAAATGATCATTAAACCAATCATGTCTCTTCTGATTTATAGGTTTGATCCCAAGATACTTGGGCGAGTGTTGTGGTTAAAATGAAGCTTTTAAGGTTCCCTTATCTACACTTGTATTATTCAAGTTAATATCATATAGATTCACATAGTCTTTTTGTTTCAAAACCTAAACTTGTTCTCTCTTTGTTGGATTCTATAGGTAAGAGACTTTTAATATATCATCCATTAGTATACCATCCTTAGCTAACTTTTTTATCTTAATAAATTCATAGAGATCCTTGTTAAGAACAACTTTAATATATATATGGGCAAAATTTATTCTTTTAAGGTTTGTTGTGTTTTCAACAAGCTTAAGGGAAATTGATGGAGCTAGAAATGTGGCTCATACCCTTTGATGACTAGTATTTAATTGGTATATAATGAAAGTTAACCTAAATAGGGATGAAGTTTAACCTATTTTTAACTAAATATAGCCTTCGACTCCATATTTTTAAACATTATAGGTCTACCTTGAATGTGCTAGGTTCCTTGCTTAATTACCCTGTCTGTGTTGTCATATAAGGAGAATTTAAAAACAAAGAAATCCTCTTCATTTATTAAGATAATTTCCAGCCCCATTTTTCTTTAGTTGATATTTTCCCAGTAAATACTTGCAAGAAAGGTAATCTATTGTAAAGATATTACCCACAATGGCCATCTGTGACTTCTTTGCCTAAAGCTGGAGGATCTCCTTAAATGGAGACATATGATCATCGACCTAAAACTTGGGAATATTTTTTTTTTGTAGAAAGTAACATAAAACTTGGGAACATACTAAAGCTTTCTACAGGTAAATGGGTCTCTTACCGTCTTATTCTAAGCTACTTTGTATACATTACCTTTGCATTTTCCACTAATGGTGTTTTGGGGTAGTTGGTGCAGATGCTAGAGTATGTAATATGGTAGGGAAAGGTTGGTGGAGTTAAGGTTTGGAAAGAAGGTCGAAGCAAAGAAGACAACGATCTTCTTTATGGAAAGGTTGATGGAGCTAGTCAAGGAAGATGGCATGTTCCCTTTAACAATAAAAAACTATCATATTATAATAGGTAGGAAAGTGAAAGTTTAGGTAAGGAGGCTAAAATAGGAATAAATAGGTTTATTTATAAGAAGGGGTTGCAATTGGGTGAGTGAAAGTTAGATAAGAATGAGCTTAGTCTTCATACTATTTTCTTTTTCAACGTAGGAGTGAATAGCTCCAAATTATCTTCAACTTGTTATTTCTAGCATTGTTAAAAGTTTTTCCTATAGATTTGTTTAATTCTCCTATAATATCTTCTTTCTTTTTTATTTGCCTCTTTTTTATAGCTTGATAGTTATTTTCATTTAGCTCTATTTGATCATTTTGGTTATTAGTGTCTCCTTGTGCAGAGAATTCTTCATTTTTTCCTAAGAGGTTTCGTTACCTTTTCCTTTTATAGCCTCCTTGTTTAGTTCATTTAGAAGTTCTTCAATTATAGGCTCTAAGTTTTCCTTACTAACTTGTTTCCCCATCGAACTAGGGCTCTTCATTTCGATCAATAACCACCCTTTTGAAATAGTTTAATAGTTTTCTCTACTCCTTCCCTTATTGTTTGAGAGTTGATTTCTAGTGATACGAGACTGTAACTAAGTCCTCTATCATCATATATTATTCATTCAACCTTATTGTTGGCATTATTTTAGGTAAGTTTTGACTAATAACAACAAAGCCTCACATAACTGATTCTCTTAATTGAATTTACGATTTCATCTATATAGATTGGCTTCCCTAGGTAACTAACTAGATAATTCAATAATTAACTAATACTCTATTGGAACATTTTGAATATTAGTCCACGTAAGTATTCGTTTCATTTTCAGTTGTGTGCTTCATTTATAGTTGTTTTATATACATATCAAGGATCCATTTTTGCAAAATAAATTTTTGTATCATTTAAATGCTAAGGACCATTTTACATGATTTTTTATACATCCTCTTTCATGACAAACTAAAAGATGAATCATCCTTATTCATTAATCAAAACCTCGTAAAGACCTAACGTTTTCTAGTTTGCTCAAGCTTCACAAGATAAACTGGCCTTTTGTCTATTAAAACCTAAATAATTATAGTTCCCATTTAGATGCTCCTCACTTCAATATCTCTTTAAGTGAAGCCACTATATTTTTATGAAAAAAATCTATAACCCCAATTGCAACAGGACTGCCCTTATCAAATCTAATATATTTTTTTATTTCTTGAAAGAGGGAAGTAACTGAGCTTATCATTTGGTGAGGTATATCTAACAACCTCACACCATATTCTTCTTGCATTTTTATATTATTTGTTTCCTTTGACATCAACTTCATATATAATATGATTTAGTTTAGGCCTAATAACCTCTATAGGTTCTAGATTCTTAAGTGATTTTGGCACGACCTGACTAGAGAGCAATTCTAGAGATAACCTAAGAGAGGAGTAAAATTTAAGTTTGAAAGTTTGAGTTGCATCCTCTTTAGGAAAAAGGAAAAGCACCACTAAAATATTTAAATAAATCTTTACTTTTTAGGAACGTTATATATCTAAAAGAGAAATAAAAAAAGAAAAACTTGAGCTAAAGAGGAGGTAAAGAGGGGAGCAGTAAGGAATAGCTAGATAAAAATTAAAAAGGAAAGTTGAACAAAGTAGATCTAGTGAGCAGAAGGTGGAGAGAAAGAAAAAAGGAGAGGAAAATGGGCTTCATTAACTGCACCTTAAGAAGTAACCTACAATCATCTTAAGTTATAAGTAAACTAATAAAGGTTTAGGAATCAACTAAAGCATAAGAACCATTAAATGATCTGAAAAGTTGTAATCATGAAAAAGAAGGAAAAAGAGAAGTAAGAGCATCTCTCTAGAAGTGAGATTGATAATATGATTAGATTTTATTAGACTAGGCACTAATCACCTAATTTATATTTAACTGAAGCATTGGCTGATAAAAAGTGAAATTGTACATTATAATTAGTTGTGGATTGGTTAATTCATATTATTTTGATGGTTATGATATGTTATTAGATGTTAATCTTGATATATAATTATAAATTAGGGTAAAAGACATAAATCTCCCATATTGTTGAAAAAACTTTAGAAAAACCTCTTAATTTTAAAATTCTTAAAAGAACCACTTGTTGTTTTTTATTTTCTCAAGAGAATCAATTCTTTTAAACTACAGTTAAAAATGATGATGATATATATGCAATATGAACATCATACATGGATAAATGAAATTGTATTTAACACGTTGATTTAACCTAGTTCTTAAACTTGAACCTAACTAATTAAACTTAATCCAAAATAAAATTATATTATAATTTCTAAAATTATTAATTTAAGTCAAATTTAATTTGTTTGGAGGGGTTTAAGAGTTGAGTTAGGTTATCATGTCATGAGATTTTATTATTCCATGTATGATATTTTGGTTTCTTTCATTTTTATCTAGCTTAATAAATTCAATCACGTACCAAATTGTTTTATCTCTTAACTTTATATTGTTACCTACTTAAAGGAGAAATTATGCATGAATCCTATGAGATGGTATAATGATCATTTAGTTTTGTAATATGATTTATAAATTATTATTTACTTAAAAGG
This sequence comes from Erythroxylum squamatum, assembly GCA_025629845.1. Lineage (NCBI taxonomy): Eukaryota > Viridiplantae > Streptophyta > Magnoliopsida > Malpighiales > Erythroxylaceae > Erythroxylum > Erythroxylum squamatum. The sequence goes on along the minus strand of JAOTBA010000003.1, from coordinate 9,988,413 downwards.
GATAATTATGAGATGGTATAATGACCATTAAATGTTACAATATGATTTATAAATTATTATTTACCTAAAAGGTATAATAGTTTATAATATCTTTTCTTACTTGATACATCAAAACTCTTATTTGCATTACTTTTAGAAAAAAAATGAATTGATTGTAAGGGTGAAAATATTACAAAACAAAGTTCCAAAAACCAAACTTATATAAAAAGCTTATAAGTTTTTTCTTAAAAAAATGAACAAGCTTATGAGTTAACTATGCTAAACCATTAATAACACCAACATTGGAGCCTTTACCCTCAATGTACAAATTAATTTATAATAAATATCACTCAGGAAGTATCAACATCCATTAATATTGAGTTATGCTTTGACTAGAGCCCTTTAAATTCTTCAAGATTTTACAATCTTAGTTTAAGAACTTCTTATATCTTCATTATGAACGAATTGTTATTTAATCCATTGTATACATTCTTCCTGGACCTTCAATATAGGCTCTCTACTCCCTTGAGCATTTTCTTATCCTTTCCCTCCATATCATGTGGATACATCTACCAAAGCTTATTAGAAAAATAATTTAGTTACCTTTAAGGATTGCCTAATCTTTTGCAACTATTTAATGATTATATCAGTTTTGTTATGGTGGAAAATGTTCTAAGTAGATTTCCATATTATGAAATTACATTCAAAGAATAGATGGACCAAGGTTTCTTGAGCTTCTTTACGTAAGTAGTATGCACCTGACATATTAAGCAAACTCAATCTATCTATTTTAGCCGCTCTTTCTTTGACAGTTAACTGTAGTAGAAAAGATACCTACGGAGCTAGATTTTAGTTCCAAACCACCTTGTGCCATTTATTAGCCTCCTTTTTTAATCTTAATAGCTCATTTTAAGACTTGCTTATGAATTGACCTAACGCAGTACTAAAGCATTTATAGTTCTCCTTTCTAAAATTTGACTATAGCTAGGTATAATATGTTTTAAATCGGCAGGGATATGACACCATTAGTTAAAGTCAATCCACACTTTTAACTTTGTCATTTATAAGGAACCTATCTCTCATACAAATATAAAAGTTGTAGCTTGTTGGACCTCGAACTTTTCTTGGAAGTTAGATTTTTTTAAATGAAATTAAATGAGAAATTGGTGGTGATTTATTCATGTGCAAAGAGGATTTGGTAGCTAAATCAAGTAAGTTGTGTTGAATGTTTTATTTGGGCAATGTTAATTGGAACAATTACAATGATATTTTGAGGTTAATGCATGAAATGGGTGTTTTGTGTATGTATGTGTTGTGGGTGACATCTTTATAATTGAGAAAGTGAGCTAGTACAATTACTATTCATGTGGTTTTCTTTGTAATTTGAATTTTTGAGACTTTGATGTATTGGGGCTAGAAATGCCCACTAAAGCTTTGTAAAAACTCATATGTTGATATTAATGAAAGATATTCACCTTTTATTTGTGTTTGCCGATGTTTGTTCCACAAAGTCACTTTGTATGTTCTTACAAATTTCCCATAAGGATAGGTTTTGTGTGTACTGATCTTGAGACAAATTCTAGACTATGTTAGGCTAAATTGAGCCAAGTAGCCTTCTTGAAAGTTGTTGAGGAAATTCATAGCTTTCCAATGAGGTATAGCATGCCATTTTTGGATGTAGGAATTGGAAGATGTGAATTTTTGAAGTTTGAATATTGTCTAGGAAAGAAATTTCGGGGCAGAAAATTTGATTGGAATTTTGACCCTCATAGTGGTGGAAATTGTTCTTGGAGTCTTCATGAGGGTTGTAGGTTATGTTTTAATCTTTCCATTGATATAAAGTAGGACATTTTGGATAATGGAGTAAAAAGATACGATTTTTAGAATTTCTGGCACTGTTTAGGGTGACATTTTTTTGGATAGCCAGCTTGAAATGAAATTTTGACCCTTTTTTAGGCTAAATTGGTTTGTAAGTTCTCATGAAAATTGTAGAGGTTTTTGTTAGCTTTCCATTGATACCAACCTTGTTAAATTTGGAGTTCTAGGTAAAAAGATATGGATTTTTGAAGTTCAGTTGTTAATAATAATAAAAAAGAAAATCAGAAGCAGCGGCCTCGCGACCGCGATGGAAGAGTCATTTCGCGATCACGAGCAGCTCACGACGGCGACGCGGCTCCTGGCCGCGAGCCGGCTAGCGAGCCATAGCACATGCGACATGGCTCGCCGGCTCAGCTGGCCTTCCTTCACTATTTTGCTTATAACTTTTTCGTCTGACCTCTGATTGATCCGATTTTTGAAGAGTTGGTTTTCTAAGACATTCCTCTACCTCTCCATAAATATTCATAGGCTTTGATATTAATATTCATGGCTCAATGGTGAGAGGCGTTCACTTAAAGTGAAACAAAACCTTGAGGTCATGGGTTCGAATCGTGGATTTCACCCATGACCAAAGAGGACAATACTGATTTGTGTTGGATGCCGCGGTATAACCCGCAAACACACGCCGTGGTATAACCCCCAAACACACGCCGCAGTATAACCTGCAAATACCGAAAGGTGGGGTGTGGCGTGTGGGGTCCAACACCCTTAGAGACAAAGTTCAGAGCGAGCTATCTTAATGATAGTCAATTAGATTACCTCATTTTTTAACTACTAGAAAAAGTCTCTAACTAAACCAGGTTCAAAATTTAGATTTTACTTCTGCTGAGTCAGTCCAGTTAAAATCACAATAAGTAGGGGTCAGAGATCATGGTTTATTGACTCATCTAATTATAACTAACAGGTCGGAGAATGCAGTTTTTTTCTTATGTTGTTTTCTAGTATCATATTGCATGTTCTAGTCTCATTCTCGGGACATATCTGTATATGTAATAGATTTAATACACGTTTGTTGTCTGTGTGGGTAATGTGTGGCAACTTTGCTTAAAATTTGATGCCTAGTCATTTTTTTTTATTCCTTTTCCTAGGTAAGCTGAAACAGGCTATGACATACAAGGTAGGATATTTCTCCAATTATCAATTTTACAGAGTCTCATTATTCTAAATGCTTTTGCTGATCATTTTTCCCTCTTCTACTCAACTTTAGAGTGAATTTGTGGAAATCAAGTTCGTTTAGATATTGCAACTTCTGAGTAGTTTAGACAAAAATCACTTCATTGATTGCTTTCCAGAATGATATGAATTTTTTACAATTTTGTAATGAAATCATTTTGTGTTTGCTTAGAGGCATCTTAACTTCATTAAGCATCAGATTTTAGCCCATGATTGTCCAGAAGGACAGGAAATTTTAAGACTCAAGTGTATGGGTTGTGATGGAATCTTTGAGAGCATTCTTCCTCTGTTCTTTTTCATTTCCTCTTATTGTTTAGCTTTTGATTGTGGATGCTCAAATGTTAATGTTCTTGCTTTAATCTTTTATTGCTCAATCATACATTCAATTTTCCTATCCATACTCATTATTGATTTTTCCTGCTCACATATTTAGGGAAGCGACAAGGAATCATCTTTTGCCAAATTCCGGAGGTGGTGGAGGGTGTCAACTTGTTTCAGAAGGCGTATCTTCTTATTCCCATACACGACGAGTGAGTATCTCATGTAGCTTGTAACTGATTATAGTCTTATATGTCGGGTGTGATTTTTGTTTTACTCTTCACTCTTGTGGATTTGGATGTTGTTACTCTGTAATTTGGTTGACCTTTTTTCATGCTAGCATTCTAATTGTTTTGACTTGAGCCTAATAATTTAAAAGGCAGAGGAGTTCTCGCTATTTCGCATGTGATCCATCCCAAGATTGGACTTCTTGCTGTTTCTTTCAGAAAAGATGCAAAGTTGTAAATGGTTTTAAGTTCACTTTGAAACACACGATATTGGAATCAGTATCAAGTGTTTAGAATGAGTGATAGGATTGAATTTTCTTATATTTTCCTATACATTTGCATGTGATTTCAATCCTATTTTAAAGATAAAATACTCAAGTTGTGTTCAATTTATGTTGATTGCTAGGTTGGATTTATTGTTATATTCTTTGAGACCAAAAGAGCAAAATTGTAACACAATTATTTATTTAGACAAAGCCTCATTTAAAGTTAACGTTAGCAGAATGCAAGAGGGCATGAATATACACGGACACGCACAAGCTGTGCATTGCAACATGAGGGCTAGGGGTTTTAATTGGAGCTGGTTGTTTTATTGGTCTAATCCATGAATAGCGCCGACATATATTTTATTTGCTTGTCTTATAGGAAGAGGGGAGAGTCGGTAGAGTGGGGGCATATGAATGAGCTGGCACAAGGGTTTTAGAGTGAAGAGAAGCCGAGGGTTTTGGGGATATGTATATATATATGCTTTTAATTGTCAAATGAGAGGGGCATTATGGATGAGTGCCGACAGCTGTGTTGAGGGATTGATTGTCATGTCTTATGGAACAGTGTCGTGCGTGAGGGAGTAGCTAAGGGTTTCGAGTGAGGTTTTAAGGTTGAAAAATCATGGCCGTAGGTAGCAGAGCCGACACATGTATTGATTTTATTGTCTTATAGGAACGTGAGAGAGCAGAGTCCGCGTAAGAGAGTTTTGAGTGGAGAGTTTTTATTTGCCAAATCAGTGTTGAGAGGAGAAGCAAGCCGGCGCAAAACATAATTCATAGGAGACGGTTTTAACGCAGATGGCTTTAAAATTGTCAAATCAACTTAGAGCACAGAGGAGAGTGTGTTGGCGTAGGATGGTTGTTAAAGGGATAATCTGATTTTTAATTGGTCTTGTCATTTCCAGGGGCAGCAGGGACACTAAAGCAGCAGATAACGTGGAGCAAAGAATGGTTTTAAGGGATGTTTCAAATCGTCAACTCACTGCTACAGTGCTGGCGCAGGAACCAAGAGGAACATAAAGCAAAGGGATTTAAACTCCTTCAAGTTTATTTGCTACAAGGTCGGCACATGGACAAAGAGAGAATGAAGCACTAAATAGTGAAGCTACATCAGACGAGCAGAGAGGCAGCAGTGACGGCGCAGCAAAGGGAACAACGTATAGAGCAGCACAGTGAGCCACTAAATCGAAAATAAAATTCTCCTGCAGTTTTTATTGTCCACCGTGAGCATCAGTACTTCATGATATTTATAACTCATTTTTGGAGCATGAAAATGAAGATGGCCAGCTAATTTCTCAACACCGGTTCTATGGGGATATTGACGCCAAACTACGGTTGAGCTATTTTTGTCATTTTAAAGTTGCAATTTATTTTTGGATTGTTGTGTTGTTGATATTAATTTTGATG
>JAOTBA010000003.1:9931505-9943991 GCA_025629845.1 Erythroxylum squamatum | reverse complement strand
ACATTTATCTAGAACACTATTTAGAACACTAACATCCTTATCCGCGAAGATCTCCACTATCTTCAGATGTTGAGTTTTACTGTAACTCTAACTCCCAGTCATCGCCACATCATCCATGATCTCTCCACGATCTCTATCCGCTGATGATGCAATGTGATCTTGCCGAAGCTCACTAGCACACTGGCCTAATCCAATGCTTCCTACAACAAGTCCGTTAGTCATGGTCCATCCATCTGAGCATGGCTAAGTTCTTTGTCCGCCAAGTCTTAGCCTGGGTCGAGTCAATCTCCACAAGGTTCGAGACTCTACCAAAATTCGTACCAAGTCTGATCTCACTCACCCATATTTGCCTTCATGTTTCCGCATGCCTCCCTCATGCGTGCAGTCTCGTCGCTCCATGACTAAGTACAAGTCACAAACCGAGTTAGCATAAAACCTCGTACGGTTCACATACCTTCGACCTGCCTCACCGAAGTCAAGTGCTTAAGCGCCTCGTCACGCTTGTATGCCTTCGTGCATCCTCACGGGGTCTTACATGCCTTTGCGCCTTCTTACACACCCTCGGGTCTCGCATGACTTAGTTTGCCAACTCCGCGCAGCCTCGCATCCGAATCTTACGTCTCGTTGAAGATTTCCGCCAATGCGTGCCCACGTGTATTGAATCTCGCCTACTCTTGAGATCTTCACCGATATTTCCTGCGTCCCTCGCCCACTTTGCAAGTTCCTCGGGTTTTACTCGCCAACTCGCAAGACTTACCTTGTTCTCTCGTCAACATGCCTTCCTCGTGCCAACGTATGTGCCAAGTATTGGCCAAGGCTCGCCAAAACTCGCACGATCCCGCAGTCTGGACTTAAGGGTCTAACAGCGCTGACGTAATTTGTTGACGCCAGCCTAACGTCAGCTATGCGTGGGTTTGCGGTGTGTGTGTCTCAACAATGAATGCGTGTGCTCAGCATGCACGCACCGACAAGTGGCGAGACATAGTCCACCCACATGTCGGTCCATGGCTGGAAGACGTACCACCCATACAAGCCCGACGGTCTCAGTCTGTCTTACCGAAAAAAGACATTTTTTGGGTCAATTTTTCATGCTCCCGGGCTCGTTTTCACCCTGTTTCTCAAGGCTATACATATGTATACTACTTTTACGTAATAAAAAGCAAGAAAAAACTGAGAAACAGAAGTTAAATCTCTGAAAACCTTATGGAGAAAAAAAAAATCTTCGTTTCTAACCACCCGATCACGTCACCGCTCTGAAACCATGTGTAATATGTAACAGTACCTTAGTTACGTATTCCGGATCGAACGTGAAAGGGCAAGAAACGAAGAAATGTGAAAATACCTGATTTCGGTCTCCATAGCTTCAAACAAGTTTTCGAAGCCGAAACGAGCGCGAATTCACCGCCGCCTTCACGGGAACTCCTCTCCGAGTTGCAGGTAAGATCTTTCTATAGTTTTATCAAAACATAGACTTTCTTAACGGGTTAGAAAATCCTTATATTTATGATTGATTAATGAGCAACTGCAGGAAAACTTACAGCCTGTTTGGAATGCAGGGAATTGAATTCAATTCTCCTGTTTGGAACCAAAAAATAGTCACGAATTGAATTCACATGTGGGTTTAAAATCCACTGCCTTTGTAAATTCAATTCACGCTTTCATTCACGTGAATTCAACTCCTTTGGCTGCTACTCTTCTTTTTTAACCCACAAACCCAATAATGCCCACGACTCCAACATAAAAACCCCAAAGGTGCATCTCTTCTTTTTTAACCCACAAACCCAATAATGCCCACGACTCCAACATAATAACCCTACAACATAATAACCTAACATAATGCCTTATAGTTATCAACACAAAAAAACTACTACTCGTTCATGCAATTTTAAGCTTCCAAATTATAATAGTTTTTTATTATCTTTATAGCTCGGTCTAGCCTAATATAATTTGCAATTAATTTTTTCTTTTCATTTTAATAATGAACTTTTTTTGATGATATTATTTATAATGAAATTGATGTTTATAAGTTGTTCTATGTAAGTGTGAATGTTTATTATTTAATAAGATTATTTTTTTAGTCAAGGGTAAATGCGTCATATGAAATAATTGAATTCATTTTGATTATTTTTCAAACAGTGTAATTGAATTCAATTCTAATATTACTGGGTTTGTTCTAAACACTGTAAATTGAATCCAATTCATTAATGAATTCAATTCGAAGGTTTTCAAACACCCCGTTAACCTTTTATATAGCATTTCATATTGGGTTTTCTTATCACAAGATCGATATGGGTCCGGTCCATGCTGATTGGAATCTATTTTCCATCCAGACTTCGACTATTGATTTAGATTATTTATTGAGCTACTTTATTATCTTTATCTTGATCAAATTAAGTAACTTAACCGATAAGTTATCAAAATCAAAAAATGTAATTTATAATTGTTCAGCATTATATATAAACAGAAACTCCGTTATTCTTCTCTAAATCGCGGACATAACTTCGTTACTCGAAGGATCCTGCATATCCACACTTACAAACAGTATTTTACTGTCATCGAATACAAAAGAGTCTCAATGTTAGCGTTTTCAACAAACCCTAGCTTGTGGTTTTCGCGTTCCTTGTCCTTGGCGTAAGGGAGCGCCCGGAGCTAGTCGTAGGTTGTTAAAGGAGACCCGCATGCTGGATGGGGTCGATTGGTTTGGCTAGCGTTTGTGGATTGCGCAACGTGATGGCAAGCATTGTGTCGTCGACTTTGGGGTTAGCAGATTTGGCCTGGAGGAGGCGTGGAGGAGAAGAGTGTGGAGAGATCCAATTCGTCGTCGTTGTCATCTTTTAAGTACGGAGAATATTTGGTTTCGTCAGAAGAAAGGAGCTTTAAAAGGATTTTTGAGAATTCTTTTTCCGCTCAATTATAAATTTCTTTTCCAATCAACCTTTTTTTTTTCTCCCCCTTCTAACGTAAAACTGAGAACTCTCAAAAATATCTTCAGCAAATAACACCAACACACCATAGTTTAATGCCCTTAACTAGAACGTGTCTGTATATAGTTTTTGGGATTCCAAACAAAGAATAATGGATTTCAGTTCAAGGATTTTTCATCTTGATTCTCAACTTGCGGGCAACCTGTGCTGCTTTGGGATGAACTGGCCTTTTACTGCTATCAGACTGCTCCACTTCTACCCAGTTTATTATTTTCAGTATCAGAGACTGGGGGACTTTCTTGGCATCGCCACTTGTGTTGCTTCCTTTAGATTTCTTCATGCCATTTTCTAAAGCTTTCTCGAGAAAGTCCATAAACCAATTTCCAGCTTCAGTTTCAATCTGCTTTCCCAGTCTAATTGTGTTGGCTAAGCTGCTGCTAGTGATTGTTGTTGTTGTTGCTGCAGCTGGTGGTTTCTTGTTTTCGTCATTCTCGTTGATGGCTTGAAGATGAAGTTTTCCCAATGGCATGGAAGGTCCTTTTCTTTCCAACGTGGCCTTCTGATTGGAAGTAGACGATCTTAGAAATTTACAGAAGCCGGCTTTTTGTTCACTTCTGTCAGGGAAAGCAGCTATTGATTTGTACAGCGCTGATCTTCTTTTTGATGAGTTCAGTTCTGAGTTCGTGCCTTGGTCCATTGAATTTTGCGTTATTTCCTGTAGTAGTGACAAGTCTTCGCCAGGTTGTTGAAGAACTTTCGGGTTTTTAGCAATTTCAGCTGCCAAAGTAGCTGCTTGAATGGAGGACGTTTCATTCACTGCTTGCACAATTTGGTGATGGAATTCCAAAAACTCGTCGAAACAAGCTGCTGGTGCATCCATTTTTGCCGATTTGTTCAGCTTGGAAAACATCCTACACAAAGCCAATATTTGATATTATTCGTTCTCCAAAGATGAGAAAAGAGGGAATAAAAAAAGTTTCATGCGGAAGAAGCGAGGGAGGTACTGATACTTTAGAGATCGAACAAGAATATCAGTGGCTTTAGCTTCTCTAAGGGCCTGGAGGGCTATACTCTGAGCTGTTTCTCTCTGCTGCATTGCCTCCTGTTGAGCATTGTCATTAGTAAAAGAATTGCCAATCTGCTAAAGCAAAAAGGAATACAGGAATAAATATTTCACCTTTCCTAACATGCTTAGTTTTCCAGGTAAATTCATGGATAAACTGGTATATTCATCTGAAGCTTGAGATTGCTGTTCTGTTGGGGCCTTAGAATTGGGCGAGTTCTGTGAATCTCCAACCATTTTGAGAGAAGCAACCACACTTGAATTTCTCAAACTCGGAGGAGGAGTGACACTTTTCTTTTCCTGTAAAACGATAGGTAATCTTTTAACTTAAAAGATAACAAAAAGCTGTAATTATTTTAAACGCAATGATCAACTAAAGGTTCGCTCAGATGAGTTAAAGGGATAAATAGAACATTAAAAAGAGGGAAATGTACCTACAGATGAGTTGAAGGGACTAATTGGGATTCTAGCCTCTCGATCACACACACTTCTGCTTCTTGGGAACTTGGAACCAGAAGTTGCAACACAGCTTTTCCTTAACAATGCAGGACTCTGTCCCTTCATATCCACCATTTTAGTTTTAGAAAGCATCCCACCAGCAACAGAACATCTAATCCCTGCGGACGCGCTCCCATCTTTCCCACTTCTTCCTCTTGTAGTCATCGGAGACATAGTCTTCACAGCACTCGCTCGCTGCTTAACCGGAGTACACTGATCAAAATCCAAAGGAATTGGCTTCAAAACCATTGGAGATGAAATCCCATCGGTCCCATTAGGCCCTGTTCCCCAAGAGCCTCGCCGGTGACTGTAAGCCCCAACTTTTGAATTGAGTTCCTGTTCACTTTTCTGTCCCTTCTCTCTAATCCCCACTATCGGTTCTGGTGTGCCCACCAATGGATGTCTCCCCGGAAGTGGCTTAGCGCCTTTAACTACCGGAACCGGAGACCCTGGCTCCAGTCTATCAACGTATATATACTGGCCCAACTGCATCTTGTTGCTCAGAACAAAGTCGTCTTGATCAGAGGGAAGGCTGACATAGATTGAGTGAGAAGTATCAGAAACCTTGATGTAGAATCCATGTTTGGGCCAGAGATTCTTCTCGTCAAGATCAGCCGGGACTATGTCTGTGACCTGCAAAAGCGAACTTCTGTGCTCATTAGTTGGTTTAGTTCCTGTATTCATTCCATTTAGGAGTTTCAACAGAACTCCAGGAGCCAGAGAAGCCATTGTGTGAAGGAAACTCCAAGAATCACCAATAGAAAGCGAGAAAGGGAGTCTACCCAGTTGGAATCAGACTTGTAGGTGAAAGAAAAATGAAAAGAAGGATTCAAAGAATCAACAAGAACAAGAAAAAGGAACGATCTTGAGCTCAAATTGCCCTACTTTGGAGTTCAGATTAAGTAGGGGGAGTTGACCGTTGGTGGTAACGGCAAGTACGACGTAGGCGAAAGAGAAAGGTTAATTGTGTTTCTTTTTTTTTTTCGAAAAAACAAATGAATTTGAGAATATTGGAACGTTGCTCCAACGGTCATCTGCTCCCCCTGGTGCGTCCTAGTGATTTTGAACTATGAGCGTCTGAACATGATCCACCCAACGTCATCTGATTGAGATAGGACTACACGCTGACACGATGTCGTTTGAAATCCTGTCATCAGATTTTGTATTCTCATTTTTTTGATAAAATAAAAATAAATTATAAGTAGATAAAATTAAGTGAAACAAAATTAGGGTATTGTTATTAAACTAATTTGAATTAATTTATTTAAATTCAGTTAACTTAAAATTTTAGTTTTTAATTCAAGCTAATTTAGTGTCTCTATTAACATACAATATATTGGTGCAGTGATAAGCAAATTTCATTTTATCAGAGAATTAAAATTTGAATTTTCAAATCACCTTTCTGGGACAGCATTAATTTTTCGCTTTTGGTTCAAAAAAGATTGTTATTATTTATAGTGCAATTTTTTAAATATAAGTATTATAGGAAAATTTGTTTGCAAGAAAAAAATAGTTATTAATCGCATTTAATCACTTTCAAGATTGTTAATTATTGGCTCCAGAGAGATTAATATTATTATTCAACTATACTCATAAGTATTATAATGAATTTTGCTTGCAGGAATAATATAGTTGTTAATCACATTTTATCACTTATAAAATTATTAATTATTAAGATAAAGAAACGTAAACATTATTCTTGAAGCTTTTTATGTTATTTAATATTATTGGAAATAGTTATTTATAATTCTTTTTGTAATTATTTATGTTAGTTTTTCCTTTAAAATCTTTTACGAAATTGAAGTAGAGACTATTGAACAAAGCGTAATAAATTTCCTTCTTTTAATAGCCCATTGCAATTTTTTTTAATAATCGGTCAAACTAAAAAAAGGGATTGTCTCGAGCCTTAACATACCTAATCCATGTGAGATATTAACATAACCCTCCCTAATTAGTTTGTGATTAATGAGAAGAGGAGCCTTATATAACCATCATCATCATCAATACTCAATTGAAATCTTGCTAAGACACAGTCTAAGGAGGAGGCTTACATAACCATTATATTAAATTTGTTAGTGTTTGTTTCTATATGTAATCAAGTACATGATTTGATAAGTAAGAGATCTCGGTATAGTTTGTTAGGAAATCGAGACAGAATCTAATCTCGATCATAGTGAAATAATTACATTTTTTTATATTTTGATTTCTCAAAAATTAAGATCACTTTAATTCTATAAAATTATGAACGCATAAGTTATAATAAAGCATGAATCGCAATTTGTACCTTATTCTAAAGCTTGATCATATTTTTGTTGTATCTCTCAAACTGTTTTCGAAACCAATCTATCTCAACTATCGCAGCGATACAAATGTCCGGCCTCTAATGGTATCCATTGAACAGGTTGAAAGAACTCTGGAACTCTTACAGAGAGAGTTACGAAAAAGTGTTAGCTCCATTAAAGCTTAAGCCTATTTATATTAAGTTTTGGATATTTTAGTAATTTAATTGAAATTAATTTCTAATTTCAATTAAACTTTAATTAGAATTATGAATAATTCTAATTAAATACTAATTATGCCTAAATAAGATCTAATATCTCATACTAATCCTTATTTATTAATATTTCATATTTAATCATAAAGTTTCTTAAACTTTACAATGAAGTCAACTTTTTTAAAACATCTTTACTCTCTTCAATTCGCTCTTTATGTAAAACTCATTAGGTACCTAAATATGTTAGCAATGATTATAAATTATAATTATAATTCATAATTAGAATTAAAATTAGATAAATTAAAACTTCTTTTAATTTATCTTTAATTCTCCAATTAAACAATTTATAATCATATATCAAGATTGGTGACTAGCAACATATCATAATCATTTACATATTTAAGAATGTCAAAATGGTTTTAATTAACCTTTTCGTGTATGTTTTTTTCTTATAATTCGATCCCTTCATCATACAATGTTTCAATTAAACAGAATATGGAATTAATGTCTACTCTTTTTTTTAGTCCAATTATATTAGTTTTTTTGTCATTTGCTATTAATTCAACTATTTACAAAACGTCATTCTACCTTGGCCAAAGATCTCTCAAATTAATACTAATTAAGAACAACGAAATATTTTTCAAATTTACTTTAAGGTGATGAATTCTATCTTGATCACTTAATTACCTCCATATAGTTCATGTTATATCGAATGACTACAAAATGAATGACCTATGTTTAAATAAATAGGCCATAAGTAGTATCAAAACATAGCAATCCTTAAATAAGATAACTTTGATGACCTCAAGTTAAAGAATTACTTATACAATCATCACAATGAGAATTTCCAAAGACATACAAGTAATGTTTCAAATGAATTTCTCATATCGGCTCTATTCAGTAAACTTATTCTTTAACAAGCACCCACACGCTTGTTTAAGTAAGTCTATGAGATTGACTACTTCCTTCATAAGAAAAAACATAACTTGTGCTGGTCTTTTTACGTTATATTAATATCTAGTCTTAATAGAACAATGACTATGAATAATTCAGGGATAATACATAAATACAATATGAATCTTATAATTATAATCTCATTATAATTTCATTTGCAATCTATAATTATCTCATAGACTTTATCATATACATCTAAACATGTATAAGATAAATAACGTCTTTAAATACTTTGTCACTAAATTATAACCAAAGTGATTGGTTGTAGGGCATAAACCAACAATCTTCCATTTACATTAAGCCAATCGTTACGTATTACATACCATATCACCATATGACGATCATGCTGCCATTGGGACTGCAGCTTAATGATAGAATTCTATAAAATTCTCTATAGTGAGCAATTACTTAAATCTTACAACTTCCATCTTAATTATCATCATAATTAAGAAATTTTGCCTAAATACATCCTTGGATCTTTGATGAGACCTTAGTTCTTTTTTACATGCCCAATAACTCTAATGTTCCGTAGTACAATACTATTTTGAACAATTTAAGGAACTATATTAAGTTCACTAAAGAACTTATTAATCCAATTAATTATTTCCACTAAATGAAAAATGTCTTATGGCTTAATCAACAACCATTGCTACATTGGAACATTTCCAATCTTGAATGATATTGTTCTAAGTAGATCTTAATTAGGATTTACTTATAAAGTTATATCCTTATTTCCTTGAACTCAAATATCAACTCATACATAGAATAATGGATATCTTTAATATTTCATAAGTATCTAATATCTCAAATACTAAACGTCGTTAGTAATCTATGTACTTGGATTTAGAATACGTGAACAAGTTCCAACCTATCTCTATAGATATAATTCCCATAATTAAATTGTTACCTTTTCTTATCCAATAAGAGTTGTTCTTGAACAATTATGTTTTCAACAATCGAAAGTTAGAATTATTGTTCTCTATGAGCAATATGTCTCCACATACTACCACTAAAGAAGACAACTATACTCTTACTAACCTTTTTACCGACATGATAAATTCATAATCATCTCTAAACATCTCGTAACCTTTTAACTATACATCAAATGTATTAATAAAGGCAATAGTTCCAATTGGATGTATTGTCATGTGATTTGAAATTTACAAATTTCATCTTACTCCTACTACTTTTCTTGATAACCATTCTCCTATAAACATATATTGAAACAAACAATTTGTTCAATAAGTCTATAAGATTGTATCCAACCTTTTGAATATCTTATAACCTTTTATTAACTAAATTTGTTCTAACTTAATGGATATAATATATGCTTCAACTAAGCATTTCATCCTTAAACTATTAACTTTGACTCTTTTAAAGACTCATTTTTACATATATAATGTGAAATATTGCTAATTGGTTTAATTGAAACTATTGAAGATAAGTCATTATACTAGACATCGCTATACAAGAAATAATATTACATCATACAATATCTCGTATTATATTTTCCTCCTTACATAAATCACACTCTTATGGAATTTTTGTTATAAATGTATTCATTAGAGAATCTCATTCCTTATCAATGACCAAAAATTTAAAACTCACCATTACGATCTCATCGAAGTGCTATACCTTTCAACTTTACTACTCCATACAATCTCTTGCATTGTGCTACTATGGTGTTGACATACATCTTATAAGTTGTCATTAAAGCTTAAGAAATAATAATTAACTCAAAATGATATTACATTTTATCATCTATATGATATTGACATATCTCTAAAACTTTATCACCTAATCGTCATCACATATTAATAACACTATTGCATAATGGACATACAGTTTTTCTTTCTATCTTTGAGAAGTCTTCTCAAACCTTAAACTATGCCCCAGAAATTAGGTTCATCGACTATTAGTATTAACTATACGAAACAAATATAATTTCTACTAAAAATAAGACCAAGACTTTAATCATATATTTGATTACTCATACCATTTTATTTGAGATAATAACCCTCAACATTATTCCCAAAAGACTACCCTAAACTGTTTAGTGGGCTAGGATCCCATTCGAGTTTATTTGATCTTGAGTTTGTTTAATAAATCAATTAACCTAAATTAGGTAGATAACAACTTTATCAATCGCTTTTTATGTGATTCCGAAATCTGTTAAATGACAACTGTTATCAAATTATAACCTTTTATATTATTTCTAACTTTGTCTCTAAATTCATGTAGTTATGAGTTTGCTGATTCTAATCACATAAATTTAGTTAAGTTGAATGCACTGTTATAAGACCAAATATATTTGTATTAAAGCAACTTTAAATTTACTTAACAAGCCTAATAATTAAAACATAATTCTATTTTATTCTTATAATAATGAAAGGAAATGATCATTTTCTAAACATATACTTACTACTTTAATGAGAGATTTAATTTCAAATAGTCTCATCAAACATAAAAATGTATGTAAAATGTCATATATACATACACACACACATATATATATAAACATGCAATTTAGGCATACATAATCAAACAATATGCATAAAAATAGTCAAGCTATGTTTGATTCTAATTATTAATTTTCAAAATCTAAAATGATATTTTCAATTCCTTGGATAATTAAATTATATTAAAATCATTTCCTAAATTAATTAAATTCCTATTATAAATAAAATTTTAATTTGATATAAAAAATAATTTTCAAATTCAAATTGAAAATTCTTTCCATCCTAACTCCATTAATGAAATTGATTGAAAAATAATTTTAATTAATTATAATTATGACATATAATTTATAAAAAGCTCTTTTTTTCAAAATTTAACAAGCGACATTCTAATCAAATTAGAAAACTATTTCTATTCTAACTATAATTTTTTTATTAATTTTAGAACTATTTTATAATATTAATCAAAACTATTTTCAAAATTAAAATATTTTTTAATTTAATTAAGAAATTCCTTTATATTATTTATTTAGAGATTATTTTCTTAATTAACTAGAACATTTTTCTTTAGTAAATTAGAAAATTAATTTTAAAATATTAAAGAAAGCTCATTGTTTTAATTAATAAATGAAAGCACCATTTCAAATTAATCAAGAAAATAGCTTTTCTAATAAATTAATAAATATATTGTTTTTAATTAATAAATGAACACATCTTTTCAAATTAATCAAGAATATAACTTTTCTAATAAATTAATAAATTAATTATTTTTAATTAATAATGAAAACACCTTTTCAAATTAATCAAGAAAATAAATTTTCTAATATATTAATAAATTTATTATTCAATTAAATAAATAGAATAATAATTCTATAAATAAATAAAATAATAAATTTAACTTAAGCCAAATCAAATTGAAATGAATAAATTTAATTAAGAAACATATTTCTTAGATAATTAAGAAAATTACCTTTCTTAATTTTAAGGAGTCTAATTAATTAATTTCAATGTAATTGAAATATAATTAATCCTATTTCTAGAAAATATTTTAAATTTAATTAGGAGTCATTCAAATTAAGAAAAAATAATTAAAATTTTAGAATTAAAATTTGAATTTAAAAATTTAAAACTGTTTTTAAAATTTAGGTTGATGAATATATTATTCCATACTTCAAATACTCTATTGAAGGAATCAACAACCCTAATTTAATTCTAGGATTACTTTAATTTTATGACTAAATGGGCCTTATTCTATCCCAATAGTAAATATTCATGTGCCCAAACACTCCTTATTTTGACCTTGTTTATGTACATTATCTTGTGAGTAATGCATAATGCAACAGTTTGTTTTGTTTAGATCAATGTAGATCTTGAAAACTAAAATTTCATATAATTGATCAAGATACGCCTATTGTTGGGTTAATATTATCAAATTAATTTCATTTAATTGCCAAAGAGCACCTAAATTTTTGAAATTTTGTATCAACAACAACACCCAGTAACAATTCAGTTGAAACGCATGATTTGGAGAAGTCCAGTAATATGCGACCTTACCTCTAATTAGTAGTAAAATTTTGAAATTTTGTATATAAGAGATTATTTCAAATTAAAATGATGGTTTTTATGATTGATCAGATTTATAGAAAATAGAAGTGTTTTTTAATTTGTAGAGTTCAATGCTATATCATGTGGTTAAAATTTTTACATATGGTATTTGAGCATTTTTTTTAGTATGCATCTTAATTGAGTCTATTATTCATAGCACTTTATGTTAAACTCAAATTATAGTTGTTGAACTTATTGCAATCATAAATTAATTTTGTTTTATACAAAGATAAGTAGCTGATAAAGACATCCAGAAACTCAAACTTTTTTTTTTGGGTTGTTTTGAGGAAAACTGAAACAAGGTCACAAGACAATACTTACGACAAAAATACCAAAGTCAAAACAAGAATTAGCTTTGTTCGAATTGTGAAGTCAATTCATGCTGTTCTACGATGAATTTGTCAACTATACAAAGTGGTTCTGCCGGATTTTGGCTGAACTGCATGTTACCGTTTGGATCCATGAATCTAGTATCCTCTGTGATAAACTACA
>JAOTBA010000003.1:9888415-9898989 GCA_025629845.1 Erythroxylum squamatum | reverse complement strand
AATAGTGATTTCATAGGGCTTTGGATCTTTTCTTTTAAAGGTTGAGTTTTCTAACTTTTATGACTCATGAATAGGTTAAATGGAAGCTTGATTAAGGTTATGTCATTTTTATGGTTTTTGAAAGGGGAATTTCGAAATTGAAGAGGAAATGATGAGATTATTGTTTGTGTTTTTGTTTGTGCACAACTCATTTAAGAATTTTGCATATTTCGAAACTTGCTTGATGGCTTCTAGAAATGGTATATTAATTTCCACCATTTTGAAAGTTTCTAAGATCTATCTTTCATATTCATCATCTTTTGGTTTAGCCAACCTGCTAGGAAAAGGAGGTAAACATGCATTAATTGATATTTATGAAGATGAATCATTTTTACCTTTGTTAATTCTTGAGTTGGAAGTTCTTCCTTCTTTACTCCATCATCGTGTTTTTCTTCCTCCATTAGTAAAGAAGTTCCAAATTGAATTTCCTTATCACGTCTCAAAGTCATTGCACTTACATTCTCCTTAGGGTTCACCACCATTTAGGAAGGTAATTTCCCTGATGCTTGCTCTTCCAATTTACTTACCGAGGTGGCTAACTGAGTGATTTGATTTCCTAAATTTTGAAGGCTTGTCCTTGTTTCCTGTTGAAATTGTTGAGTATTATTAGCAAGCTCCTTAACAATTTCATCTAAAGATATACCTGAATTTAAAGATTAAGGTTGAGCATATGTAGGAGATTGAGGTTGTTTAAAAGTGTGCAATTGATATCATTGTTAGCCGCCTCCTTGATTTCCATAGATCAATTTTGGATGATCCCTCCATCCTGAATTATAGTAATTGGAATAAGGGTCATACTTTCGTTGAGGTTGACCAGGAAAGCCCCCTATTGCATTAGCTTCTTGAAGAGAGTCTTGTTATAATATAGGCCACATATCCGTAAGATATCTAGAGCATGAGCATATTTCGCACACTCTTGCCGATTGCAATTAACTTATAACCATTTGATGAACTAAAGTGGTTAAATCAGAAATTTTATCCTCAAGGTGCGCGTTACTTACCTCATTCACACGCTTAATAGCTCCATCCATCCTTGTCTTAAACTGTTGAGAATTTTTGGCCATAATTGATATCAACCATCTGGCTGCCTCAGGTGTTTTGTTTACCAGAGCTTCTCCACTAGCTGCATCTACCATACTTCGATCCATAGGCAATAGTCCTTCATAAAAGTATTGAATCAGAAGTTGATCGGGAATTTGACGATGTGGACAGCTGGCACATAGCTCCTTAAACCTTTCTTAATATTTATGTAATGTTTCTCCTGTAATTTGATTTATCCCACATATCTCCTTTCTGATATTCGTTGCTCTTGATGCAGGAAGAAACTTCTCTAGAAATATTCTTTTCATCCCGTTCCATGTTGTTACTGAGCTAGGTGGAAGATAATATAGCCAATCTTTTGCCTTATCTTTCAATAACAACGGAAAGGCCCTGAGATTTATTTGCTCTTCTGTCACCCCTTGTGGCTTTATTCCAGAGCAAACAACATGAAATTCTTTCAGGTGTTTAGGTGGATCTTCACCTACAAGACCACAAAAAATAGGCAGTAAATGAATCAACTTTGAAATCTACTTCAACATCTGGAAATTGAATGCATAAAGGTTGTTGATTCAAATTCGGTGCCACTAACTCCCTTAACGTTCTAGGGTTAATATTTACCATCTTTTCGTTTGCTTCTTGAAGATTAGAGTCTTCACCAATTGTTTGATCTACTTTAACTTTCACGTTTGGAGGTGAATGACTGCTTCCTTGCTTGGTCTATTTTCTTAATCGATCCGTTATCTTCTCAATTTCTAGATTATATTGCAATTTACCTGTCTGAGAAGCACGAGTGATACAAGACAAGAGATCAACAATTACTGTAAAAATAAAAATGCAATGAAACTAAAAAATTTGAAATAAATCCCTGGCAACGATGCCAAATTCTGGTCAGGCTATTGAAGCCCTTAAAATAATTCCGATTCTCCAAATTTTTATAGTAGTCGTGGAACCGGGTTGAATCCCTAGAGAACTAAGCACTAGCTTCTTAATTTCAAGTTATAAAAGTAAATGGGGTTTTGATTAAATAACTGATTAGATGAAATTATTACGAAAACAAATTAAATCAACTGAATTTAAATATCAAACTCTGATTCAAGGAAAAGATCTCATCTAATTGTAACATTAATCATTGGTTTAAAAAGAATATTTTCATGATTCGAGCAGTTAGTCGGAAACATATTAGGATAGCCATAATAAGTCTTAAATTTTTCTAAATTAATTAGTTCAAACCCAGCATCCAAACCAAAACTCATCATCTTTTGACTAGGTGTGATAAAATTCCATATCAAATAAATGATAGCAATAAGCTCCGTGAAAAAGACTAAACCCTAAATTAAATAATCGAGATAGCTATAACTATTCAATTTAGTTTTCTTGTTTATCATAAGTTAAATATGGAAATTGATAAATAACCTATTTGCTACTTGTACCAATCCTTCATGACAATTATGGGTCACTGAATTCCTAGATAGCGATAGAATAATGAATATTAAATTAAATTGTTAGATTAATTGAATGTTAATCATTCATGAAATATGAGAACTTAAAATAAGAGATACTTAAATTAAAACATGAATAAAAGTTGAGAACACAAAACCTCAAAAGGTTACAATCAGAGTATTGAATCCCTTTGAATCAGAAAGATAAGTTTAGCCACACATGACTTTTGCTCTAATAACAAAAATAGAAAAAAAAACTAAGAATTGCTAAAAAAACATAAGAGGAGAGAACCTTTTCCTGTTGTAAGGAACGCCCCCTTTATAGGGTTTTCTAATCTAATCCTATTCTAACTCTAACTTGTAAAGAAGTCTATCTAAAACAAATTTAAATTCAAACTCCTACATGATAGGGATAAGAAGAAGTTTCCTAGTTAAACTCCAACTCTTCAAGTGATCAACAATATCCACTGTATCAATCTGTTCACTTTATCCAAAATTTATGATTATCATCAATAAAGTCCGAATTCAATGCAATCTCCACCTTTCATCTCCTAAAACAAAACAAAATTAATTTCCATATTTAAGCACCAAAATAAATCTAAAATAAAGGAGATAATATCAAATAATATAGCAAGATAAGATATTATCAAATTCCCCAACACTGGACTCATGCTTGTCCTCAAGCATACATCAATTCAATACATTAATCATTTTCACAACAACCTCTCATCTCCTTTCATGTCATCCAAACATATCCAAAAGCTAATTCACATTTAAGGGTTAAGATAAAATAACAATCGAGAGAATAAGCACTCATAGGACACATTGTTAAAACATAACATCTCATCAATTCCATCAAAATCAAATGAACAAGACTTAACACCCTCATAAGGATTTCACTCTATACGCTCAAAGTGTTTAGGGTTCATTAAGCTGTCAAATCAAAACATAGTGAGTTATTTCCATAAGCTTGCCCAAGAATCATATCTCCACCACTAAACAATAATGAACCTAATGCATAAATCAAAGGGACTTTATAGTGGTTGTAACGTGGCTTAGGTAATATATGACAAGAAGAAACTTTTTGGCTAAATAAATTGAAGGGAATCATATGAACTTATCCAAACAAGTTTCAACTTAAATTAAAATTCATTTAAATTAAATAACATCTCTTACAATCAATTTTTCTTTTTTTCTTTTTTTAAACAACAATATCTAGAGAAGATTTTTTTTCTTTTTATTTGTTTTTTTAATACTCCTCCATTCTATAAAAAATAAAAAAAATGCAACTTGAATCATCTAATTTACTTTTCACGCGATTAGTCAAAATCCTATGCAAATAAGCTAATACAATTCATTCAATTTAGAAGTTTAAAATTATTAAGGATATCAATAGAAAAAATGGTAAATTCGGTTTGTAGCAAGGTTATTATGCAAGAAAGAAAGGTTAAGGCTCAAATTGGTTTTCTAAGGATTAAAAATGAGGTAGCTTTGTTTAGGTAAAAAAATAGTTATCCTAAATGCCCTTATCATCTTTATACACAAATTCATAAAAAATGTGGTATCAACACGTATTCAAAAGCAAGTTCTAGCATAAACAAACTATGTTTGTTAACACACAACACAAAGATAAATGAGCACATATGTGATGAATGCTCTTAGGCTTAAAGCTCACGTAGGCGTCAAAAATTGCATCAAGTCTAGCACACTTTTCATTCAACAAAATCAATGAGACACTTGAAATAATTCAATGAAAATGCTAATCATGCTTATCTCTCTCATGCATTAGATCTAAACAAAAATGTATCCTAACTTAAGGATTATTCATGAACAACATTCAAAAAATTATGAAGTTATCATAAGGAATAATTAACATATGAATCAACATATCATAAGTTCAAGCAAAGTCACAAAGTTCATCAAATTGAAAACACTCGCTCCCCCACACCTAAATTATACATTGTCCCTTATGTATGCATAAGATACTTACAACTCAATAATGATGATCAAAGAAAATAAATAATTGAGGATTTCCCTGAAGTATGAGCATCGGAAAGGATGTGTACTATGGTGTTGGAGGGCATGGAGGTATAACCCCCATGAATTGAAGTAGAGCATCCAAATTTTCTCCATTTTAAAATTTTACATTCCAATCTATCTAGCCAAAAATGATAATCCTGTTGGATCTGTGGAGCTAGAAGATATAAAGTTGGTCGAATGTTTCTATGTTCTCATTGTGTTGATGATGAACCTCTCTCAGTGCGATCGTGACATGTTCTCCTTTTTTTTCAGTTACACCCATCCTGCTTAAACAAATTCTATCCAAAGGTTCCTTCTCACAGGCTATATGCATATCGGTGTCAGTCAAATCAAGCAAATTCAAATTAATAGCCAAATGAGTGATAAGAGAACCAAGACATAAATGTTTGTTTGAAGATAAAAAAGTGTTAAATTGCATCGCCAATGAAACACCTAAATTGACATGAACTTTATTCACCATACATCAAACAAAGAACAATTCAGCCTTAGTACTTATACATGTCAATAATCTTTCGGTTAGAATAACTAAAGGATAAGAAACGCTGCCTATATATCCACTCCATTTATTGAGATCACTACCTTTAGATTGATTGGGATTATAAGGGAAAGAGATCAGAAGACATTTATTTTCATGCTTTAAAAGAGTTGAACTCACTATGGTCCACGACAGATTCTTTATAAAGGGTCGAATTAGCATAATCTTCATCTATTAACCCTAAGGCTAAATTAAAATTAGTGTAGAACTCCCTAGTTAATTCAATAAAAAGAGGACAACTAATCAATACAAGGTACTTCCAACTCATATCGATTAACAAATCATCAAATTTGTCCTAAATTTCTAATTCTTGTAGAGAAGGGTAGTGTACATACTTACCCGCAACAATATGCCGAGTTTTGATAACAACGTACTGTTATTTTCACTCTTTGGTGTTGAAAGTGAGACATGCTCGTAAATCCGACTCAGCATGTGGTAAAACAAAATTATTTTTTGCAATCTGCGCACATTTCCTTTTTTTACCGGCTTCATAGCTTTTAGCAGATTTAGTATTTGTCAATGAATTTCCTTTTGCTGCGGTCTTGATAGTAACCTTAGAACACCCCATTACACTAAATAAGATAAAAAATTACTTGGGAAAATATTAACAACAACTTAATAATAATTGAAATTAAACTAAAAGAAGGACTAACTAAAAGCAATTAATAAAAATGAAACACAAAATATTTTTTACAATTTATTCAGTATCATAATGAACATTGAAAGGAGGATAAAAGACAATGCAAAATCATGAGCTGATTTGAAACATTTTTATAAAAGGAATGAGTTAGATAAAAATCTTTGCACCAGTAAATATCCAAAAGCATGTTACACTTTAGGCAAAAAACAAAAGGAAATTTTGTGTGAATGGTTGAAAAGTCTAAAGTTTCTCGATGGTTATGTTTCAAACTTGGCAAGGTGTGTGAACATGTGGAAGTCCAAATTATTTGGGATGAAAAGTCATGATTGTCACGTATTTATGCAAAAGCTAATTCCAATTGCCTTTCGAGAGTACCTATCGAATAAGGCTCGGGAAATTATAACAGAATTAAGTTTGTTTTTCAAAAGCTTAACATTATCTGGAATAAAGTTGGCTAAAATGGAAAAAACTAGAAAGGGATGTTTCAGTAATTTTATGCAAATTAGAAGGGATTTTCTCTCCAAACTTTTTCTTACTGTATGCAGCATCTACCTGTGCATTTAGCATACGAGGCTAAACTTGCTGGTTCAGTTCAATATCAATGGATGTATCCTTTTCAGAGGTAATTGTAGTAAATATTTAAATTGAAGTAATAATATGTTTTAATAACAGAATTGTAATAACCCTATTCGCTAATGTAGGTATTTGCATCACTTGAAGAAAAATATTAAAAACAAGGCTAGAGTTAAAAGGTTCGATATGTAATGCTTATTTAGTGGAGGAAGCAAGTACATTTTGTTTACATAATTTTAAGCTGCATGTGCACACAAAAGAAAGAAAAGTTTCTTAAAATGAAGATGGGGGAAGAACAGGTGATGTTGATGGTAACTTATCCATTTTCACATATCCTGGACGAACATATGGAAATTAAACAAGAAGAATGTTAACAGAAGAAGAAATAAAGGCTACCCATGGTTACATTTTGTTAAGTTGTCAAGAGGTTAAACCTTTCGTTTAGTAAGTTGAAATTGATTATTTGGGTTTTGAAATTTAGTGTTATTCATAACTTAAATACATAATATTGTTTTTAGATTATACGAGGAATGGTTACGCGAGCCAATGCCCAAGAAAACACAAGATGATATCAAAAAGGAAGTTGGAAGACACTGTCATCGATGGTTTGAGAAATATGTAAGTTTTCACTTACAATTATTGAAATGATTGAATTATACGATTAAATGACATTATACTATTTAATATAATAATTTCTTTTGTGTAGGCCTTAGAAAATCCAATAGAGAACAAGTTCATATGTGATCTTACAAAAGGACCCTTGTGAACTATTAAATCATATCTGGTGTATTTCGTTAATGATACAAATATCATAAAGAATATCATGGTCATAGCATGACAACAGTAAATAATGGAATTTGCATACAAAGAGAATTGATAGATTACTATAGTAAAATTATTGAGGTACTTGAAATTGAGTACCCTGCATGCCAATAAAGCAGAGTGTGATATTTAAATGTGACTGGTTTGATCCAACTCCTAATGTTGGTACAAAAGTGCATAGCCAATACAGTCTAGTTGAAATCAACTAGCGAAGAAGATTTAGACAATTTGAACCTTTCGTGTTGGCGATGCAAGCGATTCAGGTGTATTATGTCCCTTTTCCCAGTTTATGACGAGGAAAGTTAAATTGGTTGGTTGTTTGCAAAGTTAAACTTAGAGGTGTTTTTAAATCATATGGAAAAGAAGAGTAAAGAATTGAAAGTGAAGCATTTTAGGAAGTTGTTTATAAAATAAATGCATATGTTACATATGACGAGAATGAACCTTGAACAATCCAAAAAATTAATATGTTGAAATTCATCAGGAGATTATGAGGAGGGAGAGAGGTCTGAAGAGGAGCCTGAGTTTGATTCTAATTCAGAAAAAGAAGATGATGATTTTGATTTATAAATTAGTGCTGATAACGATTAATTTGTATTTGTAGTAGAATATTATATTCAATAGATCAATTATTGAATCAACAATATATTGTTATATATTGAATTGAAATTGTTATATTTCTGGAATATTCAATCAAATATGAATTTTAGGTTAAAATATGCTACCAAAGAGAAAACAAGATATGATGCAACTAAGGTTCAGACTATGATTTGGATCCAGATACTGTCCAGGTGAAGACTCACATTTTGTAGCTGTAACCAAATCAGATGCTATACCTCCAGCTACTACACTTGTAGATGAGGCATCACCTGCTGTACCTGCTACTACACAATCCATCACTCCTATATCGATAGAGATATCAGGGGTAAACAATGCGGATAAAGGAGGCGGCCTCGAGCCTGGTGCTGAGGGAGTTGATGGAAGAACTTACATCACCATTATCAATAATTTGTAAGTGAAAATACATGAAACACTATATGTTTATAATTAAGTTATAGGTTTAAATTTAAAAATGATATAACATTAATTCTTTTTTATATTAGGTTGATTCCATCTGGACCGTGTTTAAGAAACACGACATCCAAATTTAAGGAGAAGATTGATCTTAAGGGTTATATATGGAAGAATATTTCTCAGGCGACAAAGGATTTTTATTATTAGGAGTTTGAGGTAGAAAAAAATATATTTTTTGTATTTTTAATTAATTTTTATACATTAATTAGATAAATATTGTAGGTTATAAGTACTTATCCTATGTTTTCCGGTTTTTTCAGAAAGAATTATTTTTAGGATTCTGAATTTTACGTGGTTATTTATAAAGTATGGGAGAGACGAGCTCGTACACATTATAGAGACTTTGTTGGTACAATATACAAGACTGATGTATGACCTCTTTATATTTTTGAACAAATATAGAGTGGTTGGGAGCAGTATTGGACATTACCCGAGGCAAAGTCCATTTCAGAGCGTAATTCTACCAACATATGTGGAGGACCGCAGGGAGAGAGTCTTAGCGTACATAATGGAGGATCTATTAACTATCATGAGTATATAGAGAGACTTATAAGTATTTACAATTTACACTTATATTCTAATTTTTTACTTTAATGCATTTAAATTAAATTGATGTGTGAATTTTGGAATGACAATATGTGTATTATGGAGAATGACAATGTTATAAATGTCTGGTGCCATATATGGATGTGTTGTTGAGTTACTTTCTTTGTTCAACAGGGGGTAAATATCATAAAAATAGAGGAAACTCTTCCGAAATTTTTAAAAATTGTAGTTCACTTATAACATTTTATTCTGATGCAGGAAAAGTCTACGGGTATGAAACCTATACCCGTCAGCTTATTTTGCATATGCATAATAAGAAGCGTGACGGTGTGACCTTTTTCAACACCCGATGTAGAGAACTAAATGCATGTGAAATTTATGCTTTAATATTAATGCTCGATAATTATCATTTATTAACATAAACATTACCTTCTGATAGGACCAAATACAAGAAAACATTCAACGACAGTCTCAGCAGTTTGAAGATGTTGATGAGAGTCAAACCTATCTTCATGTCGTAGGTGGTAGGGACCGTCATGGAAGGATATTCGGCTTAGGTTCATTTGGGAACACATGTTAAACTCCATTTTTCTTGTAGTGAAAATATGGAGACTAAAATTAATGAGGAGGATCAAACTTTACATTTGTTGTATTCTTTACTAGTATCGTATGTGTATTTTAGAGAAACTATAATTAATGATAGGAAAGTCTGACTATGAAATATGATAAAGCATCTTTATTTTTAAATAGATCATCTAACACGTTAAAATCATGGCACCAATAAAGATCCAAAAAGTAGGAATCTTATTTGTCACGTCTATAAAAGACTAGGCACATTAAGTCAGGTTGCTATAAGTTGACAATTAAAAATAAAGGTGATAATAACAAAGCACCAGAAGTCAATATTATATAGGAGTACGTGTGGAAAATGTTTTCTTAGTAACAGAGATGAAGTCTAAACCTCATCTTGATAGAATTTTAGATATTGCATGTTCTTTTCACATGTGTGCAAACAAGAATTATTTCTCTAGGTGTACTAATAGCGAACAAGCCTTGACAAATTGATAAAAACAATCTAAATTAAGATCCTCTGACCAAAGGTTGTTACATTCTAAACTTGAAAAGAAATTTAATTTTCTTGAGCACCCCCATGCAAATTCGTATAATTGCACTGGAAAAAGTGGAGTTCTAAAAGTCAGAAATAATATTTTGATCGTGATGAGATCTAAGAAAATTTGTACTTTGTTAATTATATATGGAACTAC
Organism: Erythroxylum squamatum; assembly: GCA_025629845.1. NCBI lineage: Eukaryota > Viridiplantae > Streptophyta > Magnoliopsida > Malpighiales > Erythroxylaceae > Erythroxylum > Erythroxylum squamatum. The sequence goes on along the minus strand of JAOTBA010000003.1, from coordinate 9,888,975 downwards.
TATTGTAGGTATTATTATATTAACTATGTATTCCTTGTCAAATTTTGATGCCATAATGAATTCTCTAAAAGTCAAGATATAGCCCAATATTGTATAGTTGCAAAAACTGCTTAACATAACAGTGTTACTAAGCATATGAATAAACTACTTTTTGATAAAGGTCATTATATGTTATCTAACTTCAATTTATCAAAAGATTTATGGAATGAGGCATTATCCACCTCGTGTTATTTAGTAAAGGGTTAAAATACTAACTCCCATGTGGTTTGCCTTTTTCTAAAAAGAAAATCCCACATGTGACTTTAAACTTATATAAAAAATCTCTTCAGGATAATAAAAATTATGTCATAGACCCTTCTATTAAATATCATTATCAAATCAATTCACCTGTTGGGACTCGATCTCGGAACCGGACCCCAACCGGAAAACGAAGGAACGGAAAACAAAAACGAAAATAATCGAATTGAATCGCAAACTCAGAGCAATTGGATAACCAAATGCGGAACAAAATCGAATGCAAATCGCGGAATTCGAAAGAAACGAATTTCGAAGCGAAGTGA
>JAOTBA010000003.1:9852967-9865650 GCA_025629845.1 Erythroxylum squamatum | reverse complement strand
ACGAACTCGCTGTCTTCTTTCTCCCGAATAGAGAGCCTTTGCAACCCTGAATCCATGAAGCTAAAACGAAAATCTAAGAGAGACCAACGTAGAAATAATACCTAGACCTCACCTTGCACATGAACGGCAAGACCAACACTTGCACTCGTAGAGAGAGAGAGAGAGACAAGACCTAATCCTAACTTTCACCCGTTTAGACTCAATACTTAAATGAGCAACAATACGTATTTTCTGTCACTTTAAGAGATAAGATTATAACTCAAAAAATATAGTGATTAGAGGTAGAACATTGATTATTAGGATAATCAATCTAATTAATACTATAATTGGTATTAAGAATAAGAGAAGTGACTTTAGTTAAGTGAGTATCATATGAGGGTGGAGATTTTAGATAATATGTAATCTACTAAACATAGTCAAGTGTACATTGGTATGGCAATGAAGGAATTAGGGGACATTATTTTCAATAAATTGATGTAAAGTCGAGTAAAGCAAAAGTGTTGTAAGACTCTAATAGTGGTACGGTATTTTGTGGAATCAATAAGGGGTGATCTAATTTTTGGAGAAAAGTAAGATAAGTCTAATGGGAGACGGTTTAGAGGTGTCAAGGTGTGTAGGATAAAAGAGGTCTCAATTATGTTTGGTTGAACAAGGAGAAAGTCACCAGGTGTAGTAGCTACGGCTTCAATGCCAAAAAATAACAAACAGAATAAAGATCATTGATAGAAAAAGTAGTGCAAAAATCATACATTAAAGATGAAATGGTGGGTGAAGAACCTGTAACAAGGTGTCAAGCATATAAACCAAGAGAAAGATTGTGGAAGATAGTACAACGTGAAGGAAGAGCAAAGTATTAGATTTGAAAAAAGTAAGACTCAAATTTAAGAAGTTTTAAATTTAGACGATAAAATCAGGCACAATAAACTTATTTAGGACCATAAAAAATTTCTTAAGGACATTGTTGAAATATAAAGAGTGGGAGTTGTCCCATATTGGAGAAAGAGAGGAAAGTAAACTAACATATAAGTCTAGTGGGTTACTCCACCTATCACCAATTGGTTTTAGGATGGAACCTCACTTGGGCTTGTATGTGGTCTAGCTTTCCTTCTCATGTGGGCCCGTAGGCTCATTGTAAATTCTAACAGTATTTGATGAAATACTACATTTGACAGCAGCAGTTGATTCAGATGATGAAGAACATCCTTTGACTCCTAAATATACATCGACTAGACCTATAGTACCATCAGAATCACAAGATCAAGAAGGCCCTTCCGAAGCCAGGACAGAGCAAGCTCTTACTGATGAAAATTGGATTTCAACTAGAGAATGGAGAGGTCAAGATACAAATCAATACTTTCTAGGAGACCATTATGAAAGTCTAAGAACCAGATCTTCTTTGAAGAACAACTTTGTTGCCCTCTTCTCACAATTAAAATTGAAAACCATTGAAGAGACTCTTACTGATGAAAATTGGATTTCAGTTATGAAAGACGTACTAAATCAGTTTGATAAAACAAAATTTAAAATCTAATACCTCATCCGTAAAACAATTGGTCATTGGAACTCGTTGGGTATTTCGAAACAAACTAGACGAAAATTGTAAGGTGGTAAGAAACAAAACTAGACTTGTAGCTCAAGGTTATAATCAACTAGAAGGTATTGATTTTGATAAAACTTATGCGCCTGTCGCTAGACTAAAATCATATAGAATTTTGCTTGCCTTCGCATGTTATAGAAACTTCAAATTATTCCAAATGGATGTCAAAAGTGCTTTCTTAAATAGATATATTAACGAAGAAGTGTTTGTTAAGCAATCTTCAGGTTTTGAAGATAAAGACCATCTTGATCCCATCTTGATCATGTGATTAAGTTGACTAAAACCCTGTATGGTCTAAAAAAGGCTCCTCAAGCATGATATGAGAGGTTAAGTAATTTTCTGCTTGAGAATAACTTTGAAAGAGGAAAAGTAGATAAAACGTTATTCATTAAGAAAAAGGAGAATGATTTGCTCATAGTGCAAAGATATATTAATGAAATAATATTTGGTGTTACTAATCAATCCTTCTGCGAAGAATTCTCAGCATTAATGCAGGGGAAACTTGAAATGAGCATGATGGGAGAACTATCCTTCTTTATTAGATTACAAATCAGGCAAACAGAAAAAGGGATCTTCATTAGCCAAGACATATACACAAAGGATCTTATCAAGAAATATCATTTTGAGAATGCCGAACTGATGGGTACTTCTATATATATTAGAACTAAACTTGACAAGGATGAAGAAGGCAAAGCTACGGATGAAACAAATAGACGAATGACTGGGTCACTACTATATCTTACAAGCTCAAAACCAAACATTATGCTTAGTGTGTGTCTTTGCGCACGCTTTCAATTAAATCTAAAAGAAAGCCACCTTCAATCAATCAAGAGGATCTTTCGATATATTTACGAAACTATGGATTTTGGATTATGATATCCAAAAATCGACTCTTTTAACATAGTTGGCTATTGTGATGCAGATTATACGGGTGATAAAGTCGATTGAAGGAACACAAGTGGTCATTGTCAATTTCTTGGAGCATGTCTAGGTTTTTTTTCCTTACAAGAAACAAAATTGCATAGCGCTTTCAACAACTGAAGCGGAATATATATGGCTGCCAGCTGTTGTGTTCAAATCTTATGGATGAAGCATCAACTCTAGGATTTCTCTCTGAACTTTAATCATATTCCTATATTATGCGATAATACTAGTGCAATAAATCTTTTGAAAAATCATGCGCATCATTTTAGGACTAAGCATATAGAAATTAAGCATCATTTTCTTATAGATCATGTTTTAGAAGGTACCGTTGATCTTTTGGATGTTAATACTAAAAATCAAGTAGCTGATATCTTCACTAAGCCTCTCTTTGAAGATAGATTTTGCCTATTGAGAAATGAGCTTAGTATGTGCAAACTATCTGATATTATTTCTTTATAAATTTTCCATGTTATTTCTCTCTGCTAACATTAGTATTAGTAGGATCCTTCTTCTTTAGAAGACTACTCACAGGTTCTAGAACTTTTCTTAGTTTAGTAGGCTCCTTCTGGTTTAGAAGGCCCCTCCTTTTATATGGCTCCTCTCGGTTAGTAGATTACACATATCCTAAAATCCCCCTAATCCCCCAAAGTTGGTCTTTCTTCTATCGTGTGTTGGTGCTTCTTTTATCGTGCGTGATTTTGTGCGTTGGCGCTTCTTCTACCTTTGTGATTTCTTCATCAGGGTAAAAGTTAAAGAAGTAGTCACGCGGACTTCCTGTGGCACCGACTAGGGTATGATTGGTCCTCTCTCTCTCTCTCTCTGTATTCTTCTTTCCACTCTGACTAGAGTAACTGAATGCATAATGGTCGACTTACATTTCATCTTGTCCACAAATGACTTGTGCTTTTAGAAAATTGAATTTGTATTTTGCTAGGGTTCTGAAAGTACAAATCCAATTTGTTGTAATAGGGTTTCAAATTGGATTTGTGCTTCTAGAAAATTAACTTGTATTATGCTAAGGTAGGGGTTTCAAATTGGAACGTGGTAGGGTATAATTTGTTTGTTGTTGAAAAGGAGGATTGACTTGTATGTGTAGATAGCAAATTGAAGAGAAAAAACCTTGAATACTCGTACGCTTGGCTTTCAATATGAAATGTAAGTCGAATAAAAAAATCAGCTACTCTGAATGCATGATGGTCTATTCATACTTTGTTTTCTGTTGTATGCGGAATATATACATTTTGGTAATTACTAAAAAATATGACATCACATAGTTCATAGCCTAAATATTCAATTATGTGATACTTCATCCTGATTTGCAGGGAAGAAGCTTCCTCTCTTTCATTTTGTAAATGCAATGGAAGTTTAGCTAAAATGTTAATATTGGGGATATTATGCTAACATTTTGGAAATTTAATTCTTTTTTGGGTGAATTTATGAAAAGAAATCATAGTAGGATTGCATTTAAGGTAGTAATTAAATATTTGTATGATGATATTGTAACAGGATAACCATTTATGGGCAGAAATAAAAAGTATATGTAGCTTTCGTTGGGCATGCACCCAGTATCTATTTCATATGGGAAGAGCGTCAAGGTCCTGTTAATGGATTCAAGGGTGCTATTTATTGTTCTTTCGATAGTTTAGCAGAAGCTTGAAGGATATATTCTTAATTTCATGAAGAGAAAGCATTATGTTCAGCGGTAAAATAACTGTAATATATATTTATTTTTTTTGATAATTTAATTGGATTCAAATATAATTAATATTGATATTTCTATATATAATACAGATGTTGAATATTAATTGCCCCAATTGTAATGCCTTGACGAAGTTACGGATTTCAAATGCTAAGCCTAACATTGGTCAACATTTTTACGAATGTGTTAATACGAAAGTAAGTAATTCAATTATTGTTTGTAGCATAAATTAATATTAATCAATATTCAATTTGAAGGTCTCTTGTAGGTACTTGGTATTTGGGAAAGAGATGAAAGTTTGTTTTTGTGGTAAAATATGTCAAACAATGTTTGACATATTTTACCACATGAGATATAGACTAACAAGAAACCCTATCTTTCTCATATGAAACTTTGGGGTTTTCCTACTTATGTGAAGCGGATTCAGTCAGATAAGCTTGAAGTTAAATTTGACAAGTGTCTATTTGTAAGATATCCTAAGGAAACTATAGGATATCAGTTCTACCATGTTTCAGAACAAAAGGTGTTTGTTTCAAAACATGTTGTCTTTTTAGAGAAAGAGTTTCTTCTAGGAGAAAACAGTGGGAGAAAAATTGAACTTGTGGAAGTTCAAAATGCTCAAACAGACGCAGATCAACTGCCTAGACCCAAGACTATTGTTTATGAAGATGAAATAATAGTTCAACCTTCTGACACACAAGAAGTTCGTAGGTCAGGTAGGATACATCATGTTCCCGAGAGATATAGATTTCTCATAAATGAACTTAACGACGTATTGCTCATAGAAGATGATGAGCCTACTACCTATGAAGAGGTTCTGAAGAGTTCAGAATCTTTGAAGCTATGAAATCCGAAATGGATTCCATGTATGAAAACCAAGTATGGACTTTAGTTGACCCACTTGAGGATAGTTGCAAATGGGTCTTCAAGAAGAAAACTGACATGGAGGGTAATGTAGTTACCCATAAAGCTAGGCTTGTAGCTAAAGGTTATCGTCAAAGAAAAGGTGTTGACTATGACGAAACGTTTAGCCCAGTAGCTATGCTTAAATCTATTAGGATACTCCTAGCCATTGGTGCTCATTATGATTATAAAATATGGCAAATGGATGTGAGCTTTCCTTAATGGAAACCTAACTGAGGATGTGTATATGACACAACCTGATGGTTTTATATCCATGAATGTAGAAAAGGTATGCAAGCTTCATAAATCCATTTATGGATTAAAGCAAGCACCCAGGAGTTGGAATATCCGATTTGATAAGACAATCAAAGAATTTGGTTTCTCACAAAATCTGGATGAGTTGTGTGTGTATTAGAAGGTTAGTAGGAGAGCAATCATGTTCCTTGTATTGTATGTAGAAGACATATTGCTAATAGGAAACGATGTCTCTGTTTTGCAATCATTCAAAATTTTGTTAGCTAAGAACTTCCCTATAAAAGATCTTGGAGAAGCAATTTATATTTTGGGGATAAGGATCTATAGAGATAGATCTAAGAGGTTGCTTAGTCTTTCTCAATCTACATACATTCACAAGATGCTAAAGAGGTTTAGCATGGAGTAGTTCAAGAGAGGTTATCTTCCAATGGTACATGGGATTACACTCTCTAAATCTATGTGTCCAAAGACACAAGATGAGAGGACTCACATAAGTTTGATTCCTTATCCTTCGACTATAGGATCACTCATGTACATTATGTTATGTACTAGACCCGATGTATCGTATGCTCTAAGTGTTATGAGCAGATACTAGTTGGACCCTGGTGAGGGTCATTAGGTGACTGTCAAGAATATCTTTAAGTACTTGAGAAGAACTAAGGATGTATTCTTGGTCTATGGAGAAGGTGATCTTGTGATAAGCGGGTATACTGATGCCATTTTCCAATCCTATTAGGATGACTCCAAATTCCAGTCTGGATATGTATTCACACTGAATGGTGTTGCAGTCAGTTGGAAAAGTTCCAAACAAGAGACGACTGCAGATTTGATGATAGAGGCGGAGTACATTACAGCTTCAGAAGCGGCAAAGTAAGCGGTTTAGATCAAGAAGTTCATCATGGAACTTGGTGTGGTTCTGAGCATCGCTTATAGTTGTATTGTGACAACAACAGGGCTATAGCGCAGACGAAGGAACTAAGGTTTCATCAGAAGTTCAAACATGTACTCAAGCGCTACCATTTGATTAGAGCAATCATTGGTATAAATGATGTCAAGATAGAGAGAGTTCCCACCGATCATAATATAGCTGATCCGTTGACTACACCTATTTCCAAAAGAGTTTTGTGTCACAAGTACACGCCTATGGCATTAGATATCAAGGCGATTGGCTTTAGTGCAAGTGGGAGTTTGTTAGAGAAAATCTCTAAAGGCAATCACCTTTAGCACTTATTGTACAAATTATTTTATGACTAGTAAAAGCATTTTTCATCATTTTGATGTTTATACTTTTATGGATTTGATGTTGATCTTAAATTGATTTAATGAAGTCCTTGATACAAAACATAGTATGGAGGAAATCATGATGAGATCATGATAATAAGATTCCTATCATGTGTAATTATGATAGTATCTAAACATTCCCTAGTCATAGGATTAATGAGATGGGATATCATTAATCCGGATAGACTAGCACATGTTATACTCCTTAATTGGATCAAGCAGTAGATCTCATAAGTTGTAGACATGAGTTGTTTAGAGTTAACATGTGGATGCTTAGTAAGGGTAGTAAGTACATTGGATTGACCTACTATGAGACAATCATATCGATATTATATTCCAGTGTTAATGAAAGTCTCATCATAGCAATGGTGCAAGTATCCTTTGACTTGAGGTGCTCAGGGATATCTCAGATACTAATCATGTGCTTTGACTCCATTCATCGGTGCCTTTCAGAGGTTACTCATAGGATGATGATTGGGTACAACTTAAGGTATTCGGAGGTAATTGAGTAGCCAATAAAGGATTCAACACTCCTGATAGAAGGAGATGATACCCATAGCCTCTTGTTGGGGTCATTACTCTAGACCCTCTGGCTAGAGCAGATATGTGTCATGAACAGAATCTTCAATGATATATAGAGTAATAAGATCCTCGTGAAAAGATTTAATATCACTTGGACTAGATGTGACATAGTCAGCCTAGTGGGAGTTGGCAATTTGACCATACTCTGAACCAAGCGCAGTATAGATGGTGAAAGGGTGAATTGCATAGCAACATTGCGTATGGAAGAGTTCATATTCAAACCACTGACTTTCTAATCAATTGGGGGTCATAACGTGTTGCTAGATACTGCTATTAACTTACTTGAATTAAGTGTTAATTCAAGTGACCAATATAATTGGGAACCTAATGGGTCACACACATAGGAGATCTGAAGGATGAGTAAAATGGTCTTAAATGGTGATTCAAGATACGTAAGAGTGTTTCGGGATTGTATCACAATGTGATCGTGGTAGAAAATGTTGCATGGAATGGATTAGAAAAAAGTATTATTGGCTGCCAATTTGGCCATTAACTTCCCAAACTTCCATTAATTCATGCTATTCATGGTCATTAACTTCTCATAACTTCCCTTAATGCATGCTATTCATGACCTTTAACTTCTCATAACTTCCATTAATGCATGTCATTCATGACTATTAACTTCCATTAATGCATGTTATTCATGACCATTAACTTCCCACAACTCTCCATTAGTGATGGGGGTTATGGAAGGCCAAATGTGGCAAAAAATAAAGATGATTTTTATCCATCTTGTGTAAGAAACAAGGTAAAAAAAGAAAGGTTCTTTCTTACACACACACTCTTTTCTCTCTAACTCTCACAAGAGTTCTTATCTTTGCTAGCACAAAGAAAGAACTCTAGCCATCTCCTAGTGAGGTTTCACCCTTTTACCTTCGTATGGACTTTCACTAGACACGGTCTACATTGATCGTTGTGGTTTACGACAACCCAACTCAGAGAAGATTATAGAATGAAGGATCGGAAAGGTATGTAAACATCTTACATTTCATGTTTTTGTTTTCTATATCTATATGTATGAGTACATCTAGTTTTTCAGGGTTCCGTTTTATTTTTCGCTGTGTAAATTTGATATATATTATGTATGAGATGCATGATCGGAACCTTACATTATACCCAGAAAGGCAAAAGCCCTCTTCCTTAACAGAGTTCAGACCCATTTCTGTTGCATAACAATGTATAAAGTTATTGTTAAGTTGTTTGCTTTGAGACATCAATTAGCTCTGAAAGAAGTTATAAATACTGCTCAAGGGGCCTTCTTACCTGAGACAAATATTGGAGATAACATACTCATTCTATAGGAGCGATTAGGGGAGTACAAAATAGGTAAGAATATTAAAAGCTGCTTGATAAAAATAGATTTTTTCAAAGCTTAAAACATAATCAGCTAGAGATACTTACAAGATTGTTTGCAAGCAATATGTCTACCACTTAAATTCAGGAATTGGATATTGGAATGCATTCAGACTACCTCTTTCATTGTCTTGGTCAATGGTACTCCATCTATACCCTTTAGAAATGCTAGAGGGATAAGACAAGGGGATCCCCTTTCCCCTTACCTTTTCACTTTAGCTATGGAAGGGATTTCTAGAATAATATCCAAACTTATTGAATGCAATGGTAGATTTCTATATCACAATACGTGTAGAGACATTAAATTATCTCACTTGATTTATGCTGATGATCTAATGCTTTTTAGTAGTGTAGACAACCATTCTATCAGCATCTTGTTAACATAATACATATATTTTTAGAATGGTCTGGTCTCAAGGTAAATGTTGAGAAGAGTAGCTTGTACATATCCTAAGATGTCAGAAATCAAGAGGAAATTTGCAGCAATGTAGGATTTACATTACATTCCCCTCCATTCAAATATATGGGAGTTCCAGTTACAACAACCAAACCTGTTGGCTCCCGTTTTCGGAACCCAACCTTCTTGCGAAAACATGAACGCGAGCGTGCTTGCATATAACCTTAAAGGGTTATATTTTTTTTTCATTAAACCCATATAGACATCATCTATTCATCTTCATTCTCATAGTATCCCAAAAATTCACTCACAATTTGTGCAATGACGTGCCCATACAAATCAGTCACCATGTTCGAACTCATTTCTCCCGTTTGTGAACATAATTTGGAAAACTTAAAATCTGAATTTCAAATTGACTTCTTCATAGGAATCATATCCCTAAGTCTCTAGTTTGTTTTGGCTCAAGAATCACTTCAATCGGAGTCCTACAACTCAAGATATCATCAAAAAACCAAAATATGCTCATATCTCAAACATGCTCTCCTATCCGACCTCTTACTTGTTCTAATGCAAACTCTCTCAATTTAACTCCAAATGATACAAATTTTCATGGAGAGATAGATACATGTCTTAGGAATCTATTCGTCTAAGAATCACCTCAATTGGAGGTCGGATGAGGGAGTTATGCTCTAAAAAGTAGACCATGTTCATACCCTAAATCGATTTGAACCTCTCATGGCGCGATTGCCATAACTTTCAATATAGAAGTCGGATTGCTTTCGTTCTTAGACCATTAGAAAGTAGACTTCAAGAGCTACAACTTTCATGAAGACCACAAAGTCTGATTCGGCCTCTAACAGTGTCAAAATTCACCATCTTTCCTATGCATGTCCGTTTAACGGACATGAATCGACCAAACTGGACCATTTCACCCGAGAAGGTTAACGGACATAGACTGGGCAAGGGGTGTTTTCCACCTGAGAAACTCTGTTAAACGGACCTTATGTCCGTTAAACGAACCTAGGGGTCCCCCAAACCCCTCCAAAGGCCCTCCAATGCTTCCTATAACCTTCCTAACATCATATACACTTGTAATCTTGCAAAATTCACTTATTCTCATGCTAAAACACTTCATAACAACTCAAATACCATATTTATCTCATCAAACTCTCAAATCTCAAATCATTCAATTCATCAAAACCACTAATTCTCATCATTAAGTATAGCTGTCATCATACACAAGACCCATGAAATAACTTCAAAATCCTTCTTGAAGCTTGAAGCTTGAACCTTCCTCTAGCTTTTTCCTTCTTGAAATAACTTCAAAATCCTCTTGAAATCCATGAAAAATCAAACCCTAGCTTAGCCCTTCTTTTCTCCTTCTTTCCTTCTTCTACGACACCTTCTCTCTCCCTTTTCTCTCAAATTTCGTTTCCCTCTTCTAAAAATGAAAGACAAGTCTTTCTTCTTCCTTTTATACCACTTATGATTGAACAATGACCCTTATGTCCTTAATGAATAGCCTTGTAACTTTAAAAGCTTAAGTTGTCTTCCAATTTTGCCCTCACGCATTTCATTTAAATACATGCTTACTTTAGGACATTTTCTAACCATCAAATTGAAGGAATTTGCTAAAACGTCCTTCTAGAGAAATGTTCCTCATTGTCTTATCTTTCTAATGACACCAAAATCATTAAATTTGGTGCATCACACCAAGAGTTGTAGTACAAACATCTCGGACTGTTATTAAGCTAACACATTTTCCAGCACTTTACTTCCATCCAAAAATTGACATTCTTGAAGACTAAATTGAAACTCAAGTCCTTTAGAACATTTGTACCCCTATTTCTCTAGTTTAATCCAAATCAAGTATCACCTCATTTGGATGACTAGAGATCAAGCTATGGCTAAAACACCGAAGCATACTCAATGACCATATACATTTTCCAGCTTTTGACTTACAGTAGATGTGGATAGACGCGAAGTTGGGTGGTGTACATTAGATGTTGATAGAGGCGAAGTTGGGTGGTGTACATTATATGTACACGTGTCAAGAGTTGATGGCCTAATGCGTGTGCACACATTAACAGTTTATAGCACTATATTCGATAGTTGCATTGGAGATACGATTGGTATGATTGATACCTACCGGTTGAACTAAAGTGGCTGGTTGGCAAAACCCAAGATCATTCTTAGGGATATTGGATATCGACCCATTAAGAGAATTTCTCTACAAGTTCTCTCGGAATTCATAGTGGTAGCTATAATGCATGTTATTAAAGTCCTTGTAGACATGCATTTAAGTACATTCTAATTTTTCTCTATTTGAAAATAGGTTGCTATTGCCCGAGTCAACACCATAAGTACTAATGTGAATCTAAGATCATTGATGGAAGCTAACAAGTTGACTGGACCAAACTTCCTTGATTGGCTCAGGAACTTAAGAATAGCTTTCAAGTCTGAGAAGCTTGGTTATGTCTTGGAAGAACCACTTCCCGATTCCCCGGCTGCTGATGCTTCTGATGATGATCGGAGGGCATATAGGAAGCATCTCGATGATAACAAGATGTCTAGCTGTATTATGCTAGTCACTATGTCACCGAAGCTGCAAAAGCAGCATTAGGCTATGGATACTCATACCATAGTCTATCATCTTAGGGAGCTCTTTGATGAGGAAGCAAGGTTTAAAATGTTCGAGACTTCATGATTGCTCTTCCGCTCTAAGATGGTTAAGGGGACATCTCTAGCGTAGTACACACTAAAGATGAATTGCTACATCGAGCGGTTGGCCTCCTTTTGTTTTCTTTTAGATCATGAACTAAATATTGACTTAATTCTGATGGGTTTAACTGATAGTTACTCACAATTTGTGCTTAAATATCGGATGAACAATATATCCAACACAACTCCCAAGCTGGTTAACATGCTCAAGGCAGTTGAGCCATCTGTCCATAGGGACAAGGTTGTGATGCTGATGGGCTCTTTTGGTTTGAAGAAAAAGAGCCAAAAGAAGAAGAAGTTTGCAGGGCCTAAGGGAGGTGTCAAGAAAGCAAATAAGACTACCTCGAAGGGAACTTGCTTCCACTATTGTAACATCCCGTCCCCATATTAAGGGTTAGGACTCGAAATTACAGTACTTGTGAGCTCAAAAGGGAAATTTAGAAAATGCATTTTCTTGCTCATGCATCATGTTAGCATAGTGCGCATAAATACTAAATGTTTTCGCATAAGAAGTGTTACATGCATTCATTGACAACTACTGGGTATAAGTGATCTTAAATATGATTTTACTGAAAATGAGGAGTAAAAGGAATAGAATGAGTGAGCTTGGCTTGAGTGGAGACAAGGAAAGAATTGGAAACAAGATTGAAAGTGATCTGGATATTGTCGACTGAATAGGTTTCAGTCAGTTAGCCATAATGTTTTCTCTCGTTGTCCAAACTAGATGATTCTTGATTGGATTAAACTAGTGATATATGGCTATTTTTCGTATGAAGGCATCAAATTTTGATTCTGTCTCTGTCGCTAAGAGTCTCAAAAGTTGTTATGATGTTAAGATTTGAGTGCAGTACATGGGAGTAGGAATGAAAAATTTGTCTCTAGACACTTAGGGGAAAATTTGGGATTGATATAATTATATAATGGCAAAGTTGCCTTCTGGAAAGATGTAGATCTTTCTTTTACCGTTCCAA
>JAOTBA010000003.1:9823737-9843372 GCA_025629845.1 Erythroxylum squamatum | reverse complement strand
TGGGTTTAAGCTTTCTAGGATCAATTTTAGTAAATATGTCTTATGGGTTCTCCAATTTGAATTCCTATTGAATGGAAGTTTTGTCTTTGATAAAGGGAATCAAGAAAAGGCAAGGGGAGAGGCATTTTGAACAAGCATTAAGCAAGGAATTTCAAGGTGGGTTACATTTTTATAATTGAGTAAATGAGCCATAAAAGTTCTTCAAATAAATGGAATTAAATGATTTTTCAACTACCTTATAAATATGCATTTATTATTCTTTAAATGCTTGAGAATGTGTCACATGTTTTTGTATGTGAATTTTGTGAATGAATTTTGAACTGATATGGGAATGAATTCAAATTGCTTCATAATTGTTGTATTTGTGGCTTTTGAATGAGTTAAGAAATGGCTATTATACTTGGTATAGGAATTTGGTTGATGAATAGTGAAATGATTATGGAAATGCATATGAAATATTTCATGTTCATGAAAAGCAAGTTTTTGAAATGTTCCATTTGGGCAATCAGTTTTCAAGTCATAAATTACAAGTTATGTGGGTTTGTGGTGATCTATTCTGTCTGTCTAGTGCATTTTGACTAAAGGTTTTTCCCTCCTGCCCACTAGTGGCATGGAGCTCTTTCACGGACTCCCCTAAATTCATGGCTACATAAAACCATTATATGGGATTGCAAAAGTACGTTCTGTTCACGGCTAGACAAGACCATTTTATGGAATTGTGTTAGTACGTTCTATTACGGACCTACCCAAACCATTCTGATGTGTTTATGCGTTTATGCTTTGTGGACAAGTTTGATGAATATATGAATTATGTGGTTTGCAAATTGGTTTGATAAGTTGAGAATTTGAGAAATATATGTTTTATGGATTTTCATGAAAATTTGCTATAATCATGAATGTTTTCAATGGTTTTTGTTTGTTACCGATTATAAAACTGTTACCCACGAGCTTTTAAACTTACCCTCGTTTCCTTCCCATCTCCAGGTGATTAGGCAAAAGAACGAGTGAAAGAGAGACAAGGCATCACTCTGATTATGCATAATTTGTATTTGAAGTTAATTCATGTAACACAAGGCTTTAGTCGCATTTCGAGAACTATTGGCTTATGTATCTTTTGTGTTTTTGGATTTTGATATTAATGATGTAATGTGGCTTAGAATGCCATTAAAGCTTTGTAAAACCCTTATCCTTTGTTGTTAATGAAATATGAATTATGTATGGATGATGTGAGTGGAAATTAGATATACTTGAAGAAGCTATCTACTTGAGTTGATGAACTTTGAACATGAATTGTTATTACTTATAAGTGAGAGGTTATGGAAATGAAAGATAGGATTTTATGAATGATGAGATGTAGTTGAATGTGACAAGTCAAATGAGTAGAGATTAAAGAGTTTAATGAAATAAAAATTGATAGTTGAATTGTTATGAAGGATGTTGCATTAGAGGAAGTAAAGTTGGGTCAAATTTTCAAGTCTTTTCATAAGGGTAAAAAGTTGTGTACTGACTTCATGGGAAAATCTGGAATAATCTAAGATGAATTATACAAAGTTGTCTTTATGGGAGTTGTAGCTTGTCTTTCTATCTTTCCAAAGATATAAAGTATGCAATTATTGGATATCGGAGTTGAGAGTTATGACCATTACAAGTGAGGAGGTCGCAGAAGACGTATATACGGAACAACTATACTAAATGAAGTGATATCGCACTAGAAAGAGTTGAATTTGAGGATTTTATGAGTAAAAGGGATGTTAGAATAGATTTAGAATCCATTGGAGGGGTCTTGGAGAGTGAAAATTTTCGTTAAACCCGAAGGTTACACGGTCAGGTCGTGTATATTCACACTGGCCGTGTATTCCTGATGCAGAAAAATTGTCAGACCCGTGGGTTACACGGTCTGCCAGTGTGATTTCACACAGTCGTGTGTTTTGACCCTCCAAATGACAAAATCTCTTTTCTAAGTCTTCACAAAAGTTGTATATCTAGACGTCCTCTTTCAAACCGTCTAAGAATTAACTCAATCAAATATCTATAGTAAAAGTTATGCTAATTGTACCGAAACAGGTTCTGTGTGATTGGGGACAAAACCATGCTCGATTCATTTGGCCATAACTTCATCATCCGAACTACAAATGAAGTTATTCTTGAACCAATAGATTCCTAATACATTTATCTATCTGTACATAAAAATTTGTAGCCTTTGGTGTTTATTTGAAAAATATTGATGGAAAGAAAATGAGGGATCGGTTGGAAGAGCATGACTTGGTTATGAACATACTTCAGTATTTTAATGATATCTTGAACTGTAAAGCTCCAAATGAGATGGCTCTTGTTTCAAAATAAACTAGAGATATGGAACTACAATATTTCTGAAGAAGTTAATGTGTGATTTTGGTGTTTGACTAGTGGGGCATGCCATCATTGTGGGATGATGGCTAATGAGGGTACATTGAAATGGCCCTACAGGTTAATATGCTCACGTGTTATGACTTCAGATGTTGGGCTCCGAAAACGGGGTCTAACATATGATGTACTGCTAAAATCACCAAACACCATTTTAAAGACCATTGATTCTAAAAAAAATCTCCTCAAGCTTATTCCATAAAGAAACTCTCTAGAAAGCAAAGTTAGAAGCATAAACAAATGAAATATAAAAATGAGTTTTTTCTTATAATAATTCCAAGTCCAAATATATAATTTGATCCATGATTATAGAGCTCAAAAGCTTCACTTTACTAAAATAAAAAATAAATAACAATTCAACCACTATAATAAGCACAATAGATAGTGATAATTTGCCATGAGTTATTGAGAAAATTAAGCTTACTCACTGAATCCTGCTTTAACTTAGTTTCCAAAATAAACATATATAAGTATTAAATTCTTCAAATAGTCTCTAAGAAGAAGTTGTTTATTCCTTTCACATTCTAACATAACATATTCATATTAAAATTTAGGAGAAGATGAAGAGATCGCCTAATTTTTCCTCTTTGATTTCCTCATATTCTTAACCATGAACCTATCCAAATGCTCTAAGCTATCTAAAGCTAAATTGTTAGCAACTTGAGAATTTATTTTATCCATTAACTTTTTAGTGCTGAATTTTATATGAGAAGACAATTCCAACTATGGAGCAGCTTCCACAATAACCAAAATATAATTATCACCTAAAGCCCCACTTTATAAGAATAAACTAGTCAAAATATCCACTAACAATAGTATTAATAATTATAGAAGGATTAGCCAAATCATGTCCTAAAGATTCATCAGTACCTGAATTATTCAAATGACTAGGTTATATATTTATTATCTATTGGATCACTAGCTAATTTATCAAGCATCATTAACTCAAAATTGTCTCCCTTAACAAATCTCTTCCTATTTGGTTTCTAATTCTTTCTAATATGATGAGCTAACAGCGTCCATTAATAAGTGACCAGTACCTCATCTTGATAAAGATTATAAACTTCATCTAATCTCATTAATGGAATAGAATTAGGAAACTCTTTTTTAATATCAACAACAACACAAACTTTTGCATAGCTTATCTTTTTTTATAGTTTTCATTGTTTCATCTATTCCCACCAATTTTCCAATGTAGCTAGCTAAGTAACTAAGATCAATTGTTATGCCATACATTAAGGAATATTATGCAAGTTCACTTAAATAAGGACATATTGAAGATTGATGTCTTTGAGTTATATACTGGGTAACCATTACTGAAGAAATATCATAATGCCAATAAAGTGTTATGATCTATTGTCTAGAATTTTTTGAGCACTTGAAGGGGGGAAAATTTAAAGAGGAATAATCCATCATCAGTAAAAAGAAAATCCCCCAAACCAGTTTTTCACTGTTTTTAATGGTGGAATTTTTTATCCTTTTATCAAGAAAAAATATGACCAATAAGGACTTCCATTTAAATGGTCCTTCACAAAGAACTTGCAATAGTGGAGAAACAACTTTTCAATCTTCTTCACATAATGGTGGATAATGGTGAAGTGAAGCTCAATAGGAATTATTCAGAATTTGCTTCCATAAATTTTGGTCAATGGACTCGACAATAATATGTTTAACAACATTTGAGACAAGTATATTGGCCAAGATTGGAGATGTTACAGTTGGCAAGAGAGTGGATGGACCAGATAAGGGACAAAGTGATGGAAATTTAGTGGAACTCACTTAGTTAGAATAATGGGTCATCATTCCAAAAATAACAAATAATGGGACTATATAGTTTACTCAAGTACTGTTACTATAAAAGGTAAGTTTAGAGGTGAGAGGAAACTAGAGATTTGCATAACAAATCTAGAACTAACTAAGTGTAGTCGATGTTCAACCAGTCCTGAGAGTTTAACTGAACAACAAGCTAACTTAAGAGAATAAGGAAAAGACACAGCGGCAAACAAAAAAAATGGCTAACAGATAAGTACAATAATAAATAAGAAAAAACTAATGAAGAATGGACTTTAAAACAACCAGTAGAGCTTGACAATGTACCTAGGAAGTGAAGAACCAGTCAAGATGAGCGCTTGAGCAAGATAGCCAATAAACAACACAAAATAGGAAAGCCAATACCAAGACAAAATAGCAAGGCCTTGAGTTGGATAAGCAATTAAGAAAAAAGCCAAGGTGAAGTAAACTAGAGAAGCAATAAGCTATGGCCAAAAAGCAAACTATAAGCTAGGGAGCAAATGAGAAGAAATACATTCTCTCTCATCTAACTCATCTTCAACTAAAAAATTCTTCAAATTTAGGATGTACTCTTTCAAACATGAAAAAGAAATTTTATCGAACTCCTCCAAACTTTTGTAATACTCTTATTTTTATATCCAAAGTTTTGAAAATATTAACATTCTCGATAAGTTTGTAATATAAAGTATTATGATTATATTTTTATACTATATTGAGAAAGATATTTTTTTATACTCCAATTTGTTGTAACTGTGCCTACACTAAGAATTGATTCATTGATTGTAAATGTAGATTATTTTGAATAAAAATTATGTTATATGGAAATTTTTTTAATTATATACGATAATTGGCATTAAACTTAAAATCTTAAATCAAATATATTTTGTAAGTGTCGTAATAAAGTTATAACTAAATAATCCACATCACTTCAAAAATTATTGATAAATTGTTATAAGTTGCTTCAATTAGATAAGATATAATAATTACTACAGAGGCAGTTGATCTCTTATAAACTAAAATATTTAAACAAAGATTTAAAGATGTGATTTTTATTAAATAGTAATTGTATTAATCTACCAGTTATGATGGAATATTATTTATGTCTTTGAAAATTTTTAATGCAATGATTATATAAATAATTTTAAATTAATAACTATTAAAATATCTTATATAAGAGTTACTACGTTTTACTACTACTTCGAACATATTTTTCTTAGAATAATTAAAAGAATATTATTTTAATATAATTATACTATATAAAGTTACTAAATTAATTAAATATGTGAGTTGTCACTTTAAAATAATTATTTTTGAAGATATTGTTAGAGACCATTAGACCAAATAGATTCAATGTTATGATTTGTTGGAAAACGAATACACAACTCTCTAAAAGATCAACTAAATATTAATGATAAGAAAGAACTCTTTAAGTTGTAGCAGTAGAAACAATATGAGATTAAGAAACTAACGACAAAACAAACACCAAGATTTAATGTGGAAAACCCTCCGGTCTAAAGGGAAAAACTATGTAGCAAATCGACAAATAAATCCACTAAATTCAATAAAGATTTACAGAGAAAGTTGATCTCTCACACCCAGAACATCAAGTTATCTCACAAAATTTTAGGATTGAAACTTAAGTTAAAATCACAATTAATAGTCACTCAAACCAATCACCAAAACAATCAAACAAGGATGAGAATACAACCTTCTTTGCCCTCTCTTTGTTTTTCCTCACTTTTGGATGTTGTGGCCACACTCTCTATCTCTTTTCTCCTAGAGCAAGGCTCAAATAAAGCTATTTGTAGACACCTCTTCGCTTTATAATTCATAATCGTAATTGAATTGAACTAATTAGATCATATCTATTCTTATTAGATTACATCACACTAACTAATTAGATGATACTTCCATCCAAATAGGACTCTATCTGATGGGATTTATCTGCATTCTAACTAACAAGATAAGAGATTACATTTAACTATGAATGATATATCCATACCCAAGAAGAACTCTACTATCTTCATATGATCCTCCCATATAGTCTTTATCTTTTAAAGGTGATGTATATTTACTGTGATCTTATCCACCACATCGTCTAAGATCTCTCCTTAATCTCTATCCATTGATCATGAGTCATTCAAGCCCAAAGCTTTTTATAGCACACTGGTGCATAGTCTCCACCCACGATCATGTATCTTTACATCTTTATAGAGACTTGCACAGTTGATTTCCATGGTTGTGTAAGTTAAGGCATGAACTATAAAGTTGTCTATAATCATCGAAAGTCTCAAAATAGGGTTGGATACTCAACAATCTCCCCCCCTCCCCTCCCCCCAACCCAAATATGGGGAAGACAAATTATTCTCACTTAAGATTAATCCTAGCAAGCTTACTGCAAAGCTCGTGCTTACTTCTATAAACCACTTTAGTTAGCATATTATCACCATTCAAATTTTTATGAATCTTCTTCACATTAATTATTTCATTTTTATCATTGACCTCAACCAATGATATCTAAATTTTTCACAAAAGGCAACCTCTTACACATCCTTAGGCTCCCCTTTAGTAGTAAGTAATAGTCACTTAAAACTTGGATACCTTCTACAAGGCCTTTTCTCCCTTGTTGAACCTCCCATTGCTTCCTTTACTCATTATCCTCAATTGATTCATCTCCAGTATTATATGGATGTGGTTTATGTAGCTCATCAATATCAATTTTTTATCACCACCAATGTGTGCTTGGTTACACACTTCATCTTCTTCACCTATAAACTGCTTAATAATCGAAGAAATTGGCAAAGAATTAACTATGCCATCTGATGAGCTGTAGTATGATGATTTATCTCCACTCAGAAGATCAGCACCTCTCTCATGCTCCTGGGACACCACATCCCAACTCCTGACTACCTTTTGCTTCTCTAGGTCCTCAAGTCTGAATCTAAACTAATCACCACCATATCCAACAAAGATGTAAGGTATCGACTATGAGTCAAGCTTCTTTCTCTGACCCTTAGGTACTTGTCTGAATAACTTGCAGTTTAAAACTCTCAAATGATGATATGTGGGATCCTTGCTAGTCCTTGCTCTCATAAGAATCTCAAGATCCAACGAAACTGAGGGAATTTGATTTATCCAGTAGTCTGTTGTTCAAACTGCTTCTCCCCAAAATGTCTTTGGTAACATTGACATTCTAAGTATGTAATGAACCTTCTCCATAATGGCTATGTTCATCCTTTCAGTAACCCTATTATGTTGTGGAGTCCCTAGTTCAGTTTTCTCAAGTCTGATGTCATACGATGTACAGTATTCTTTAAATACTTTAGAAGTATACTCCCCACCATTGTCTATTCGCAGGCACCTTAGCTTCCTCTCAGTTTCCCTTTCTACCATAACATGAAACTTCTTGAAAGTTTTAAACACTTGACTCTTAAAGTTCAACATGTACACTCAAGTCTTCCTCGAAGCATCATCAGTGAATGTAACAAAATATCTGTTACCACCTAGTAACTTCTTCTCAATAGGACTACAGACATCTGAATACGCCAACTGCAATGACTCTAACTTTCTTATAGATCTTCTCTTGAAAGAGACTTTATGTTGCTTTTTAGCAAAACAATGATCACAAAGATTAAGTGATTGTGAGTTCTTAACTGGGATAAGGGATTTTCTAGCTAACAACTTTAATCCTTTCTCACTCGTATGTCCTAATTGTCGATGCCACATATTTAGTAAAGTTTCCTCTTCGACTGTGTATACTTCTCCACCACCACACACCTTTAATTCTGTCTTGTATAGTGAGCAACATAACTCTCCTCGGGCAACTGTCATTGCCCTTTTGTAAAATGTAGTCCAATTTTTAATATACATTTTAACGAAATGTTATATCATGTTGAATTATAATTATTTGTTACATTTTTAATCCATATTATTGTATATAATATTTAGATTTTTTGTTGTTAATTTGCTATAAAAAATATGCAAAAATATTTGATAATTGGAAGCATTATATATAAAAATAATATATCATTAAATTTGTTCGTGTACAAGATTTTAATAACAACTTCGAAAATAAATATCTATAAAAATAATAAATGCAGAAATTTGTTTACAAGATATAATACAAATCACTCAACCATGCAGAGATTTGTTTACAAGATATAATACAAATCACTCAATAATACAAATCACTCAACCTCGTTTTCATCTTCACTGCTTTCATAATCCGAGCCAAGTAATTTTTTGAGGTACTTTTCATACTTGGCTAACTTTTTTTTCAGTATGTTGTAATTTAACTTTAAGTGACTTGTTTGCCTCTTTAAGATGTTGAATGTATGTTGATATTAATGAGGATGAAACAATTGGATTAGGGCCAAACCCAAGACCTTTGATAGATTCGGATCATGTACTAAGCACGGAATTGCAAATGTCTTCTACATTTGTCCCATTTCCCTAAGACATTTATGTTTGCAGCAACTCTTGAATCATATTCTAAAATCATAAAAAATAAAACTAATATTCAATGCAAATATCATTAGTTAATACTACATAAATAAATAAACTTAAAATTTACACAAAATTTTATACTTACATAGTTATTTTGCTTCTTCATACATCTTCCTTTGACCTTACTTATAGTGAGTGAGATTTTATAGTGCGATCTCATTACACTCTTGTCCATATAGTTCCTTCTCATTCTATTTTATGGAGAAAAAAAATATAATGCACAATAAATAATATAGTGTATATTGAAATAATTATAATTTGTAAACAAAGATCTTACATATTTATTTTGCACGACAACAAATGATTTGGAGCCTTGGTTGTGAGGAGTTATCACTTTTCCTCTGTTCATCTTGGCCTTCTCACATTTTTCCTAAATAAAGAAAAAACATAGTCATTAAATCATCTAACAAGATTAATGGAAGGAAATGTGAAAGGAAAAAAAAACAAATTTGAATGTTGGGAAAGGCACAATAATCACATAAATTGTTTTAATTTTCTTAAGAGATTCATTTCGGAACACGTCTCATTGCCTCCACATCAGAAGAAAAAGATTGTTAATACTAATACAGCTTATAACGACAACCCCTAGTCCTTTGTTTTAACAATAAAGTGACACTGTTTGAAACATCAGGGTTGTCAATATCGACAATATTCAATTTCATCTGTGAACAATAAGTAACATTGTAATTAAACTTAAAATAAGTGAAACAATATTGCATATAGTTAAATAAACTGAAAATTTACAAAAAAAAATTCCAAAGCATTCTCAAGCAAGTTGTCATCCTTCAAGTCCTTGCCATGCTTTAGGCAAGGTAATTTTGTTCTCGCAATTATCCCTAACTCACTAGACAATTTTACTGATTGAATCTTGTCTAGAGGACGACCTTGCGAAGTATCAATATGTACTAACAACTTGTTGTTTGTTACATCATTCATTCGTTGCAACTCAGAACCTCTAGTTATACCTCTACCTCTTTTTCTAATATTAACATTGGAACCTAACAATAAATGAATAATGATAAGAAAATATACATTAAATATATAAATATATATTTGATCATAAGTCTATTTGTAGGTGTTAAAGATTAACAAACCAGCAGATCCCCCTGTACTAATTGAGGAAGAATGAGGTTGTTGCTGACTTGCTTTATTGGTGTATGAGGTTGATTGTTGTTATTGGCTAGGAACTGATTATTGGTAGGTAGCAACAATTTCAATACATGCCACCTTATTCCCTTTATTTCTACCACGTGCCATAACACTGGATATCTATAATAACAAATCTAAATTTTATTAACATTACAATACATCCAATCATCATTACAAACTTACATTCAATTATCAACAATCCATATTGAATCCATTAAAATTTTCTTTCTATGGCCTTTTCAAACACTGGAGAGAATATTAGAACTTAAAATATCTAGCCTATAGATATATGGGGAAACTTATAAACTTTCAATCAAACTAGTGAGGCATCTTTCATTGATTGAAGCTATCTTGGAATATGAATTATTATACTTAAAGAAAAAATAGGCTATCCCTTTGTAAACCTTTAAATCCTTGTCAAAGAGACTTCATTGATTGTCCATCCATCATGACCACACGTTATAGTTTTTCCACATGTTATCTAACCATATAATCTCAATTTTGGAGTACATGATTTTTTAAATTTACTAGTAAGTAATAACCAATATCGATAATAAAAATAACATAACTTCAAATTAACAGCTTCCTTAACAATAAATTATATTATTGATTCTTTATGTTAAAGCAGATAACATAGTGACTTTTAAATCATCTTAACATTATTAAGAAAATGTTAGAAACAATTCCACATACTACTACTTTTTCAAAAACAATTCAAACAAATAACATGTTATAGGAAGAAGCAATTCAAATCAAATAGCATACTAATAATTTGTCAAAAACAATTCAAACAAAAGCAAAAAGACTATAATATAACTTTCATCGAACATGTTATAGGTACTACTCAAACAAGCTTCCTAATCCATCTAAGCTTTAATCATCCCATTCTAGATGCACTCACCATCTCACAGTCTTCATTATTATCACAACACATATTCACCATCAACCAAACCACAACACACATGGTGCAAAACACAAAACCTAGCAGAATATAAAACCCAAATACAAAAATGAAACTAGAATATAAAAACTTAAGTGCAAAGGATGGATGACTTATCTCGATAGACGATAAGCCAGAGATGAAAATGAAGATGAAGAAATTGAAGAAGACGACGACTGAAGTAGACAATAGAAGAAGATGAATGCAGAGGAAGGAAAACAACGACAAAAAAAGATAAGGGGCCTCATTTTTGTGTTTAAAATAACATGAAAATGAAGTTGTTTATGTGGAACAAATGATGTCATTTTCATGTTATAGTTAAAAATGATCCAACATTTGTAGACGATTCAGAAAAATGTCACCAAATGTTAACAATTGGCGATGATTTCCCTTAAATGTTACCAATGCAGACAAGTTAGCCCTTTGGCAACGATCTCATGGAATTGTCACTAAAGGTAGAACATTAACGATCAATTAATAAAAATGTCGTCAAATGGTTGTCCTTTAGCTATAATTTACTAAAACCGTCACCAAAGTGCTAATCTTTAGGCGACGTTTTCGTAGAAGTGTTGCTAAAGGAAGTATTAAATCATTGCCAATTCTTTTCTTATGTGTGTGTGTGTGTGTGTGTGTGTGTGTGTAACCATAAGGTCACAAGTTCAAGTCACAAAAACAACTTCTTTGTACAAAAGGGAATATATATCTATACATAACAAGTTTTTTGTAATGTATATTTTCTATAAAATAGTATAGAATTTATATATGTCAAAAAGAGTTTTGTGACACCACATAAAATTTTCAAATCATCTATTTTAAAAGAGATAAATAAAAAGTATAAATTTATGTAATAAAAATTAATTTTGTGTTTTTAGTTTTATAAATTTTTGAAATGACATTGTTGTTAGCTAAATTTATTTTAAGACTTATAATCATTGTCAATACTATTAAATTTGATTTTTAAGAATATGATACTAATATTTAATATTGATTTTCATTTTTATATATTGTAATTATTTGTTAATTATATTGGAATATATATGATTATATGTGGTAATCAATATAATGTTATATGAATATAGATAATAATTGTAATTAGTATAATGATTTATGAATGTATAGATAATAGATAAATTTTGTCACATCTTACTTATGTAATATATTAGTCTATTTAATCATAATTCTCTATTTATTATATATAAATTCTATAATGTTATATAGAATTTATATATTTTATAAAATTTCTATAATATATAGAGTGTCATATATAGGAACAGGGCATGGTGACGAATTATAAAAATTGTCGTAGTTTTTGTGATGATTTTTGTATTTGTCGCTAAAGGTCAAGTGAAAACCATGTCGATTTATGAAACTGAAAACCTAATTACCCAAAGAGAGGACACAAATTGAAAACCTCCCACGCCAAAAGAGGCTCTAGATGCTTCCTAAGTAGGGTTGAACCATCGAAGACGATCTTCTTCTCCAAACTGGTCAGGTTGTCAGGTATGGGTTCCTTTGTCATACTTCTCACCTTTTCTTCTTCTTTTTACCTTTGGTCGTTGTTCTGCAATAGGTAGTAATTAGCTTTCTCTTGGAGGAGTCAAAGATCACTCCCATCCCAGGTGCAAGCTAACCGCGAGGTATGAAGTTTCTTGATTCTTTTGTACTAACTTAATGTCTTCTTGCTTAATCCAAATTTCCAACTAGTAGTTAGAGATCATAGGGTCTTGTTTTGGAAAGACAGCTTCGATCCCCAATCTTCATTGAACACTTCAGGTAAGTCTGTTCATCTACTTGGATTTCTTGCATGTGTTTTCTGTGTGATTTCTGCATCTTATTGATTGCCTACAGTTACCTTCCTGTTTCTGTACTTCGTTCCATTTTCAATTCCATAACTGTAGCTCTCTTCATATCTAATGAGGGTGCTATTTTTGTTGTAATAGTGGCTTTAGAGGAAAGCACATTTAATTCTGCATCCCCTAAACATAGTACATACATAGCTAATATTCTGAACCTTATCATATGAAGTTGTCTTATTTAATATATCACAAAATTAACATTGCTAGAATGTTGTAACAAATTTGTAGGTTGTGACTTACGTTTGGAACAGACAATGTATAAAAATACAGATATTGTGTGTAATACAAACTTTCTTTTCTTATTTCAATAGGTTATAAACTCAACTTCAACGAATTATATTGACTTATTGATGTCCATTAATAATCTTAGAAGTGTGTCAAATGTGAAAAGAACAGTCAAATAAGAAGTCTTCTATTCTTAAAGAAGTTAGATCACTCATTAATATTTGGCATGTGCTTTGAGTTTTATTTATCTTTAATGGTGAGTGGAAAACATAGAATGTGTTTATGCATGGGATTTTTGGATGGTTAAAAAATTAAGTTCTGATAATCTTTGCTTCTGTGAATATTTTGTATATTAATTATATTTATAACTTGCTTTTGTTGCTATTCACTTTTCAGAATAAAACTATTAGCATAAATTCATTGCGGAATGTCAACGTGATGACTAGTTCTCGATGGCATAAATGAACTCCGATGGGAGGAATGTGGCAAAATTCTCCCTGATGAAGAACAAATCGATGCACAAAAAATCTTCTCATCAAAATCTAATCACCCCTTACCTTTAATGGTCGATCTTGTTTTTTAAAGTTTTTAGTATCATCTGAATTAGCCCTCTTTCTTTATTATCTGCATCTCATCTTTTATTAGGAAGCTATTAGATGAACGTCTGATTGTATATACTATGTGTTATATAAAACTTCCTCAAATTTTCAAGAGAATAAAGATGAAAATGGAGGGAGCAAGGATGTCTCGATAGTCCGTACAGGATTAGGAAAATCTGTTGTTTTGGAATAGTCATCGATTGCAAAAAAACAATGGCTGTTCATTGTGACGATGGAGTCATTCAATCAGGTATGCATGTGTTCAAATTTGGGTTCCTTATACCTCTTGATTTAGCTTTGATTGTTATATACTATTTGTTCCTTAGGTGAAATGTATGGTTCATGTTCATCTAATTCAATGACCCATGCTGCATTAGGGAAGTCATTCACTGTATCTTCTGCTAGTTTAGTTAAAGCCAAGAAGTTATTGGAAGAGGGTGGCAGTGAACCAACTCCTGGGGGAAGATATTTGATTGTTCAAATTGATGTTTTTCGAACATGCAAGGAGCTTTCTTGGAAATCCAAATATAAGGAACCCCTTTATTTTATCTATCGAGTCTCATGTCACTTAGAATTCAGAAAAATAATTATTTTTTTCTTTTCGAAGGAATAGGCGTAAAACTTTATTTATTATTTTGTCTGTAAGAATTGTTTAACTTCAAATTAAAATCCCATGTTACTTACCATATATACAAAATGATCAAGTCAAAGTTAGTAAATTCATAATTATAAATAAGAGGGTGATTTTGTTATTTACATTTTTGGCAATGTTTTAAAAAATTTGTCACCAAAAGTCACGCGTTTTGCTATGATTTAAGCCATAAAAATGCTAAATCGTTGCAAAAGGGCGAGCCTTTTGCGGCAATTCCAATAAAACGTCACAAAGACTTGCATTCAGTGACGATTCTGTAAACCATTACAAAAATGTAAGCTTTTGACAACGTTATTCAATCGTCATCAAAAGCTAATTTTTAGCGACGATTTTTAAATCGTCACTAAATAAAACGTAGCTAAATGTCACTTTTTGTTGTAGTGTGACATAATATGAACTATGTAGTTAAACAAATTAATAAAATATTTTTCACCCTAAAATAATTATTTGACATCGTTGAGATGGAATAATAGGGGTGGACAACTTCGTCCAAAAGGCACTATTTTGTACCCCTTAATCAAGTCATTTTTTAGCTTGCAAGTTTTTTCCGTTACTATTTAACGTAAATAGAGGCAGCCGTCGTTGGGTTGAGCTTTCCCATTGATTATCCTCATTTCAAGGCCAGGTTATATTTTCTTCTTCACCTCCGGGCATGTTCAATTAAGCGCACACTTGCCTCACCTCTGCCCACTTGATTGATCATTATAGGAATTAGATTGACGTAGGGGCCAGCCTTCAGCCTCCTTTGTTGACTTTTAATCCCCATTTTTACTCCATATTTTTCGGTCGGTGCAGCTGTACAACCATGCTTCTCAATTCCCACTGTCTTAGGGATTCTAGCACCCTCTTAGCAGTACACCGTCTTCTCTGACGCTAAGAGAAACGCCACGGACTCCCATATCTCTGTATGTACCTTACATTTTCTCTTTTCTCATTGCACTCTACTTGTTACAATGAAATATTGCGATAGATTGATGCTTACAACCGAATGCTCATCTTCACATTTGTATCTTCTTGATAATTTTTCTTGGTCTGCATAGGACTTAATATTTTCACGTTGCAATTACAGCTTTTGGTGACTCTGCGCGCCGAAATTGTCTTCTTTCATTCCTACATTTGGCATACCTCATTCTTTATCAGCATAGTATTTTAGTGACCCCACAATACATATATTATCGTTAAGAGGTGAAATAGCGTGGTGTAATTACGAAAATACATCGAAATTATAAATTGTGGTAACAGTAGTATTATCGGATAGGTGAATTAATTGGCCAATGTAATTCATGGCTTAAATTTTTGTTGAGATGTTATTGTTTTGTTAGATTGACGAGTACAACTTAATTTAAAGGATTTTGAATTTTTAAATATGGGCAGAGTGTAGAGTCCACTAACAATAGTTGAACTTGGGTCAACCATTGTCTAAATAACTAGAACTAGTTGTTTGGATAGTTAACCCTTACCACTTATAAACCCTTTAACATTTTCATGTCTAGTCAATATGGGACACTCTAACACTTCCCCTCAAGTGCAACTGGGGCTGGACATCTAGTTGTCACTTGAAATATACACAGTGGTAACCGGACTGGGCCGCTAGGACTGGACATCCAGATGGACAACCGAGAAATTAAGAATCCGGCCAAACCTACTCTGATACCATGTTAAGTGACCGTTTTACCACAATAGCTTAAGCTATTGTGTGAAGCCAACTTAATTGGTTTTATATATTCACTAACAAAATGCAATATAACAGTAAAATTAAAGAATTACCAAAGTATAAATTTAGTGAAAGAAACACTTCTAATTTGACTTAGAAGGTTTTGATGGTTTAGAACAGGTCTCGGTTACCTCTCATTACTCAAAATATATATATAAATGAGACATCATAAAAATATCGTATGCAATATAATAAATTTTGACAAATAATTCCGTGTAATTAATCATAAAATAAGCTAGAGATACTAACTCTAAGACTTCTATTATATCTATTCATAATAATACAACAATGAAATAATTAGAGAGATGAGACACAAATTTATAAAAAGAGGGACGAATAATAGAGTTAGGGAAGGACATATATAATCACTTATTCGAGCGGATTTTTCTCATTTTTTGGTTTCACAGTTAATTTTGTCAGATTTTTCTTTTGTTTTTATTCATTTTGCAAAAATCGATAATTTTGGAAGAGATTAGAAAATCCAAATTGGTGTATCTGCTGAAGAAAGAAGAAGCATTCTCTAAGATTTAGAAAAGTATCAATTGCATAAAAAATGAGGTAGATCTTGCATTTTTATTTTTAAATTCAGTAAAAAAATTAGTTTGTTTAAGTTAATATTTTATGTTTTTACTTTTAGTATCTTTCTGTTTTTATAAATTACG
Organism: Erythroxylum squamatum; assembly: GCA_025629845.1. Lineage (NCBI taxonomy): Eukaryota > Viridiplantae > Streptophyta > Magnoliopsida > Malpighiales > Erythroxylaceae > Erythroxylum > Erythroxylum squamatum. The sequence goes on along the minus strand of JAOTBA010000003.1, from coordinate 9,826,875 downwards.
AAAATTTTAAAAAGTAAATCCTTTAATTTACTTTTTAAAATAAATTTAATTTATTTAACAAAATAAATTAAATAAATTATATAAGAGATTAAAATAAATTTAATTTATTTAACAAAATAAATCCTTAAATTTTACATAATATGTAATTATTAGAAATTAATAATTAAGCATAAATAAAAAGAAAACTAAAAAATAAATAAATAAAACTAAAGAGTCGCTTAACTTTGTCACAAAGATTTTATTTTGCTCTTCCAATTTGTACAGATGAATATTTTATTTTGCTCTTTCAATTTGTACATATGTATATTTTATTTTATTTTTCTCATCCTTTTTTACCGGGTACAGCCTGTTAGATTTTCTTCAATAATAAATATAGTCTGAACTTATAGAAGTACCCTGTACCCTAACTTTTAAACAAAGTTTTACTGGTAGTTTAAACCAAGCAAGTCGGGATTAGTTTGATTTAACAATATTAAAAATTAAAAGCTTGTATAAACATTTCATGCTTCTTCGAGCTTGACAAGAAGATCATACTCCCGATCTCTACAATTAGATTAATGAAATGTCCATCTTGTCCATAAGATAAAAATATAGATTGGAAATAGAATAAATATAAATAAATTATTTGAAATATCTTGATTTTTAAGATTTTTATTAAAATTATCATAGCAATAATTTTTAACATTACTCCCACTAAAAATCTACATATTTTTATTTCAAAACAAACAATATTATTAATTCTCATTAAAAAGTCAGGTAACGTGTTAACAACATTAACTAAATAATAATAATAATATTAATTTTGAGATAAACTTTATGAATTATGAACTATAAAATATGGTGCTATTTAATATTAAAAAATAAAAGTTGAAATATTGTTTTATAAAAATCAAGGGTAATTAAGATATTTAAAATAATATATATTAAGTATTATTACTTTTTGGTTACTTTAACTGAATCAATTAAATTTAATTAATATAATTTTAATATATTTAATTTAATTTTACGTAATAGAAAAAGTTGATTTTTTTTGTCTTTTTTTGAATCTCTTGAAACTATCAATGTCAATCACCACCATAGCCCCCAACATCTTTATGAAGATCCTTCCTTTACTTCACCACCATAATCTTTTGCTTGCAGAACGAAAATGTTGCATCTTTACTGTGCTAATAAATCACAATGTTTTGCTTGCATAACTGAAATATTGCAGCAGTACAGTGCCAAGAACTTTGTGCGTGTAGAGACTTTTACATAGCTCCGTGAGAATGTAGCGTTCAAGTTAGGTGAAGAAAAGGAGTGAAACCTAAAATGGTATGTTCGGAGTAGTTTAAGCTTGGCTGCGATTGCCAGAGAAAGAGACCATTCGATCTTGTTTGACCCGTATTTTAAGCCTCACTATTCGCATTCTTGTTCTTCTCTATTTCCAACCTACCGCTTATTAACTTCTTTCTATTTTATTATCACCGTCACTTCCAAACTACTGCTAAAGAAAATGTATTAAAAAAGAGCCAGCCAAGAGCGGTACAGGGGAACATACACCCAGTTAGGGTCAAAGACTTTGTAAATGCATATGAATATTGTTTCATTATTCAAAATAAAATATTAATTATAGAATCTCGAGTATATAATTCTCATAATATAAAACATAAACACATACTTATAATATATGTTAAAATTGATATCTTGCAAATCTATATTTGAATAAATTAGTTTTTCTTTTCCCTTTCTATTTATAGATATTTTAATGGTTAATTAGTATTGTTAATTATAAATTCTAATAAGTAGGGAAATGATCAATTTATATTTATTATAATTTAATCTCGTACAACTATTATATAAAAAAATGAAAGATTTTCAGTTATTTAATTTTTAATTAGATTTAAACATAATTAGTTAACCTAATACTAGGTTGTATTCTAACATTCTCCTACTTGATCTGTAACATCCCGTCCCCGTATTAAGGGTTAGGATCCAAAATTTCAGTACATGTGAGCTCAAAGAGAAAGTAAGACAATGCATTTCCTTGCTCATGCATCATGTTAGCATACAAATAAATATTGAATGTTTTTGCATAAAAAGTAGTACATGCATTCATTGACAATTTCTGGGTATAATTGATATTAAATGTGACTTTATTGAAAATGAGAAGTAGAAAGAGTGATCTCGGTATGAGTTGTGATAAGAAAGGATTTAGAAATAAAATTGGTAGCGATCTGGAAAATGTTTACTAAGTGTGCTTCGATTTGTTAGCCATAACGTCTCCCCTAGTTCTCCAAACGAGATGATTCTTGATTCGGATTAAACTAGAAATGTATGGCTACATTTCTTATGAAGACGTCGAATTTCAATTCTGTCTCTAAGAATCTCAAAAGTTTTCATGAAGTTGAGAACTGGGTGCCGAACGTTGAGAGTTGAGTGAAAATTTGCGTTCCAACTTCGGGAGGAAATCTAGACCTAATTTAGATAGATTCGAGCAAAGTTGCCTTCTGAAGAGTTGTAGATCTCTCTTTTATCTTTCCAACGGTATTTAATATGAAAAATTTGGACATCGGGGTTAAAAGTTATGATTCTTGTAAGTGGAGACGTTTTGGGTAGAAAAGCAGACGATAAAAAGCAGACGGAAGAAAGCAGACGATAAAAAGCATACGCAAAAAGCAGACGATAAAAAGTAGACGCAAAAAAAGCAGACGATAAAAAGCAGACCCAAAAAGCAGACGATAAAAAGCAAACGCAAAAAGCAGACGATAAAAAGCAGACGGAAGAAAGCAGACGATAAAAAGTAGATGATAGAAAAGTAGACGATAGAAAAGTAGACGATAAAAAAGCAGACGGAAGAAAAAGTGAGACGTTACAGAAGTAAGACGATAGAATTAGCCTTTGAGTCTTCATGAAAGTTGTAGATCTCGAAGTCTTCTTTCCAATGGTCCAAAAATGAAGTCAATCCGACTTCTGTAGCAAAAGTTATGGCATTCGCACTGAGACATGTACATTATAAGTAAGGGTATAAACGTGTTGGAGTATTTTGGCCATAACTTCTTCACTAGACCTCCAAATGACCTGATTCTTGAACCATTGGATTCGTAAGACTTTTCTCTACATCTCCTCCAAAAATCGAAGCTATCTGAAATGTATGGAGAG
>JAOTBA010000003.1:9749454-9759739 GCA_025629845.1 Erythroxylum squamatum | reverse complement strand
TACCAATCCTATTATGCATGAACAGTCCTAAGTCAGTCCGATCCATCTCATCCTATGCCAAATTTACTATTTTACCCATTCCAGTACGGGGTGGGATGTTACACAAATAGATCAGAACCAGAAATCAAAACCAGAAAATCTTTCGCGTATTTCAACAGTGAAAAACAGAGTATATGTATGTAAATCAACTTGCATGAATTTCTGCACTCCTCTCATGCACGTTTTTATTGATCTTTCCACTCCAAAAATCATTTTAACATTACCTTGTAACATATTGGTTATCAAAACTAAAAAATGAACAAAAACACATCTTCATACTATATTCACGGTGAACATGAAAAATGTCCATTTCACATGATCATTCAATGGCAATTAAATCACCAAAATTTTCTCATATACCTACAATTCATAAGGATTAACAAGATACTTACTTGATAAAACTCCAAAATCTTCAAAAACTCCAAGAAGCCCTAACTCTCATGCACCCACGTACATCATCTTGAAGATGGTTTAGTTTAGGTTTTTCTTGAGGTAAAAGAAATAGATAACAAAGTTGGAGTAGCAAAAGGTAGATGAAGCAAGATATAACTCTAGTGAAGGTTTCAGTGAATCAAAAGTCCATGAAGGAAAAAGCTTGTAGAAGATAGTTTTGAAGAAAAGACTAAGTCAAAAAGTAACTTAGTCTTTCAAGTACAAAAGAAACGTGAAATGGGTCTGTTAAGTCAAGAAGACTTCACTTCTTCTATTGATTTTTGTTGAAAGTCAAATAATAATAATAGAAGTGTGTGAACTATTTTGATGAATTTGTTAAGTGCGCAGATAAATATATGTGGCACAATTCATCAAATCAAAACGATACTTAAGTAAAAGCTAAATGAGATGAAGCGTCAAAAATGGATTAGACGAAGTGATTAAGTCTGAGATGGATCAGACGAAGTGCTTAAGTCACAGATGGATCAAACGAATTAAGTCTCAGACGGATCAAACGAAGTGATCAAGTCTCACACGGATCAAGTCTCAGACGAAGTGATCAAGTCTTAGACGGATCAGACGGAGTAGACGCATCTAAGCAAGACGCAGATGCAGTACACGCATCTAAGCAAGACAGACGAAGTACATGCGTCCAAGCAAGACGCAGATGAAGTAAACACATCTAAGCAAGACAAACGAAGTACACTTGTCCAAGCAAGACACAAACAAAGTACACTCGTCTAAGCAAGACATAGACGAAGTACACGCGTCTAAGCAAGACAGATGAAGTACACGCGTCCAAGCAATATGCAGACAAAGTAAATGCGTCTAAGCAAGACAGAAGAAGTACACACGTCTATGCAAGATACAGACGAAGTACACGCATCTAAGTAAGACGCAGATGAAGTAGATGATGTACATGAAGGTCCGTTAGTTGGATTTGGTTACAGGACTCAACTAATAACAAACCCTAGAAGATTTTAAAGGTTCATATCTTAGACGATTTAGCACAATTCAACTTTACTCCATATGTCTCTAAAAGTTTCAATATCATCTTCACTCAATTTTTAAGTCATCTCCGAAATTTTCAAAGTCATTTTTTTAACAATTCTCTAATATTATTTGGTTTCCAATCTCTATTTTCCATACATCAATTTACTTACTGATTGGCATTTTTCCCAATCCAGCAATTTTCAACAATTTCGGGAATTATTCCTAAAATTGACCAGAATTCAAAACTAACAAACAAACTCACCAATTAAATTTTCGATACAACAATTTCACAAATTCTCAATAGTATCACATCACAATTCAATTATACCCGGAATTATTCATGAATGCATGTACAATTATTTTCATATGCAAAATTTTACTATTCACGTGTATGCGTATATCATATAAGGCATGAGCATGCAATGCATTTCTAATCTCCTAGTACTCTTTCATAATTACTACTTTAATCCTCCCCGCAGGTAATGGGATGTTGCATTGTAGGAGAGGTTTCCAAAGAATGTAGGGTAGCTATCATCTCAATTAGCTCCTTTTCCAACTTAACATTATCAGTGGCTTCCAACTTCAGATGTTCAGTTAAAACTACTTCTAATTGATCTCTTCAATTTAACTTAAACATTTCCTGCACTATGGGATCAATCATGTCAATAGAGAAAAAATAATGATCATCTTGAGGATGTTTCATAGTATCAAAAATATTGAAATGAATTACTTCCACATTAAATTCCATCGTGAGGGTGCTCTTATGAACATCTATCTTCATTTGGGTCGAGTTAAGAAATAGTCTCCCTAGTAAGATAGGTATGAGATTATATAAGGGTTTCATCATTCATATCCACCATATAAAAATCTACAAGAAATACCAACTTATTCATAGCACCAAAACATCCCCAACCACTCCATCTGGATGAGTATTAGTAGGGTTAGCTAATTATATGATAACACTATTCTCTTTTAAAGGGCCTAGGTTTAAAAAATCATAGTGAGACATAACATTTTTTTATGCTTCTAAAGTTATCATAGCTCTCTTAATTACAATTTTACCAATCTTAAAAGGAATGGTAAACATACATGGATCCTTCCATTTCAAAAGCATTTTCTTTCTGAAGATATCTAAAACATTTGCACCCATCATGACCTTCTCTTCACCTCTCAGCTTTCTTTTATGGGTACAAAAATCCTTAAGGAATTTTGCATATCTTGGCACTTGTTTGATTGCGTCTAAGGGAGGAATATTTACTTCTAGTTTTGAAAATTCTCTAACATCTCCTCATCCTTTTTCTCTTTTTCAATTTTTTCAACCTATTAGGAAAATATGGAGGGTTAGTCTTAACCACAATGGGAAATTTAGAATTTACCTTTAAGCTAAATGAGCGATTTCCTTATCTCCTAACTGCTTCTCAGTTTCATCTTCATTATCCATACTTTGTGGGGTCCTCTTTGGACACTTAAGCTCCTTACCACTCCTTAAGATCACCACATTATCATTCTTTAGATTTATCTCGGGTTGAGATGGCAACTTCCCTCCGTTTTGTGATTTTAAGCAGTTGCTAGCCATTACCATCTGACCTATCTTACTCTCCAAATTTTGAATGCTAGACCTTATGTCTTAAAATTGAGATCTTGTCTCTTTAAAAATTTTTTACATCCTGGTGGAATTTAAGAGAGTATTAATGGCAAGAGACTTAACTATATCTTTCAGAGATGTACCTAAGTTGGAAGAAAAGGCTCGTGCTCTAGATTGAAATTGTCGCATTCCTTGTGGCCTATGTGGGAAGTAGATCTGTTGCCTATTACCTCCATAACTCAGTTTTGGGTGATCTCTCCAACCTAGGTTATGGATTATATTGATAGGAAAAATTTTACCCTATAACATTAACATACTCCATATTTCCATCTTGCAAGGTTAGATATCTATCTGTCAGATGGTTGACATTTACACATATATTGCAAGCTTTTACTCGTGCCTGCCCTAAAGTAATTTGTATAACAAAAGATGTTAGTTCATCTAAAAGATGTTCTATGGATGAGATGTTTACCTTATTTTCCCTACGAATATCATTACGAATGTTAAATTATTGAGGGTTTACCACCATGCCCTTGATTAAAGTTCTGGCCTCCTCAGGAGTCTTTTCACATAATGCTCCACCACTTGTTCCATCTACTAAGCTCCTATCCATCAATAGTAGTCCTTCATAGGAGTATTCGATAAGGAGTTATTTCGTGATATTGTGATAGGGCAATTGGCATATAACTTCTTGAAGCATTCCCAATACTTGTAAAGGGATTCTCTATGATGTTGCTTTATCCCACAAATCTCTTTCTTTATATTGGTTATCTTTAATGCTAGAAAATCACCTCTTCATTTCAATCCATATGTTCACACTCCCTACAGGAAGATCAAAAAATTAGCCATTTGATACATCCTTCAGTGAAAATGGGAAGGCTCTTAACATAATTTGCTTATCTGTCATCCCCGAATGTTTGATACTAAGACAGACCACATTGATCTCCTTAAGATGCTTGTGAGCTTCCTCACCTACAAGCTCATGAAAGTTAGGCAAAAGATGGATTAAGCTAGACTTAAGCTCAAAAGCAATATGTTTAGTAAAATTAGGAAAAGTAATACATAAGGTTTTTTAACTTAATTCTAATGCAACTAACTCTCTTAGAGTTAAATTCAATTCCTTTATGTATTTTTGGAGTTGTTCAGTTTTTCTTTGTAGCCTTCGCAGTGTTCTTTCGATCTCGAGATCAAATTGTATAAGGTCTTAATAAGAATATCTCGTCACTATCATTCACAAACACTAAAAATATGAAAAGATTAAGAAATAGATATAAAAACTAATTATAACTATATGTATAACACCAATTAATACCGAAAATAAAAATTAAATCACTCACTCCTCAACAACAATGCCAAAATTCTTGATGCGAGTCGAAAGCATCAAAAAATAAAACCTATCTGCATAAATAAATTTATAGTAATGGTGAGCAAGGATCGCATCCACAGAGAGAGTGTGTCTAGCTTTTGTAATAGATAAATCAGTGTTTAGGTTTTAAAGGGGGGGTTTGGTTGAGTTTGATAAACAAAATAAATTAAAACTAAATTATTGAAGGTAAATCAAATCAAACAGTATAAAAGTGATAAAATTAACCAATAGCTTTCAAATATAGTTTGTGGTTCATTCTCAACATTCATTTGAATGATCACAATTGATCATCATGTTGTTTTCATACCTCTCTTTGAAACTGTTACTGTAGATTAACAATAATCTCTATTAATCTCAGTCTTCCTTTAGGTTGTATCTAATTAAAACAAGCTTATTAAACAATTGAAGGTATATTAAATGAAACAGCATAAAAGTGATAAAATTAACCAATAACTTTCAAATCTAGTTTGTGGTTCAATATTAACTATTATTCGAATGATCACAATTAATTGTCTTGTTGTTCTCATACCTCTCTTTGAAACTGTTAACCATAGATTAACAATAATCTCTATTACTGTCAGTCTTCCTTTAAGTTGTATCTAATTAAAACAAGTTTTTTTAATTAGGTCTAGCTATCAGACAACCTAGAATAAGCTCTCTAGATTTAGTGTAACACCACATTATGGAATAAGAAAATAGGTTAATCTAAGTAACAATCAAATAAGTCGAGTCATTTAACCTATGTTATATTGTCCTTAATGATGCACAACCATTAGTTTATCACAAGTGAATCAGATGTTCAATGATTACATATTGCAATTTAGATTCTGGCAATGAGGTCATGCATTAATAATCTATTTGGAAAGAATAAATCTTTTATACATAAATCCCAAAACATTAATAATAAAATAACACAATCAATTCCAAATTAAATCAAGAACAACATCACTAGATTAATGAATCCCCAAACATATTCATCAGCCTCAATATCCCCTTTGAACTAGAAAGATGAAGTTTAGCTCCTTATAGCTCTCTAAAGGGTAAGGAATATGCCCCCTTTCATGTCACTAAAGATTTCATGCCTCATTTGGCCTCTTATATGCCTTTTTATAGTAAAAATTAGGGTTCTATCATAATACAAATTCAAGTACATGGGTGTGTAGATGACCGTGTGTGTGAAAATTAATAAGAATTGTGAAATTACATGCTCAAACGTGTAAGTCCACACACGGCTGTGTAGGTTGTATGGGTGCTCAAAACTACATCTTTACACTCCTACACGCTTCCAATATGTTACACAAACACATATACAATTGTGTAAGTTGCAATAACTTCATTTTTTGCATTCTTTGTCACATCCTTACCATAATTCATCTCCTTCTTGCTTCCATAAAGCCAATTAAGATCAAACATTGATAAAATGATTCCAAGGATATGTTTTTAACTCATTTTAGTTCTCGTTCCTCCAACTTATACATAAAACAAAATATGAACCAAAATAAGTATCTTAAGTGCATCCTAACATTAATCACTAAGAAATATGGAGTAAATATATAGTCAATCAATCACTTATCAATTCTTCCTTCTTGAACTTCTTCTTTGGTCCTACTTAAAATTCTCCAAAGCTAAAGAGCTTACTATTTATTCCACTTAATTTTGATTTATAAAGATATCAATACTTGGGAGATTAATCTTTAAAGAGTTTAAAACACCATCAGTGGCTAAATTTGAGTCAATTATTGCTTCTTTCTCCTAATTTCTCTATTGGCTACAATCATTAGGACTTATCTTAATTTACTTCTACTTCTTTTATTGTTCGTTCAGTGGAAGTGTATGACCAAATAGATCCTTTATGTTTACTAATTTCTAACAAATTCCCTTATTTCCAATCCTATAAGCTCAACAATGGTTCTCAGAGAGTTTAAAATGTCAGTAGCTAAACTTGGGTTAGTTATTGCTTCTATCTCCAAATTGCTAAATTATTTACAATCATCAGGACTTATCTCTACTTCCATTTGTTTCCAAGATTTCTGGTTAAAAGGAAATGGATGAGTAGACAACTCCTCTATGTTCCCTGATTTCTTAATGATACCCCTATTTCTAGTCCTATAAGTACATTATAATCTTCTCTACTAAAAATATTGTCTGTAAGCCTATAAAATTTACCTTGTTTAGCCAATGATGTTCTCTATTGATATTAGACCTTATATAAGTCTTCATAGAGGGTTCCATTTACACCAAGCCTTAGTAGGGGATAACCTCAAGTAGTTCCTTCTTTATATCCACCATAAGACAATTTAGTATATACTATTCACTTTAAGGAAGTAATAATAAATGTAGACCAATCCCATAAAAGCTAAAATTACTAGTATTAACCATCTTTCTATTATATATAGTCTAAAAAATTATGGTGATGATAATTAATCAAATTCAAAATTAAAACTATAAACTGAAATTATTCAACATAATTGATTAACTAGAATGAATATTAAACTAGAAAACGATCAAAGAAGACAATTGCACCTAAAATTCGAACCCTCTAGGATTTCTTATGAAATTCTAACTTCACACATTAATACAGTCTAACGTTCATTAAACTGTGAAAATTATTTAATTATGCTAAAATCTTTCTCAAGACTATTAACATCTAATCCTAGGTTGATTAATTAAAATTTATCTATAATTTAAACCTCTATAATTGCATTAATCTATTTAAGAATTTCACTATTAGTTTTGACCCTAATCTATAAGATTTATATTGACCTATCTCTAGATTTGCATACAACTCCTTTCAACTATGTTATATTTATTCATACAAAAGACTTCTCATTCTCAATTTTATGCAATAATGCATGAAGTAACATAACAGCAATATTAATTAAAGAATAAATAAGAATACATAAGTAAATCTCAATAAAACTAAAGAATAAATTAAATTAAATTGAAGTCACTATACTATGCATCACAGGATTCATCTTATCTAGGTGTCTAAAAAGTTTAGATCTTAATCATAGAACACATAACATTAAAACTAAAGGGAAATTTGTAAAAAATTTGATGAAATCCTTTTAATCTTGTTAAAATATGCTTTAGATCAATGAAAATCCACTATGAATACGTCTCGTTACTTGTTCTTCATTCTTTCTATGCCCTAAGCTGTCAAATTGTATTTCCCGAGCCTCCTTTTTTCCTTTTCACTTTCATTTTTCCTTTTATAATTTGAAAATTAGGTTTTTGGGTAGTATATGAGCATTAACAAATGTGTTGGTGGCCGTGTACTTAAAAATTATGAAACTCTTAAATCTAGAGCAAACACAAGCTCAAAATATGATTACGGGCATCAATATAAGCGTATTGATGGTCACGTAACTCTCTGAACTTTAAAATCACTTGTCATGTGTGAAACATAACCATATTGAAGTACACAAGCACTAACAAGGGTGTGTTGGTGCCTTTGTACTTTTCTAACATCTTCATAAGTTGGTCAACATAGCTCCAAATTGCCCCAAACTTGTCCCCATGCATTCATTTTGCTCCAAATAAGCGAATTACAACCTAAAAACACAATATGAATGAATTAAATATCAAAAATTAAAATACAAAAATAAACAAGAAAAATGTACTTAATGTAAACCTAAAAATATAAACAATTAAGCACTTATCAAACTCTCATACACTTAAGCATTTTTTTGTCCCCAAGAAAATTAATTTCATTACTCTCAACTTAATAAGAAACAACTCTTAGAAAGCATTAAACACATCAAAGATATCCGTTAAAATTCTCCATTATTCATTCAATTGCAAAGTTCATTGAATTATTAAGCACTTAATTGCTTGTATCAATTATAAATCAATTTAATTCACTCTATAATTCTCCAAAATTCTACTCAATTCGCACCATTCCACTTAATGCATAAAGTGAACATACATGATAAAAATATTAAAACCTTCAAACATTTTCATACCCTTATTAAAAACATTAAATTTAAACCACATAGAAGCATTTAGAAGCTTGTTCAGAAAGTTACGTAGCATTTTGACATGAGAGTAAACACCTTATCATAAATACCCTGGTTACTCAACTAGGTCACTATGTCAAATGGCTACTAGTACCACTCTTTAACTTTGACCTTTTTATTAGTACAAAGCTATTAGAGTGAAATTGTTATTCATTTATTCACACACTACTATTTTTCTTTCTTTATCTCTTTTTATATATATATGATAATAAAAATACTCAAAAATAATTCACATTTAACTAATTTCATGTATAAATTATATACAAAGTATCATAATGCAAATCAAGTATACATTCTCAAAATTAATGAACTAAATTGAAATTTACTTAGTTATCAAAACTCATAATTATTTGCATAATCAAATCAAATCGCAATCGCAATCACAATCAAACTCATCATGAATACTCTTGATCAACATCTTTTAAAAAATTCCTAAATTATTCATTATTAAGCTAATTCTAACAATATTGACAAGCTTAGTTACTAAATCTCTCCTTTACACTTAAGTTGTACATTGTACTCAATGTATAAAATATGTAAGAACAATGGAAAATATGAAATAACGGGTGGAAGTAAAGATAATTGTTGCTTCTATGATAGTAAAAGATTTCTAGCCTTGTCCAGTATCAATGATATCCATCTAGTGCTAGTGAAATCTTCTCTAATATAACATATAAGGGTGATGTAGCCTTCTTAACCTGTAGAACTCCATCAAATCTCAAGTAACAATATTAGAATAATAAGATTAAAACTACGAAAGCAACTAAACTATTAACAAAAATCCTACAAACTACTAAATCAAGACAAAAATATCTAATTGTTAGGTTGCTTCCCAACTAATAATTCTTTATAAGTTTTTTAGTCGGACTTCTTAACACGTCCTTCTTCAACTTAGATCTATAATCAGTGGCTTGCTTCCACCCATCTTCCAAAGTAAGGTTTTATTAGCCTGTAAATAGGCCACATGTTGCAATGTAATAAAGACATATGGTATCAAATCAATAAATTTGCTAATGCCTTTTTAGTACTAAATTGTTAATATAACAAGGAATAATAAAACTCCCTGAATCATCAATTTGCTTTGATTTTTTTTTAGGAAGTAGAAGCCCTCTATACATAAGATTACTATTGATAATTCCTTAAGAGCCTCCATATTTGGCTCCTTCTATTCATCTTCCTCTTTTTCCCCTTTCTGGTCTTCTTGAACATTAACTTCCTCCTTTTCTTCAACCTTTAGCTCCTCTCCACTCTTTAAAGTTATCGTATTCACTTTTTTTTAATATGGCTTGGTAAAATACCTAGCTCATCAGTTTTGTAAAGGTAACCTTGATTATAACAATGAATTTCATAGGAGCTCCTTGAGACGTCAACACTTCTCTTGCTATCGTTGTCGCAAAAATTCAAGTGAAGCTTGATCGCTCCATATAAAGTGGTGATAGTTGCTCCCACATGTGGTCTAGTGTTTGAGATCCATGATTAGGGTGGTCACTACTATAATTTTGACAACACATCATAGATACTAGTTAAGATTCTATATATGGGTCACTATATCTCTCATTCTAAGCTTTCAATAATTCCATAAGTGTTGGCATTCTATAATCTCCTTAAGAATACTATCTGAAGTGAATCACACGTTAATACAGCATTCAACAATGATATATAGATGCACAAGAAGGGGGGGTTGAATTGTGGTAAACTTTTTCGTTAAACCCCTTTTTTTGAAACAGATTTTCTAAAACGTATATAAACAGTAATATTGAAAATCACGATTAAGAGAGAGAGAGAGAGTTGAGAGATTTTGACACAGTAATTTTTATACTGGTTCACCCCAAACCGTGGGCTACGTCCAGT
>JAOTBA010000003.1:9685526-9699642 GCA_025629845.1 Erythroxylum squamatum | reverse complement strand
GTACAATATAGTTGTTGAATAAAAAAAATCTCAGTCTTTCACTGAGTTCTTCACCTTCCTCTGTTTGCCCCTGTTTTAGTTTTCTTTCTTTCTCTCTCTAGTTCTCGTATTGTTCTTTCTTTCTTTCCTTAATAATTTCGTTTCCATTCTTTAGATAGGTGCATGATCGACAGATAACAACTACAAGTTGACGGCATAACAAAAGACTAAGAGAGAAAGATACGGGTTTAAAGACAAATAAAGAGAAGCTCTTTGTTGGTAGTCAAGAATTGCAGCTATTATACAACAAGGCTTGGGAGAGCCTAGAGAGGTGGCGACTTCAACTTGGAGAGGTTTGGCCTGAAGCTTGGAGCCTTCCTTGCTTTCTAGGAGATGCAGCACGTCCATAGCCACCTTTTTTTTATTTAATTTCAATTATTGCACTGTTCATCCACCACCTTTTGGTTATTGCTAGTCACAGCTTTAGTTTTCTGACCAAATGCTTGATTTTCCTTTGTCATATCTGAATGCTTTATGTTTATTTGTCTTAGCCAAATGCTTTAATTTGCAGCTCATTAGTTTAACGCTTAGTTTAATTCTTTCTTTAGTTTAATGTTTTTTATATTGTTTGAACTTGGGACTTTGAATGGCTTTGGTTTAATTTTCCAGCATTGATTTAATTTAATTAAGTGGTTTATGTTTGTTTAGTTTTTGTTTTGGTTAATTTAATTATGTGTGGCTAGTTACTTAAGGGCTTGAAGGTGTAGGAAGGATTAAGGATGAAAATTGTGAGAATTTGAATTTGGTTTTGCTTAGTTTGGTGTTTCTAGACTTAGGTTGGCTTGGGTCTTTATGTAAAATGCCATGGATCAACTAATCTAGGGTCCAATACCTTTAGGTTACGATTCTGAGATAGCGTGTTAGTGGCATAAGATAGTCGTTCCTTAGTACTTAAAGCTTCTCTACTATTAAATTTAGAGAGCTTATTCTAGGTTATAGATGGAGATAGGGGTATTTTTATAGCTTGTTAGATTTACCTAAGTTAAAAGAACTGAGGGTTTGAGAACTTGTTCGAACCTATAGGCTAACACCATAACTAGAACACTGTTTATCTAGATTCGAGGATCAATAATCATTCTTGAATCCCAATGATATCTTTGGCCTATTTCTTTATTATTGTTAGTAGTCGTTTCATGTTTTGTTTTGTGTTTGTTAAATCTTAGTTTCTTCAGCTTTCATCATTCTAGTGGTTTTTGTTTTCCTTTGCTTTGCAACACTAGAGATAGCACTTCATCATAGCTCCTTGAGGATTCGACCCTAACTCACCATAGCTATGTAGTTAGATTAGTTAGGTATTTTATTATTTGGTAGCTTATGATGAGCCTCATCAAATTTTTGGCATGTGTTAATTGTTATTTCTTCTTTTGTTTTTGTTTTTTTGTTTTTGCTTATCTTGTTCATTCTTTCATCTGTTTGCATGTCCCACAGTTCCTCAAAATACATTCGTGTGCGTAAATTTGCTAAGGAAAATAGAGGATCGTTACTTTCTCCACTTAACCTTTTCTCTTTTTCTCCTATTGTAGGTCGCACCAAATTTCATTAAAGAGAGAGAGGAATCCCTATGCATTGCAAGTCCTTCTTTCAACCCTAATCTGCCTTGTATCAATTATCTGGATAATGAGTCAGAAGTTGAAATTAAACCTAGACTGATACGTGCATTGCCTACTTTTGTAGGTTTTGGTGACACCAGCTCATTGGGATCAGGCTACATCACCGATCCCAATAAGTTCCTAAAGGAGTTCCACATCACATGCTCAGGAATGAAGCTAGCAGGATTCTCAGTGGAGCAACTCAAGCTAAAGGCATTTCCCTTTGCATTAGCAAATGCAGCCAAGGAGTGGTTGTATGACTTGCCCGCTTACTCGGTGAACACATGGGAGCAAATGCAGCAGGAGATTCTAGAGAAGTACTTCCCTGCCTCAAGAGTCGCTAACATCAGCAAGGAGATCTGTGGCATTCGACAAGACACAGGGGAGTCTTTACATGAGTAGTATTTCAAGAAGCTCTATAATAGCTATCCAAACCATCAGATAAGTAACCAGTTATTAATTCAATATTTATATGAAGGGTTGCTTCTTTTAGACAGGAATATGATAGACTCTGCGAGTAGTGAAGCGTTGGTGAACAAGACACTAGATGATGATAGGAACTTGATAGAAATAATAGCAGTGAACTCCCAGTATTGGGGTAATCACAGTAATGCTTCCTCCTCGACAAAGCAGGTGAAAAAGGTCTCCATCTCCAAGTTGGAGCAGCAAGTTGCAAATTTGACTTCCTTAGTGCAGCAAGCAGTGATAGGAAAGGGGCCTACCAAGGTATGTGGTATTTGTACATTAGCTAACCATCCTATAGATGCATGACTTTCCTTGCAGGATGAACAACACGTCAACGTAGTTGGGGGGTTTCAAGGACAACAGAGGAGATATGACCTTTTTTCCCCCACTTACAATCTGGAGTGGAAGGATCATCCCAACTTTAAGTATGGGAACCCACAGTAAGGAAGCATTTCTAATCCATGCCAACCCAATTATTATTAACAACAAAAAGGATTCCATGCACCACCAGGTTTCCATCAGAGTCAACCACAGTTTCAGCCAAGGCTATCGCCTCCACAACCACCACAACAATAATAAGCTGGAGGTATGTCCTTAGAGGAAATTGTTAAGAGCTTAGAATTTAACACTTTTCAATTTCAGCAGGAAGCGAGGAGTGGTTTGAAGAATTTGGAAAATCAGGTTAATCAATTAGCTGATGTTGTGGGGAAGCTATAGGCCTAAAGTTCCATAAGGTTACCTAGTCAACTTTAAAGGAACCCAAGAGAAGACACTTGCGCCATTACCTTGAGAAGTAGTTAGGAGGTACAAGGACTAAGGAAGGGGAAGGAGAAAGAAGAAGAGGAAGAAACTGAGCTAACAAAGAAGAAGGAAGATCACCATCCTCAGGTAAGTACTTCACACCCTGTTGTTAATGATTCACCTCCTATTCCATTTCCAAGCAAGTTAGCAAAGAATAAGAAACATGAGAAGGAAAAGGAAATATTGGAGGTCTTTTGCAAGGTGGAAGTTAATATCCCTCTTTTGGAAGCAATTAAGCAAGTTTTACGATATGCTAAATTTTTGAAGGAGCTGTGCACCAACAAACAGAAGCTGAAGGGAGATGAGAAGATTAGTATGGGGAACAATATGTCAGTAGTCTTATAGAGGAAGCTACCCCCCAACTGCAAGGATCTAGGTATTTTTACCATTCCTTCTAAGATCGGTAACATGAGGTATGAAAGATGTATGTTAGATTTAGGAGCTTTGATTAATGTTATGCCTTTATCTATTTTTAAAGCTCTTAATCTTGGTTCATTAAAGGATACCCATATTATCATTCAACTGACTGATAGATCTAACACATACCCTGAGGGGGTTATTGAGGATGTTTTGGTGCAGGTTAACGAGATTGTTTTCCTTGCAGATTTTTATGTGTTAGATATGTAGGATGAGGGCTCTTTGAGCCCTTTGACAATTTTGTAAGGCAGACCATTTTTTAAGACATCTCGGACAAAAATTGATGTACATAGTGGGGTGTTGACTATGGAATTCGATGGCAAGGTCATTCGTTTCAATATCTTTGATGCCATGCGTTATCCATCAGATTGTGAGTCAGTTGCCAAAGTAGATATTCTTGACTCTTTAGTAAAGCATTGGTCTCTTCTTTCTACAAGTGACGCTTTGGAGGTAGCCTTGACTACCCCGTTAGAGCAAAAGATGTTCGGTTATTAGCAAAGCAAGTTCGAGTTTAGAGAGGATCTAAAGGAAGCAATTTGGACACTTGAGACAAGTCCTTTTGGCAGGTATGCCCTCACTTTTTAGAATTTCCCATTAGTACTAATCGGTTGTTACCTTCTATTGCACAAACTCTAGAAGTGGAGTTGAAGCTATTACTGACTCACCTCAAATATGCTTATCTTAACATTAACAACACACTTCCAGTTATCGTACAAGTGATCTTACAAAGGAGCAAGAAGAAAAGCTCGTTAGTGTGTTACGAGAGTATAAGACGACATTGGGATGGACATTTGCGAATATTAAAGGCATTAATCCTTCCTTATGCATGCACATGATTCTTCTTAGGGAAGGAGCTACCCAGCCCGTCAAGTGTAAAGACATCTCAACCCACCAATGATGAAGGTGGTGAAGAAGGAAGTGATGAAGTTGCTAGATGTGGGTGTCATATACCCCATCTTTGACAGCAAGTGGATAAGTCCTTTGCAGGTAGTTCCCAAAAAGTCGGGCATTAGAGTAGTGGAGAATGAGAGGGGAGAGATGGTTTCGACTCGGGTGCAGAACGGATGGCGAGTTTGAGTGGATTATCGCAAGCTCAACTTGATGAGTAGAAAGGATTACTTTCCCCTACCTTTATTGATCAGATGTTAGAAAATCCTACTGGTCGTGCTTACTATTGCTTTCTTGATGGTTATTCAGGTTGTTATTGCTCCAGAGGATCAGGAGAAGACAACTTTTACATGCCCATATGACACCTTTCCCTACATAAGGATGCCTTTCGGATTCTGCAATGCCCCCGCTACCTTTCAAAGGTGCATGGTAAGCATATTTTATGAGCATATTGAGAAAAACATTGAATTTTTCATGGATGACTTTATTGTGCATGGGGATTCATTTGAACATTGTTTGGATCACCTAATTTTTGGTACTTAAACGTTGTCTTGAAACTAAACTTGTTCTTAATTATAAAAATTTCATTTTATGGTTCAACAAGGGATAATTTTAGGAAATGTGGATCTGCTAAACGGTATTGAGGTTGATAGAGCCAAGATAGACTGTGATTCTTCTTTGCCCTACCTCGCTTCTATGTGGGAAGTTTGATCTTTTCTTGTCCATGAAGGGTTTTATCTCAGGTTCATTTAGGACTTTTCCAAAATTACACAACCATTGTGTAGGTTGCTTCAGAAGGACAAAGAGTTTGTTTTTGATGAGCAGTATAAGAAGGCGTTTGATGCTCTAGAGGAGAAGTTGGTTACTACACCTTTCTTACAACCTCCATATTAAAGTCTACCATTTGAGCTCATGTGTGATGCCTCCAACTATGCCATTGGAGTAGTTTTGGGCCAAAGAGTAGGGCAGATCCCTCATGTTATTTATTATGCCTCGAAGACCTTGAATGACGCCCAAGCAAATTACAGCACCACATAAAAAGAGCTTCTTGCAGTAGTTTTTTCTTTAGATAAGTTTAGGTTTTATTTATTAGGTACTAAGATTACTATTTATTCTAATCATGCAGCTTTGAAGTATCTGCTGACGAAGAAAGAGGTAAAGCTGAGGCTCATCCGTTTGATACTCCTACTTCAGGAGTTCGATGTAGAGATAAAGGATAAGAAGGACTTGGAGAATGGAGTAGCATATCATTTGAGCTGCTTAGTAAAGCCTGGTGCTAACACGGGCCCTATCACTGATGATTTTCTAGATGAGCAGCTACATGTAATACATCTGACGGCTCCCTGGTATGCTGATATAGTGAATTTCTTGGTTTCTCATAAATTCCCTATAGATTTTACCAAGGCATAAAAGGAGAGGATGAAGAGCCAAGCAAAGTTTCATTATGGGATGATCCTTACTTGTGGCAATTTTGTGCAGATCAAGTCATCAGATGGTGCGTACCTGACAGTGAATTTCTTTCCATTTCCTCACTCTTATGCAAGTGGAGGTCATTTAGTCGTAAAGCAGACAGCTCGCATGGTTCTAAAGTGTGGGTTTTACTGGTCATCTCTTTTTTGAAATGCATATGATTTCTGTAGGACTTGTGACAATTGTCAGCGCATAAGTATGTTAGGTTCTAGTGAGGAATGCCTCAAACCCCTATATTAATTTATGAGATTTTTAATGTTTGGGGCGTGGACTTCATGGGTCCCTTTCCTTCCTCGTTTGGATTTCAATATATTCAGCTTGCAGTTGATAACGTGTCAAAATGGGTGGAAGCAAAAGTCACCCCAACTGAAGATTCTCGAGTGGTTACAGATTTCTTGAATTTCGACATTTTCTCAAGGTTTGGAGTCCCGCGAGCCATCATCAGGGACAAGGACACTCATTTTTGTAACTGGACGATCGAGACCCTCCTGAAGAAATATCAAGTGATGCATCGAGTCTCAACCTCAAACGAGTGGTTAGGCTGAGGTGTCCAACCTAGAGATCAAATCCATCTTAGAGAAGATGGTGAATCCTAATAGGAAGGATTGGAGTTTGTGCCTCAACAATGCCTTATGGGCATATAAGACTGCATACAAGACTCTAATAGGGATGCCACCATTCAAGCTTGTTTTTGGGAAGCCATGTCACCTTCCAGTGGAGCTACAACATAAGGCTTAATGGGCAATCAAGAAGTGTAACATAGAGTTAGAAGTTGTTGCGACATGAAGCATTCGAGAATGCCCAGATTTATAAGGAAAAGACTAAGGCATTCCATAATCACAACATCTCTAGGAAGACATTTGTGGTAGGACATAAAGTATTTTTATATCATTCACTCCTCAAGCTCTTTATAGGTAAGTTAAGCTTCTGATGGATAGGTCCCTTTGAGGAAATCAGAAGTGCCAAGATGGGGAAAGAGTTTAAAGTCAATGAACATCGTCTCAAGCCCTACTTTGAGGGATTTCAAATGCACAACGTGGAGACGATGGAGCTTGAAGCTCCAGCATGTATTGGTAGCCCAACCTTATCCTTTCATTTTAGTCCTTTACTGTTTCAATTTCTTTTTATTTATTATTGCTTTCATGTGAGTACTTTATTTTCTTTTTGTATGTTTTGTTTTTAGGAATGCAAGACCGGAGCTGTGAATTTTGCTTTCAAGTCGCTGAGCCCTCTTTAATCCAGGGGAGTCCTTATGTTCTCATCCCCTTACTTGTGTTTTTTTTTTATTTTATTGATTTCAATACATTGGGGACAATGTCCCATTTAAGTATGGGGGTGGGGCTAGTTTTAAAATTTTTGCATTTTGTTACTAGAACTGCGATGAACGTTGAACTATGCCATTCTGTATAGTAGTTAGACTGAGAATTGAGTTGTGTGCTTGAATTTGATTTAGGCAGCTTAAGTGGAAGGTGAATCATATGGATTGATTGAAGTAGTTAGTTGCATAAACTCAGTCAATAATTTGATACTTAAGTGATTCGGTAATGTATGGAATTTTGATGGATTTGCATATAAGCACATGCAAGGTTTTAAGCTTATATGACTGCATTTCATAGTCATTATGTTTCTTTGTTGTGTGTGATGCTCCCCTAGGAAGATTACCTTCAGAACTTGCATCAAACCGGTTTGAAACTACGAGATGCATGCTTTATAGAAATGATTAAGGCCATCTTTGTTTTGAACCTTTAGCTTAAATGACCCACCAAATCATTTTCCCCTTGCCAACCCTTTTGAGCCTTTAACTTGTTTGTTTATGAAGTAATCACCTTACATTAAAACCCGAAAAAACCATTAGCCTTGCCCTGATGAAGTAATGAGTGAGCATTTGATGTATATGATTTTGGGACTTTTGTTTTGTATTCGATTATGAGATGTTTTGAGAGGCATTTCTACTCATGTTTTATTGAATTGTGCTGTTATTATTTCCTTAATTTTTTTAGTGTTATTCAAAATAAAAAAAAAAGAGAAAGAAGAAGAAGAAAAAAAAAGAGGATGAAAAAGAAGAAGAAAAAAAGTGAGAAAAAAAGAAAAAGAAAAGCATATTTGTTTTTGGCTTTATTGATTAAAAGTGTCTTTGTTTCTGTTGTTGAAGGAAACGTAGTAGCATTAGTTAGTAATAAGTAGTTGTAGTTCATGGTATTTATATGCATATCTCAAAATTTGTGTTTGGTTGTCCCTTCTTACTTACCACTTTGTTAATACTTGTGAGTTATCCTTTGACCTTTTTGCCATGCCTTAACCCAAACCCCATTACAACCCCTAGTAAAAGCCCTTTTTGATCCATAATAACATGTAATCTACGTGGTAGAAAATTGGTGAATTTGCAAGCCTTTGGTAGTATAGTATCCTAGAGGGAGTATTGAGTGAAACACCGACCTTAAACAATTGAGTGAAATGAGTGAACATCGTGAGGAAAATTCATCTTAGTTTTATCTTACCTTTGATCAATGGTGTCTACTTTTTACTATGTTTATGTGCATTGATGAAAAGATTAAAATATATGTAATAGCTTGATACTTGAATTTGTCCAAGTTTGAAGGATTATATATACTTGATTTTCTTTGAAAACAAAGTGACAGAATATCTAAGTTATTTTTACTAAGTTTCAGGCGTACTAATTATGGTATTTCATTTACTTTAACAGTACCATGATGACAAAGTGAGAATAAAGGATGCTGTCAAGTTGAGAAAGGTCTTAATGTAATTCTTTTTTACGTTCTATGCACCCTGTTCTTCTAGATATCTAATATATTGGTAATTTTGTCAGGTTTCTTTGACATCATCCTGGACACTTGATGATTTTAAAGTTGCTATTGTAGATGATATTAGGTCTCCACCTATATATGTCGTGAACATGAAGGTAATTTAATTGGTGATTGTAATCTCTGAGAATGAATGGTGATTACAACCAATGAAGGTTCTATTTTTCATAATTCATTCTTTAGATATATCAACCTATTTATAAGCATAGTTGTTTTATAATTCTAATCTACTTGTTTCTTTTCTTTTTTAGGATGGTGACGATTATGAGTGGATAAGGAGGTACTTCGTGAAGAATTATGGAGTGCTCATACTTAGTTTTGTTTAGTATTTAGATTAATTCAGTTATAGTTCATAAGGAATGGAGGACAATATTGTAGATGAATATTTTAGCTAGTGATTTTTTGCTTTTGTATTTTGAATATTTAAAAGATTGAATTTTACAAGTCCTTATGGACTATATATTATATATAAATGCAGTGTTTTTTGTCATTTACATTTGATAGTACGTAGGCAATTAAGACGTACATTAATATCTATATATTTCTTTTAATATATATATGGATGTTGCCTCTATAATGATGAGAGTTTGATTTTATGTTAAATAATATTCGTAATGAAAGAATAAATTGTTGTTTCTCTTATTACAAATTGTTTGCCTTAAAATTTTCATTTTATTGCCTTATAAAGACTTAAAAGTGTTGCAATATCTATTTAACATTATCGCTATAGTTTGAAACTAATATGTTGCCCTAGTCAAAACTTAGAGCAACATTTTTTTATTTTGTTTCCTAAGCAAAAAATTATGTTGCCTTATACTTATTGCAATGCCACTTCTTGTAACGATATGAATTCTGTTGCTTTAAAAAAAAGGCAATGATAATTGTACTTATAGCTACACTTTTGTCTTTTGCCTAAAGCATTTTGTGTTGTAGTGATATGACAAAATCCACAAGAATAATGAACTTGTCCACCTTAATAATAACATCCTACACCACACCAAACGATTTCTTTATGGATCGATCTGCCAACTGAATACGCATCGAAGTTGGCTTTATATTGTTAAGCCCTAATTTCCTAAAGGTTGACAAAGGAATAAGATTTACACTTGGGCCTAAGTCGCATAAACACTTTGCAAATTCCAACTCACCAACCACACAGGGTATTGTAAAGCTTCTAGGATCGTTCAGCTTCAAAGGCACGTGATTGGTGATAATAGAGCTACAACTTTCAGTTAGTGTGACCGTTTGATTCTCTTCCCAAGTTTACTTCTTTGTTAATATGTCTTTAAGAAACTTTACGTACTTAGGTATATGTTCTAATGCCTCCATAAAAGATAGATTAATTTGAAAAATTTTCAACTTCTCCATGAACTTTGCAAAATGTGCATCTAGTTTGTTCATTATTAATCATTGGCATAGTGGAATATTAGCTAGATATGGTGGAGAGGCAACGTAAGGAGGGTACTCACTCATGTCTGTCTCCCTTCTCTTCTTTTCTTTGTCTTCTTCTAGGTGAGTTTCAAATTGTTTCTCCACTGGTTGCTTGAGTTCTTCCCAACTTATAAGTGTGATTGCTTTAAGTTGCTCCCTTTAGTTCGCTTTAGTATTGCTCAAGAGACTCCCCACAGTTCTTATTAACAATGCACTTGCCAGTTGACTCATTTGGACCTTTAAGTTATGCATAAAAGACGAACCTAAGGTGTTGATCCCACGAGGAAGGATAATCTAGTCCTAAATCTAAGGCCAACACAATTCGTAGAAATTCAAAAGATAGCAAAATTAAAACAAGATTTCAATTCTATCACACAATTCAATCCAAGAATCAATTACAAAAATATTAACAATTTAGCTATTGCAACATACTCAAGAATTAACCTAAAGGAACTATCAACTGAGAGAAAGGAGAATTTTACCTATCTTTAACGCTAACTTAATCAATTATGACTTACCGGATTTTTGGTTCTAGACGATCATAGGGTTGATTACTCTCTTTCGAATTATAACCATTAACTCCAAATTATAAACCCTAATAAAATTATGGAAAATTGTAATTTCTCAATTAACATCCTATCCAAAACCCTAATTAGATCTGAAGTTGTTCAATAAACTATCAGGAACCTATGCAAGATCTCTCTTTACACAATTACCGATTTGATTAATTTCTCGTTCTTATTAAATCACCTAACTCTCGTTCGCCCAATTTAATTATTTTTCATTCAATTCACCCTCTCAGTTTATTACCAAATTATACAATCACAAAAATCAACACAATAAATCCAATAAACATAAAAACAATCAGATTTTATTAAATCAAAGATAAAAACCCGAAGGTGAGTTTAGAACATCTCAACATTCACAATTCCTATCATCAAACTGTTATTCCCAATTTTATACAATAATAAAAATAGAAAATAACAAGAAATATGATCTTGAATGGAGACGAGAGGTAGCGACATTGAGAAATTCCTGATCTGGGAAGTTCGTCGATGTCAGCTTCATCTCCACTTCTCTCATCCTTCTTTTCTTTCTCAATCTTTCAACAATTTTCTCTAGGGTTTTCTTCAAAGTGACTGATGCAAAAGCTCCTTTTCTTCTCTTTTTGTTGTTTTTTAAATAGTCTTTTATGTTTTGGGTAACATTACGATTTTTTTAGGGTCTGAAAGGTCCAAAAAGTCCCTCAAAACATGAAGTTTGTAAGCATTTGTGCATTTGCCTGATGCAGGCCATGATCGTGGGCCAACTCTGGTGTTTCTGTCACGATCGTGGCCTATTGTGTCATGATTATGGGCCGTTGTTTCGACCCAAATGTTTCTAAAACTTCTCTGTTCTTCAATGTTGACTCTGAAATACTAGCAAACACATCAAGGTACCTTAAAAATAGAATATTTAAGCTCAAAGACTTGGAATAACCCATAAAACATTTAAAACGCAAATAATTAACAAACTAACACAATTCTAATATAAAAACATACTAAATGATAAAAATAGCTTAACACATATCAAACTATGCCATAAAACGTGATGCAATTTACATCTATCATTCACCCAAGGTTGTAATTGTTTAAATAAGTGTTGTTTCCTACTCCTCGACCAAATTATGTATCCATGTAGCTGAGTTGCTCCATGTTGTTATTTTGCATTAAAAAACAATCAGCAGTAAAATGGTTATTTTGTGAAGAGGCTTGGAGGTTATTAAGTTGTGTTGTTAAATTATTAATCTCAGCCTGCATTGCTGTCATCAAATTGACAGCAATGACTTCTTTATCATCTCGAAAAGTTGACTGTTGTCTACTTCTGTCCAATGAGGAAAGACAACTGTTATTTGCCATCTCTTCTAGTAAGTTCTCCACTTACTCAACTACTGTTATTCACCATCTCTTTTAGCAAGTCCTCCGCTTCCTCAACTATCTTCCGCATAAGAGATCCTCCAGAAGTTACACTTATGACGCCTTTTATGGATGGATTAACTCCATTGCAAAAGGTTTGTAGAAGAAATCTTTTAGGTAGGTTATAGTGAGGGCTCCTCCTTTACAAATCCTTAAAGTGTTCCCATGCTTCATAAAGTGACTCCCCATCACTTTGATGGAAATTTGTGATATTCTTTATCAACTTTGTCATCTTGGTGAGAGGGAAATACTTGTATAAAAATGCACCCACCAATTGTTCCCAAGTTGTAATGATTGTAGGGCTTAATGAATGATACCATGCCTTAGCTTTATCCTTTAATGTAAAAAGAAAGAGTCTCATCCTAACGGTATCTTTCACATTCCATGATATTGGAAAGTATCACATATTTCTAGAAAATTCACTAAATGAGCATTAGGATCCTCATTAATTAACTCATAAAATTGCACATTAGTCTGTAGGATGTTTAGCAAAGCTGGCTTAGTCTTGAATGATGTAGCTTGAGCCGGTGTTCGACTCATTCCTTAATGTGCAACATTGAATCTTGGTCTCATGAAATCCATAAGGGTTTGTTGTTGGTCTCCTTGATTGAATTCTTCCACCATTGTTTCTTCAATCTCTTCTTTTTGACATCTTGCTCTTCGAATTGCTCGTTCGAATCGGGTGATGTCAAATGCTAAAGTTTTAGCGATCTTGCTTAAACTCCAAGTGACTCTTGTGTTCACACAAAAGCACAGACACAAGAAAGGAGAAAAATTACTTAGAACAAAAGAATTCAAATAATATAAGTAACTATTTGAATCAACTGAAAAGCTAAAATTGTATTGAATCAACTAAAATCAAAACCACAAAATAATTCAAGAACAAACCTTAATAAAATGAAATCGCTGGAATTGTTGTCTGCACTCTCTATCAAGATCGTGATAGGTAAGTCACGATTGCAACCTGCTTCCATACTTCCACTTCTTCTCTTTTCTTTTTTTTTATTTCCTATTTCCATACACTCAAACACACATCACAAACATCTTGAAACATAAAATTAATATCCAAATCGTGCTCAAAACCACACAAACATTTAGAATATAAACAAACATTAATAATAACATAATTCTAAGCCTATATGCATGATAATCATCTAAGAAACACTCAAAAGCACACTTAAACATCTATCAAAACGTAGTATAATTTACACCTATTACTAATCTTATTTCACATACATTTAAGACAAGAATTTTTGTACATAATCATCTTACATTTTTGTATTAGTTAAGAAAGAAAGAAAATTAGGTTAAGATAGTTTGTCTTGCTGCTACTAGGTTTGCAATTACATTTATAACTTTGAAATGTGTTTATAATAACAAATAAGTACTTCAAAATTTAGTGACAAGTAAACACTTTTTAAGTCATAAGTTATCAAAGGATTTGTAAAGAAAAGAGGTTTATGCAATGTTGCGAATACCGTACCGAACCTAGTACCAGATTGGGTTTTGGTGCGAACTGTACCAGTACTGGTCAATACCGGATACCGTTTGGGATAATTTTATAAATTTATGTAATAGTCCCTGATTTTTTAGAAATCGCAAAATAGTTCACTATTATATTGTACAGTTGTAATGTATAGTTTATAAGTTTATATCAATCTTGTTTCATAATAATAAATAATAACCACAATTAATATGAAAAAGACAATTATCATCATACAAATATAAAATTAAGAACAATACAAAGTTTTTAAAATATTACAATTTCATCATATAATAAATAATAATTAAATCAAAACATCCAATAAAAAGAATAATAAATATTCTCAACTCTCAAATTATTACGATTTACGATAAGAGTTCGTGATGAGAAACCAACCAAGTAGAAGTGAAACCTGTAACAAAAATATTTACAATTACTTTACATATTATATATAGAATTTAACATATACATCGAATATAAGTAAAAGTAAAAGAAGAGGAAAAACAAAAACTTGGAACTTCATTCAATCGTCTACGGGAGCATACCCGCTATAATTACACTGTGTTAAGTCAAAATGACTTTACGATTAATAATTTTGATGATAAACAAAAGAAGACGAATGAAAAGCAGACGCAAGAACAAAAGAAGACGAAAGCCAAAAGTAGATGAAAGAACAAAGGCAGACGGAAGCTAAGTAGAAAAGCAGACGGAAGCAATTTGAAAGGCAGACCGAAGCTAAGTAGAAAAGCAGACGGA
>JAOTBA010000003.1:9616154-9632841 GCA_025629845.1 Erythroxylum squamatum | reverse complement strand
GTTTTATTAATAATAAATATTTTCATTACAAAACTGTAACTGAAGAAGATAAAGTTACATGTAAATATACTTGCTTTCCAGGGCACTATATTTACATAACTCTAACAATATTAATGTGCAAAACTCATTATTCACATGTATGAGTATGCCATATTTTGCATAAGCATGAATTTTACTTTCTCATTTCTCAATAATTTCTCATAGTCACTATTCAAGTCTTATTATGGGTAACGGGATGTTACATTCCAAATCTCCTTTAACCCAGTTAAATGCTTCTTTAATATGGTAATTCCTGCAACTTTTAAATGCTTGTTACAAAAAAAGCAAAGGATATGGTTCTTCATATTAAGGACCAATGTAGTATGAGCTCAAGCTGGATCATTATATCTTCTGAATTATCAAGAATACCTGAACTTCCTTCTATTTATTTTTAAAAATAAATGAAGACATATATCAAAATAAAAAACACATAATTCATTGTCAACTAGTATCACAAAATATGCATTGTTTAACTCAAAATTCCAAACTAACACAATTACACAATACACATATACATCTTATATAATATAACTTATTTGTATGATTACATCATACACAATTCAATTTCATCCAATATAATTCTCAAATAAGTTAAAAACAACAATTCAAGTATTCAACATATACAATTACATAATACATGTATATATCTTATATAATATTACTCATTTTATATAATCACATCATTCAACCATAAACTAAAGACATACACTCACAACTATAACATATTCAAATTAACTTTAACTCGCAACTATAAGTTTACAACTTACTTTATATAATCTCATAATTCAACGATAAACTAATATATTTTGTTTACTTACACAATTCAATTTATAATGCTTATAATTAGTTTGTTTTCTTAACTAATTTTAATAAACATTGTTACTAAAATCCTAATTCCCAACTTTAATTTAACAATTTTCATTCACTAATTTTAATTAACATTCTTAGTTTCTTACCTAAATTTTCCAATGCATTAATTTTCTTGATAAATTGACAATGTCCAAATTTTATTGAATTGAACCAAATCACATAAACAACTCCTTGTTTAAATCCAAATTTTCCGATGCATTAATTTTCTTGATAAATTGACAATGTCTAAATTATATTAAATTAAACCAACTCACACAAACAATTCCAAGTTTCAAATCCAAAATTTCCAATGCATTAATTTTCTTCATAAATTGGCAATGCCTAAATTACATTAAAATTGAACCAACTCACACAAACAATTCCAACTTTTAAGCTCAAATTTTCCAACTCACATAAACAATTCCAATAATTCCAACAATTCCAACCATCACAAAACACATGTACATAACCAAATATAATGCAATTGCAATTTAGAGAAAAAAAAACCACTCCTAAAAAAATCAGAAAATGCAATTAAGAGTCAAGTCATTTTGGTTCAGTTCAGGTCAGGTCAAGTTTGGATCTGGATCTAGAAAATTAAAATCCAGATCTGCAGATTCTACACGTTACACTCTATAGATGCACTAGGTAGTGGAGAGTGGATGGTTGGAACTTGGAAGCTGTGGCTGGAGAGCGGATGGGCAGTGGATGGCTAATGGTGTGCACAGGAGATGGAATTGAGGAAGAGACGATATATGTTGTGTGTGTGTGAGTTGTGACCTTGAGGAAGAGACAACGGTGGGGAGATGGGGCAGTGCCAAGTGCGTGGTGGAGAGTCGTCGAAGAAGAGAGACGTCGGAGAGGAGAGCTGAGAGAGAGAGAGTGAGAGAGAAATGAAAAGAGAGAGTTGTAGAAGAGTCGAGGGGTTGTTAAGTTATTTCTTTTAGCAAAATGGTCCTTCAACTTTATGAAATTTACAGAAAATATCTACCAGTACCGATGATCGATACCAATAAGGCCATTTTGTACTATTTTTTGGTCGGTATGTTACAAAACTATAAATGTTGCGTCCTTCTCTCACTCGTTGCATGCCACCAGCTCCAGCCTCTAGCCATCCCTCTCCTCTACTTCAAATTTCTAGATCTTTATCCTAACTTATGCTCCACTTAAATATGTCATCCTCTCCTCTGCCACTCATTTTCATTGTGTTTCAAAAGAGATAAGAATAAACTATAAAGAAAGGTGATCTATGTAACTCCGGGAGGTCACTGTAGTTTTCTAATGATAACTAATGTTATGAATACCGTATTGGCACCAATACCAGATTTGGTTCTGATATGGTACTATGCCAGTATCGGTTAATACTAGGTATCGTTTCGAGTAATTTTTAAATTTATTAAATAGTCCTTAAATTTTTTAAATTTGTAAAATAGTCCTCATCTCTACCAGTACTAGTTTGTCACTCTATCGTCTCCTCATCCTCTCCTCTACTGTCCTCAGGTTGCGTATACAGTACCGTGCTCATTCTCAACATATAACTCTAAGGGCAACAGAAAAATACTTATATTGTAAGGACCATTCGATGCCTTTTATGGATTTAATGAATTCTTTTTATCTTTAAAAGAAAAATACTCATATTAATTGCTTGAGAGGTACTTAACCACTTATTCCTTCCTTGTATACGGCATTTGTAAAAAAAAGCTATGCAAAAGCTAACTGTTGGTTGTAAAAAAGAAAAGTGTTGGAGCTCCTTTTGCAATTTTACAACTATGTAGAAGGAGAACATTGTCTTTCTTTAGTATTTATGCCTGAAACTAAAAGTAAAACTTATTTCTTTGTTATTATTCATATTTTATTTATTATTATTAGCAAATTGTAGAATGTTGACATTAAACTTAGGCTTGAAATTGGATTTAAGGAAAGATGAATTAGTGTGGAGGTGAACTACATATTATTGGAAATTGTATAGATTTCTTTTTTTTCGTAAAACAATTAAACTAATTTTAAAAAAACCTTCATCTTTTATTAAGAATTCAATTTTAAGTACATACATATTGAGTTTTAATGATTTTACTGGTTTGGTTATTCAACCTATAAAGTTTAAAATCAAATCAATTGCTTTTTTTTACATTTTAAGTTTGTTTTTTTTTTTACATTTTAAGTTTAATCTGATAGGTCACCAATCAAAAATTTGATAACTAATTTCTCATACAAATATAATTTTTCAAAAAGACCTCCATTAATATTTTTCAGACAAACAACCAATTTCATAAAATAACTTCCATCACTTTATTGAAAGGGGACTAATATCCTTCTATGCAAATCTCCATCTTTTTTATTGATGATCTAAAGGTATTTTCAAAAGCAAATCCCATATTTATAATTTTATTAATGAAAACCTTATATACTTTTAAATCCTTGTTAGGGCTTGGAATAAACAAACAGAAGAGCACATTATTTAGTTTGTGCAAGCAACATTGCAGGTTGGTTAGCTAGCCTAACTTTTATAAAGATCTTTAAACATCCTTTATGATATTTAGGAGTCCCTATCATAACTAAAAGACCTACAAGAAATCAATTCAAGCCACTCTTAGAAAGGATTAAGGTTTAAACCCTCATCGTAGTTGGAAGAATGTATCTAATAAAACTAATTCTCAACAATTTATATGTTTACTTAAGTTCGCACATATAGTTTCCTAAGACCATCACCAAAAGCATGGAACAATCGATGGGAGGGTTCTTATGAAAGGAAGTGGGAAGGGGGAAATACATAGACAAGGTTAGGTAAAGTAAGGTTTATAAGGATCAAATGGAGGGAGGGCTTGGCATAATACTAGTCAAAATCATGAACCAGATACTGATGTTGAAGAGAGTACAGAGATTACTAGTTGATAAAAACTCATTAGAGGTGACGTGGATCATTTAATATTTTATAGAAGATCATAACCTATTATACTTGTAACTAAAAGCTGACTGCACATAGACACTACTCAATATATTCAAACTTAAAGATAAGTTTAAAGGTGAATTTCAATACTATATAAGCAATGAAATAAAACTTCTTTTTGATATGATAATTGGTCTAATCGTATACCTCCTTATAAGGTTTAAGAACTACATAATCTAAGAAGCTATGTACCAAAAACCTTCATAGTTCAATAGGCTCTTATTACTCACAGAAATGTTATAACATACTTAAATCGTGCTTAAACTATTTTAATCCATTTAAACTCAAAAAAGAGGGATCGTATTATTTGGAAAAACAACTAATAGGGTATATTCACAAACTAATCCTGAATGAGACTATTAAAGGCCAAAAATAATAGAGTGTCATGGCATAAATTATTCTGGCACATAATTGTTGTTCCTAGGGATACAATGGTTTTATGGCTTGTAATCAACGATAAATTGAGTACACTTTTGAGGCTGAAAAAATTTCTTAGGGTATCAAGAGGTTGTGTACTATGCAATCAAGACGAGGAAAAAACAACTCACTTGTTTTTCAAATGTTAATACACTTTTTAAAGTCTGGGAATAAGTCAAATCTTAAATGTAGTGTTTCCTTCTTACAAATGATAATGGTGTAGCAGAAATCATAGAAAGGGAGTTGTGGAGTGAACAATGGCTAAAATAGCTTTAAGCAACACTATTTACAATATTTGGCTTAAGACGAACATGAGAATTTTCACAAAGGAATGACTGGAAACACCAAATCTAATCATCACAATAATCAATTCCTTAAGGGAACAACTAGCAATTCATCAGATGAATGCCATTTTTAGTCTAGAAATAGTATGCATTTAAAGGATCTCACAGAATGCATAACATGCAATCATAGAAAGCAAACACATATGTGGATACATTAAAGTGAAGAACACAATTAAGTTAGACATGTTTTTTTGGTTAGTTCAAATTATGGGGTAGATGGAATTGAAATGCTATAAAAGTTTAATAAAAAATTACAGGAGACAAGAGATAACATGGTTATGGGTTTTCCTTCCAATTACAATTAAGCATTATGGGGGCAAGCCATAGACAAGATTGAAGAAAGCTAGTACCATTAATTGATCAACATCTGTGACCTAGCCACTTCAAAAGTCATCCTTAATTAAGGAGTGGGTAATAATTTCTTCTAGGGATTAATCATTGTGGAATTAAAGTAAGAAGAAGTATTGTGTTTTGTTTAGGGAATGAGTAAGTGAGAACAAGATGATGCCACATATTTGTTGTCTTTTAAGACCATGTAAGTTGTTATAAGAATAGTTTTTCTAGAGAATGCATTAATCGATTTTTCAAAACAAAATCTCCTTCTTTGATAATCATTCAATTTTAAGAATGTGGTAGAGATGGTAAAATTAGATGAACAACTTAACAACCTTGAAGAGCTTTATAATTACTTTTACACTTTATCAAATATGATTAGGATAGTTTCCATAAGAATTTTAAAAGAATAAACGAGTAGGTAGTCTCTTTCGCAGGTAATATATAATAAGACTAATCATAATCTAGCGATTTTGGTTGAAACTTTCTTAGAGGTAGACTGATGTAGGGAGAGTGGGAAAAGCAAGTTGAAATGTTGTATTCATCTAGTCTATGCTTCTCCTTAAGTGGTATGATTTATGAATACATAATCTTTTATACTTATTCAATCTATCTTGGTCCTTTATATTCATATTATTGATTTGAAGTTTGTACTTGAAGCTGCTAATATGAAGTTGACACAGTTGAGTTAGGCATTGATGTCTCCATCAACATTTTGCAAGATTTTCTATCACATTAGATTTATGAATTTTATTTTTTCAAGTATTTGTGTATGATCAATATTCTCATAATTGGCCTTTAAATTTTTATAGCTAAGTAATGATGTTACATACAAAAAACTTATTTTTATATGAAGTTATTAATTTAATTTTAACATATTTCTTTATTTATTTTATAGATAAATGGAGGGAATTTAACTACTCCTGATAATTTAGCTTCTTTAAGAAGATTCATTGATCTAACTTAGACTCATGCTTGATTAGTGTCTAAAATGAAGAATCATACCATTTGTTTGTATAGTAACAAATAATTGAAAGGTATGGGAATCACCTGATTAAAGAAATATTTAGTTGGGATCAAAGTGATGTGGAGATTTGTAAGAAAGCAATCTATGATGTGAAATATCATATCAAAATTTTGCTTAAAGAGTATCAAAGTTAGAAAGGAAGAAGGCAAATACTGAAATATAAAATTAGTAGTGGAAGTTATTTTTATGGTGGTAAGATAATATTGGGGATGCTAAAGATGGTACTCCTACTTAATAAGAAGGGATTGCTACACTTGAAGTAAGGAAGAGAAGACGGGCGTCTAAATTTTTTCTTTACAAATAATTCTTGGAGCTCAACCTTTAAATTGTAGTGCCTTGTGATAGTCGTAGACTATATAATGTTTTAGTGGATAGTTTAGTGCATATTTAGTAGTTAAATTGAATTATTAATGTATGTTTAGATTAGGTTTCAATTACTTAGTTAGATTCTTAGTTAGATATTTGTGTTTTGAGGGTTAGAGAACACTTTTGAGCTTCAATTTTATGTTTTTGAGGTGTCTTGATATGTTTACTAGTGTTTCAGGGTTAATATTGAAGAACGAAGGAATTTCAGAGGAGACCCAAACCAAAATAGAGGCCCACAATCGTGGCCAGTAAGCCACGGTTGTGATAGAAGTAGGAGGAAGGAGCCATAATCGTGGAACTGTCTCTAAAACTCTAAGCCACGATCGTGGCCTACTCGTGGACAGATGCGGGGATGCTTATAGTTTTAAGTTTTCGAGAAACTTTTTGGACTTTTCAAACTTAGAAAAGACCCTATGGTTACCCTAATTGGAAAAACTATATAAATGAAAGATATGTAGCCCTAAAAGGGAGCTTCAATTCTGCCACTTTTGAAAAACCCTAAAAGAGAGAGAAAGAAGAGAGAAGAGGAAGAGGAAGAGGAAGAGGAAGAGGAAGAGGAGGAGGAAGAAGAGGAGAAGAAGCGAGTCTTCCGACATTGTTGACTTCCAAGATAAGTGGGTCTCCCGATGCTGCTGCCTTCCAGATTATCCGATCTAAGTTCTTCTCCTTCCATTTTCATTTTTGTTCATTCAATGTATAAGATTGAAATGCATTGTATGATGATCGATTTTGGATTGTTGATGATGTTCTAACTATAAGACCCCCACTCTCGCAAGACATGTACCTGACATCCTGAGTGATGTTCGAGTGCGAATCCCGCAAGGGTGGCATGTTAGAATGGTCAAACGCTTGAAAACTCGAAACTCAGTACAAAATTTTCAAAATTATCGCACGCGTACGGGGAGATCAATAATCAAATCGGGGCCATACTCTTATTTCATAAAACTCGAAATCATAATAATTATTACACTTTAATCAATCTCATTTGCGGAACATTCCAAATTTCGAAAGTTATTACATATCGAAATATTCAAATAACATTGTACAAAAATTGCGAAATATACCATTTGATAAGAAAATAAGAAAACAAATGTAGACGCAAACTGATCCCGACCTTTACCTCTTACTTGAATGTAGTGGCTATACTCCCGTTTGCCCAACGAGGTAGCTCTTCTGAGCTTGAAAAATATTACAAATTTTGGGTGAGTTTTGTGAACTCAGTGAGTGACCATTCTCGATGGCTTACTCATCACATACCATATACAATTCAAATATTCATATAATTCACATCATTTCATTATTAATCATATTGAATCACATACACTTGATCAATCATTTCACATTCAGAAGTTATTCAAACCGTTATAATCATTCATATTATGCATATGCAGTGCATATGAGACTCACTTTCAATTTGTTACTTTGTTGTGACCGAGTGCCTAAACTGTCCTGTATCTATTGTGGATATCGGGTTCATTGATAACTGTCCTATATCTGTTGGGGATATCAGGCTCATTTTACATAGTGAGCCTTTGGCTTTTATACACTTTCTGAGCTTTAAGCTCTTTTTCACAATTTGAGCTTTAAGCTCTTTTTCACATTCTGAGCTTTAAGCTCTTTTTCGGTGGCTACTCCAGTCACAACTGCCTTTATGTTTCATGCATTCATATAATGGAATGCATCACATTCTCATAATTTCAGTCAATCACATGATTTCACATTCACAATCACCTTCATATTCATCATCGGACCTTGGTCCGACATTCAACAATTAAGTTGAGAAAACACATATTTCTTTCATATTCATATACAAGGAACACTTCAATGTTCTCACATTTAACAAGCTCCTCGAACATTCAATGTCCAGAATCAACACATTCACATTAATCTTATTCACATAGCATAATAATCATATCAGTAATCATTCAATGCAGAAATTAAAATCAGAACAAACAATAAATGAGACCATCTAGGTCTACTCACAGTACGCTCCAGATTAGCATTAGCTTCCATGATCTGGAAACGTCTGAATGCGGACGTTTATCCTGCACATCCAAATTATGCAATACACACGTTGCATACACATTAATAATTGCACAATTATAAGTATCCCTTTATGCACAAATGTGTATATGGAATATGTACAATGCATGCTCAATGACAATTCCGAGTATATTATCATATTTCACACTATATCCACATCCACATTTTATAACTCAATTACTCGTCATTTCATTGTTTGCATTATTTGCTCTCAAAATATCAACTTCTCATTCACTTTAACTTGATATGCTTTACTCCTCTTCTTTGAATCACAACTTCAATCATATGAATATCTTTATTCCTAAACAAACTCATACCTTTGGTTCTTTCATATTAATAATTCATTCACTAATGTTATTCCAACATTACAAGATCACACATTATCCAAACTCTCATTTCTTCTTATAAATTTCTCCAAACTTCTAGACCTTCGAGTTTATTTTCCATTAACATTTTTACAAGAAAGATGAAGTAATTTGATAACACTTTATTCTAGATAGATGTTTCCCATTTTCTTAAGTTTCTAACGACCAAAATCATTCAATTTGGTTAAGTAATTCGAAAGTTATACCCCAAACATTTTCGGACTGTTCTTATATTGAAACAATATCCTATACTAAAATTTAATTCAAAATATGGAATTCTAGAAACATAATTAAAACTCGATTTCTTCAGACAATTTGTAGCCCTATGTCTCTAGTTTACTTCAAATCAAAAATCATTTCATTTGGATAACTATAGAAGAAGTTAGAGGCAAAAGAAAGAAGGATGTTTAGTAAGCAAAAGCCCTCGGGAGCACGATTGTGCACTTTTAAACCCAACTAAAATTAAGTCACGGTCGTGCAACATTAGTGCACGGCTGTGCACTCCAAATCACCAGAGTCATGGGCGTGCAATATGCACACTCGTGCACACCAAAAAATAAAAGTCACGACCGTGCAACCTTAACGCACGGCCGTGCACACCCAATCTCCAGATCCAATTTTTGTCCCAATTTTATCACTTAATCTCTCCCAAATGATTTCAAATGGTAGATTTTTGGTGGAAATGTAACTCAATGTGTTTCGATTCTATAGGTTCAAGAATCAAGTCATTTGGATATCAGGTGAAGAAGTTATAGCAAATTGAATGACAGATGTTCAAAAATAATCTTTCTTCAGAAAACTTGAAAGTCCTGATCATACGCCTGCACGATTGCGACCCGCAACTTCATCAGTGAAGTCACGATCGTACTGAAGCACGATCGCGACTCACGACCTTTACTAGAAGAATCACGATCGTGCTTTCTTCTCTTCTTCACCGAACAACTTCTTCTTCTTCTCTCCTTCTTTCTTCCATCTTTTTCCCGCTTTTTATTCTCACTTCAATCTTCTTCATTTAACACTTAAGACACTTAAACCAATTCTTTTAACTTCATTTTAGCTCAACTTATCACAACCAAATCAAATTCTATCATTTTTCATAATCATCAAAAACAGAAAATCACACTCACGCATATTTTTCACGTTTTTTGCATTTCTTCGCTTTCATTTTTCTACTTTTTTTTCATTCACTTCATTTCTTCCTCTAACTATCATTTTAATCATTCTTTCTCATCTCCAGTCATCACCATACACCTATCTCTTAACTCCAAATTCATTTTTAATTATCTCTAAAAACACTCCAAAACTTTTGTGTATATATATATATATACAGTGAAGACATCAACATAAACAAAGCATTTACATATTCATTTTTCACGAATTTTCTGCATTAATTTCATACACATTTTAGTTGATCTTTCAACTCCAAAAATCATTTCTACAACCTCTTATAACGTTTTGATCATCAAATATGAAAAATCAACACATGCTATATACTCTAGCTTTTCACTCATGTTTTCAGCATATGAACATTTCCATTTTATAACATCGACGGCTAACTAATATGATGCATGTTTCATCTTATATCATAATAAAAAACCATAAAATGCTTACTTTTTTAAAGCTCCAAAATCTTCAAGATCTAAAGAATCCCTAACTTTACAATAACACTAGATCATCAACAGTCTGAGGTTATAGGGTTAGGTATTTTAGTGACAGTGAAGGAGATAACAAAAAGAGATGGCAAGCGAAAAATGAGAGCAAGGCTCGCATTATGAGGGTGAGAAATCTTTGGAAGAAATGAAGCTTCTAGAAGATGAAGAAAGTGTTGAAGAAGAACGTAAGATCCAAAAACACAACAGTAACTTGTCTTTTAAGTGAACAAAATAGTAGTAGGCTTCTAAGATCAACTTTACAAGTGACACTTGTCACTCATACATCTTTTAAGGCTTTGACTACAATTGTCTCCCAATTTTTAATATCATTTTCTCAAAAATTCTAAAGTCATCTCCAAATTTTCAATGTCATTTTCAAAAATTCTCCAATATTATTTGTTTTTGTTATTTCTATTTCCATCCATCAATTTACTCGCCAAGAGGCATTTTTCCTAGTCTAGTAATATTCAACCTTTTCAAAAATTATTCCAAAAATTCTAAACTAACAAAAATACTCACCAAATAAATTTTTAATACAACAAATTCGAAATTCTCAATCATACCATAAAACAATTCAATTATACCCGGAATGTCAATGAATGCATGTACAGTCATTTTAATATGTGCAAAATTCAAATTCACGTGCGTATATGGTAACAACATGCATGAGCATGAAAAACGCATTTTTCTTAATCTCTCATTAATCTCACATGTACTATCTTTTTGGGTTCTAACTCTTAATATGAGAACGGGATATTACAACATATATATTGTACAAGAATCACAAAGAAAAGGGAGTGAAAAAAGGTGTGAAAGTTTTGCAAGGTGTTTAACTCTAGCGAGTTGTGTAATGTGAAGTATTAATAAAATTCTTAGTGTATGTTTTGTTAAACAAGTTATTTCTAGGCAATTTAATTGCCAACAATACTGCTAGCTGCAATTACAATTGTTGATTGGGAGATATGTGTTAGAAATTAGAATTAGTCATTTTCAATTTTATTGGATAAAACAATGAATATATAGTATAAATTAACCACGTTTTAAATAAATTTTGTTATATTTATTTATTTATTGAATAGTAATTAATTTTTTATTTTATTTTATTTTTGGAACAACTATTTTTTTTAAGTTGAGTAAAAATAATATTAATAATAAAAATAAATTTATAAGAGAAATTAAATAATTTCAGATGTTTAAGAATTTTTATAAAGTTATTAAAAATAAAAAATACTTAATTAGTTAATAAAAAATTAAAAGGCTAAAATTTAGTCTATGAATCAATAACTAAATGTTTTTAACTTTTGAATTTAGGAATTAAATTAATTCTCTTAATAATTTTAATCATTTTCATACGTATTTTAAAATAAAATTTTAATTTTCAAGATCTCCGA
This sequence comes from Erythroxylum squamatum, assembly GCA_025629845.1. Lineage (NCBI taxonomy): Eukaryota > Viridiplantae > Streptophyta > Magnoliopsida > Malpighiales > Erythroxylaceae > Erythroxylum > Erythroxylum squamatum. The sequence goes on along the minus strand of JAOTBA010000003.1, from coordinate 9,621,068 downwards.
CAAAAGAGGAGAAAGGTTACACGAGAATGGAGAAAAAACAATCAAGTTTTATTGATAATGCCTTTTGAAGGTTTAAATTGTTCACTAGCATGTCCATAGTAAAACCTTTTTCCTTCTATCTCTTTTTATTAAAATTGCTCCCCATAATTCTTCATTAGCATTAGGCTACAAGATTCGTTTTCCTTTGTTAGGAATATTTAAGCTTACTGAAAATGGATTTTACTATTCCATCCTTCAAACTTCTCAAAATTAGAGTAGTGATATGAATGGAGTGTAGATAAGGAGTATGAAAATCTTTTGTAATTCATAATCTACTCTATAGGCATTAACTCCCTTAATTGTTATGATGACAATTGTTATGGAATCTAGATGATTGTTGTCTCATTTTAAGACCTGTTTGCTACCATATAAAGGACATCTCGATAGTCAAGCAATTAAAGAAGATCAGGAAGCATCCACCTCCATTGAAGATTCCTGAAAAGGGAAAACAAATCCCGCAGACTGATGCTAATGAAGAATTCTGGGGAGCAATTTTAATAGAGAAGATAGAAGAAAAAAGGCTTTACTATGTACATGCTATATGACAATTTAAACCCTTAGAAAAACATTATCGCACAGTCTACAAAGAGATTATGGCAATCAAAAGAGGTATATAAGAGTTTAATTTCCACCTTAGTCGTTATCTATTTATTGTAGAAATGGACAATACGTCCTTTCTAAATATACTGGATCCAAACATAAAACTTTCTGCAGAAAGCTAATTGCTTTGTTAGAAAGATTGGTTCTCCTACTATAAATTCACAGTTCACCACATCAAAGGCCACTAGAATATCCTAGCTAATTTCCTCTCTCAACCTCAAAAGCATATAAGCCTTATCACTCCCTTTAGAAATCTTCCTGTCCTCCTTTCAATGGTTGACCTACCAAGCACTGTAAAAATAAAGTTCTTCCTCCTGTTGCTGGGTCTGAGAATAAAGCATGATGCCATCAATGTAAATTAAAGCACCTGATAAGATACCATCATAAATCTTTGTCATGGCTCTTTAAAATAATGATGGGCTACTAGTAGTGGGCATTAGGAATGCAAAATGTTATGTTGTGCTTATTGATAGTTGTAGATTACATGATGTTTTAGTAAGCATTTTAGTATGTTTTTAGTGGTTAATTAATTAATTAATGTATGTTTAGGTTTAGAATTGTGTTAGTTGGTTAGATATTTTTGTTTTGAGTGTTATATAGGCTAAAGCATGCTATTGAGCTCTAATTTTATGTATTTGATGTGCCTTGATTTATTTGTTAGTGTTTGAGTTTAGATATTGAAGAATAAAGGAGATTTGAAGGAAGCTCAGATGAAGAACAAAGGTCATGATCATGATAGAAACTTTTTAGGTAAGCCATGATAGTGGCCTGATCTGCCACAATTGTGACAAAGACCCTATCATCAGGCTACAATCGTGGCCTGATCTACCACAATCGTGACAGAGACCCTGTCATCAGGCCACGATCGTGGCTTGTGCAACAACAGACGCGAACCAGCTTCTAAACTCAACTTTTCGAGGGATATTTTGGACTTTTTTGACCCGAGTAAAACATAGTTTTTATCCTAATTAGAAAAGGCTATAGAAGGAAGGGGAGAGAACCTAATTTTTGTGTCTCCATTTGCTACATTGGGAAAGATCCAAGGAAGGAGAAGAAGAAGAGAGAAGGAGGAGAAAGGAAGAGGGAAAAAGAAGGGATGTTATTCTTGCTATCTTCCCGATCCATCTCGACCCTTCCAAGTGACATTTTCGTTTTATCTTTTTTATTCTTTCTTTTAAATGTATGAGATAGATTTGATAGTTATGGATTTAGGTTTGATGATAATGTTCTAAACTCCTTTAGGGATTTGTTCTTGAATCAATATTAACGTGATTTCTTTTGATGTTAATACATTGGGAATTGTGATTATTTGTTGTATTTGCATGCTTCAGTAACAAATCGAGAGAGTGAACCAATAGTAAAAGGATTAGATTAGGTAATGAGAGTTAAACAATCTAATAGATCACGCAAATAATCAAATCGATAATTTGTACAAAGAGAGATGTCGTGTGAGGACTCGATAGTCTATTAGAGGGCTTAAGATCTAATTGGATGTGTAGGCTTTTTGTTAATTGAGAGATTGCAAATTTAATAATTCAATTAGGGGTTATGATTTAGGATTTAATAATTATAACTTGAGAGAGAGTAATCTACCCTTCGAAAGTCTAGGACCGATACCATATTAACTCAAAAGTAATCATGTTAACATTTGATGATAGTATAAATCTCTCTTCTCATAATCGACTAATCTTCCTTGTGTGATTTTTGATTGTTCATTGGTGGTGCTCAATTGTGATTTCTTTGTGTTAATTTTACAATTTTAATTTCAATCGATCCATATTTGCTTCTTTGCTTTTCTGTTTAGTTCCTTTTCATTTTAGTTATCCTTTAGGCTTTATACAACTTCAAATTCAATTAGTTCACTAACTCCTCGAGGGATCGATACCTCATATACTACACTCATGACCCTTGCATTTGCGGTATATTAAGGGCTAAGAAATTGTAAAACTTATCTACTCGATCATGTTTTTGACATTGTTTTGTGGGAGTTAGTAAGATTAGTTTAATTCTTTTACTAGGAGTATGAGTCGAATAACTTTAAAACTTGACATCGCTTGGTTTGAGAGAGCAATTTGAAGAGCTAGACATGAAGAATAAGAGAATACCTAAGTAATCATGGTGGCATTAGTGGATTTCCAAAAGTGGACAACATGACTTCAATCATGGTGGTGATTGATAGATTCTCCAAATATGTGGTCTTTTTGCCAACTCCAACTATGCATCTCTCGAATGTTGTTACGGAGTTTTTCTACAAAAATGTTGTGAAGGACTTTGGGGTCTCGACAGACATTGTACGCGACTGAGATTACCGATTTAAGGGTCAATTTTGGACGTTTCTTTTCAACATGATGGGTGTGGATTGAAGTTCTCAACTGCTAATCACCCACAAACAGATCGTCAAACGGAAAGAGTCAAAGGCTTATTAAAGAAATTGACTAAGTTTACTTGATACTATACAGCTTTGTTATTACTTGCACAGATCATCAACGACAAACAAAATTCCTTTCGAATTGTTCTAGAACAATAACCACTTACCCCTCTCGAGATAGCCTAATAGATGTTAAGAGGAAAGTGTCCAGCTACTTACCGATTTGCGAAGGAAAAACAAGAATTGTTAAATAAAGTAAGAGATTATCTTTCGCAAAGCATCTAAACGAATGAAGAAATATACGGATCAAAGAAAAAGACTACTTGACTTTGACATTGGAGATAAGGTACCTTTTAAACTAACTCCGTAAATCTAGAAGATTAGTAGTAAGAAAGTTCATAGACGGTTAGTATCAAATTATGATGGGCTATTCGAGATCTTTGGAAAAGTGGAAAACATAGCTTATCATCTCAAGTTACCTGATTATTTAAAGATACATCCTACTTTTCATATAAGTTTCCTCAAACCATATCATGAGGATTCAACAGATCCTAAAAGGAGTCAAGTGAAAAGAACTCTATCAGTTGTAAGGAAATAGTTTGACAATCAAATTGAGAAAATTTTATATCATCAAATATTAAGGCAACAGAAGAAGAATTGGAGGATGGAGTTCCTGATTCAATGGAAAAATAAACTAGTATCGGAGGCTACTTAGGAGGGAGACACTACCTAGCTTGTGACAATTAAAATGTGAATACCTTTAATTTGTTCTAATGAGGGCATCGAGTTCATATGGCAAAGGTGGTTTGTTAGCTCCTTAACATTGAAAGTGTTGGGACCCGTTACCGAGACCCAACCTCTTAGCACAAACTTAACGAAATCGAAGCAACAAATCAAATCCGAAGTGAAATCGAATCCGAAATAGAAGTGAAGTACAAATCGGATTCAAATCGAAAGCGAAACAAAGGGCTCGGAGTCAACGAAAACAAATCGAATTCGAATCAATTCCAATCGATCTGAAACAAATGTGTCCGACATCCGTGAACGAAAATCTTAGAAGAAGCGACGCGTTGGAAACCTTATAGACACTAACAATCCGAAATCCGGTCTATATTTTTTTTTTCATTCTTGAATCGTTCTCATACAAAGCATTTCAATTCCTCATTTGGACAAAATCATCCTCAACCAATATCTCAATCTATTTGATTTCTCTTAATCAGGCATATCTTAATCGCCTCTCTAAAACTCTTATTCTTATTCTTTCATACATATCTCTTGACTCATCAATTTATTCCCTTTCCTATTATTTCATTTTCCAAAAGACTCGCACATGACTAAAATACAAACCGGCCCCGCCCAATTTAACAAAAATTGGGCAGCATAACGGTTGTATTTTGCAAACCCAAAAATCTGCAAAAGATCAAACACACTTCTATGAACCAAACCCAATCACACAAAGTCATCGGACCTCCCGTCCGGAATCCCAATATCAGCAGAACACACACCTATAGCTAACACTTCAATAATCTCAAATCAATATCCATCATCAGAATTCAATCCCATATACCCTTTCACATTCCATAATCCTCCACAAATTTACATCCCAATTTTATACGCAAATACATAACTCATTTTACTATTCCACATACAAATCCATAATGTATTTACATCATGAAATATATGCTTACAAAATATTCCATAGTACAACATTAATACTAAAATCCGAATACATAAGATACAGATCAAAACGATACATTAGGAACACATACAAACAAAAACCTTCACTTTCGAAACCCGATCTTCTTCTCATCACCTGTGGATGGGAATGAAGGGGGTGAGCTTTACAGCCCGTGGGTAACAGTTTATAACAAATAAATAAGCAAAACCTTTTAAAACATTTTTCTTTC
>JAOTBA010000003.1:9598351-9610315 GCA_025629845.1 Erythroxylum squamatum | reverse complement strand
TTATTTACACCTCATCATGAGAACCATCTAGAACATGTACACCTATAAAATAAAGAATCGTAATCGTAACCACCATGAGAGAAAACGACAAAAAGACTGATGTGTAACAAATAGGCGAAGGCTTCATATTTCAACATATATGATAATCATCATTTAAGGGAAATACCCCTTCTTTTTTATTTTTCGTCTTGCTGATCTTCTTTTGGGACTAGGAGAATGCTCATGAAATCTTTCTTCTAGCTTAACAAGTCTGTCATTCTCTAGTTTCTTAGCAGCTGGTTACTTGTTGGATCATTATCCAGTAAGCTAGATTCATCGTTTAACTCTTCTTCCACTGATTGTGAATTTTGGGTAGAAGTTATATCTTCTTGGTTATCAGGTTTCTTTAACAGAGAGGTGTGTCTAGATACTATATTGGGCTTCCCACCTTCAGTATCTGGAGTATCTATTGTTCAGTTACCCAGATTCTCATTAGCAGCAATTTGTACGCCCACAACCTCATCATTATCTACTAGAGTAGATTCAACCCCCAATAATTCATCTTGCCTTCTAGTTTGAAAAAGTTTTCCTGTAGAAACTCATTTCTTGGTTGAATTACGACGCTTCCATAAATATGTCACCTTAATTTCAGATTTTTTAATCTCCCCTGTTTCACCCAAATACAAAGAAGCTTACTTAAAGAGCTTAATAAAAAACTCAATCCTTCACTTGTCCAAAATTTTAGTGGCAAATTATAATAATCAAATTGCACATACACAGGAAAAAATTTGACACATTTCCTGTCAAATGCTATCCCAGGTTTCCACTTCTGAATAAACATGGCTTGGCCTCCCGTATGCTAAGGTCCTATTTCTAGTATTTCATTCAAATTACTTTCAACAACAAATTTGAACATAATAGTGCCATCATTCATAAGTAAAGTTTTTTTTTTTCCAAACCTTTCTTACCTCATTGTGCAGTGGCCCACGCATTAATGATTGAAAATGCGAGTCTCTTACTCCAAAAAGATCCAACCAGGGCAATAGACCAAGCCCTCTCTCCGACTAGCAATAATTCAATTGGTGTATGATAGTAGTTATGGCAGAAGTGCTCCAAAATTTGAACGTACTGAACTTGTCAGTGTTAATTATGTAAGAATAATATCATATTATTAGTTATACCATATGTTTAAGGATCTGATTCTCTTTATTTTTATAACAAACTCACATATAAATACTTTTTCTAATAAATAAGTAACACCAAAATACAAAGACTTTGAGTTAAACAAAATATTTACATAAATTAACAAATTCTAGAGATTCTTGAAGGATCATAAGATTAAGAGGTACTACAGGTTTGAAAAATACTACAATAGAACGAAATTTTGGACAGGACAAACAAATACATAACCGAAAAGGTCAAGTGATTGAGGCTGAAGTCTGAACTCGAGCCTCCTTAAAATTTGCTAAGTAGGGAGTATGGCATGCACCTCATCCACCGGTTACCGTAGACATCACTACATAAGATAATCATAGAGGAAGTGTGGACAAAAGTTAAGGTAGATCTTTCATATTTGAAAAATTTTAAATGTCTCGCATATATTAATTATGTTTTTAGTAATGAGAGATCCAAACTTCATCTAAGAATAAGCAAAGTTAAATCCACGAGTACTCCATTGACAAATCACTTCAAGCTTTCCTTAAGATAGTAACCAAAAATAGATACAGAGGTTAATGACATTTCCAAGGTATTATATGCCAGTGTTGTTGGATATTTAGTGTATGGTATAGTTTATACTAAGCTAAATTTGATTCATGTTGTAAATTAAGTAGACGTGAAAAACCTATAAGACAATATTGACAAGTAGTCAAATGAATATTCGTGAAAAATCGAAGGAGGTTAATTATTTCGCAAACTTTCCGCAAATTTCTTTGGCACCAATAAGATATAAAAACAAGCAAAACCGAAATAATAAAAACACCAGAAATTTGGTAACACAGTTCGGCACACCTTACCTACGTCTGCGGGGCCCTTACCCAGCTTAATCACTTTCACGAAAATACAATAGATTTACCCAAGGCTTTACTAAGCCGACACCACTCAACCCTTGACACTATCCCTCAACCTCACTTCCTGTGAAAGAATTTCACACCCAATAGTACGACCGCCTCGTACTAACCTCAACAGAGGATTTTCTCAATAATATTTGATAATAAAGATAAGAAATAAACAACTTAAGTGATTAAAATAATAAAGAATAAAATAATAATACACTTGAGATAAAAAGAAAAACTTCCCGATGAGTTCCGTCCACTGAAATAAATCTGAAAGTCGTCGCAATAACAATGAGCCGACTCACATAAACACCAACATGAAGCCACAGCTTGGTCCTCTACTAAATGATGTAAACTGTAACGTTTTCTAAATGGACGTAGGCCTTCACAAATTATTTCCAGATGCTGAGACAGTTTAAATAAAGAACCAATCAACGAGACTGAGTCACCATCTACAACCTATCAAGTGTAAGGACACTAAGTTGTGCTCCAATCAAAATCTCCAAAACAAAACGTGAAGAGGACATATCTCCTGACGCTGCTTTCAAATATGAATATATCACTGTTCTTTTAAGGATTCAACTTACTAACCCACTTAAACCACTGCTGTGTTTTACTTTTTAATCTTCAATTAACACACCCACGTCACTTCAATGCCCACTCCCCATTTAATTGCAAGACACAAAAATCACAGAAGCTACCCCACCGTAATATCAAGACCAGAACACACACAATAAGGTGAGCTGCTACACTCTCCAAAAACTGTCACACACCATCTTGCTTTTTCTTCACTTATGTGTTTTGATGGACTTCCTCAACAACTAGGAGATGTCCACGTGTATAGATAGACTTCAAGGATTCCACAGTAAATAGGAGATCTAAACAACATGTATATTTAAAAAGGACTTTTACAATGATTAGAATATGTCCATAAAACCCACTTCAACCAAATAACCACAACTTTAATTCCACCATAATTAAGATAATTTAAAATTTCAAAACTAAATAAAAGATATATATAATATATCTTAACAATTATCAACAACTATTCACATCTTCACATGGAGACACAAGCTCGATATTGAGTAATGTGGATTGTAAGGTAACTCCCCTCCAGAATGACTTATTAGTGGCCCCATATATTGAAGAGGAAGTGCAACAAGCTTTGTTCTCCATGCATCCAGATAAGTCACTGGGACCAAATGGTTTCAACCCAGGATTTTTTTAGACTTACTGGGATATAGTTGGAAAGGATGTTACTCAAGAATGTCTTAAAAGCTTGAATGGAGATGCTCCCATGCCTCGTATGAACAAAACAAATATTATACTTACCCCTAAGAAGAAAGCACCAGAAATAATAGTTGATTTACGACCTATATCATTGAGCAATGTCACTGATCGCATTGTCTGCAAAGTACTCGCCAACAGATTAAAGCAGGTTTTACCTCTAATTATTTCAGATACGCAGAGTGCTTTTATCCCCAATCGTTTAATTACCGATAACATTATTGTGGCATATGAGCTGTTACATGCTCTTAAAAGGAAAACTCAAGGAAAGGTGGGTTCCAAGGCTTATGATAGAATAGAATGGGAGTATTTGCGGCTGATTATGTTGAAGTTGGGATTTCATGAAGCATGGGTCTCTAAGGTTATGAAGATAGTAACATCGGTCTCCTATTATTTTGTTCGAGGTAATGAAGAATATGGGTCTTTGATTCCTAGTAGAGGATTAAGACAAAGAGACCCGTTATCTCTCTACCTATTCATCATTTGTGTGGAAGGTTTATCTACTAGCTTACAAAAATTTCAGGCACAGGGACACATTCATGGGACTTTAGTCGCAAGAGGGGCCATTCCAATGTCTCATCTGTTTTTTGCGGATGAAGCTATATTTTTTGCTAGAGCTATAGTGGAGGAGGCGATAAAATTAAAGACTATCCTACAGCTATATGAGAACGCATCTAGACAACAAATTATTCTTCTCAAATTAGGCATCTCATTTACTCCTAATACTATACCTAGAATGAAGAATTTGATATGTCAAACATTGGGGGTTGCGGAGATTGCTGGCCATACTAATTACTTGGGTATGTCGTCTGTCATTAGAAGAGGTAAACGTCATGTCTTTCATTATATGGTAGAGAAACTTACAAAAAGATTACAAGGGTGGAGATCTAAAGTGTTATCCAAAGCCAAAAAAGATATATTGTTGAGGACTGTTGCACAAGCTATGCCGAATTACCTTATATCACTCTTTTTATTACCACTGGACACTTGTAAGGACTTGGAGAACTTGATGAATGGTTTTTTCTGGCATAACGGAGGACAAGAAAACAATGGTATAAGATGGATGTGATGGAAGCTGATGGCTATACCAAAAATATATGGAGGATTGGGATATCGAGACTTGAGGCAATTTAATCTTGCTCTTTTGGAAAAGCAAGGATGGAGGTTACTCAAATACTCGAACTCGATCGCGGTAAAAATTCTCAAAGTCAGATACTTCCCCAAGATAGACTTTTTTTTAGCAGATTTGGGTAACAACCCAAGCCAAATCTGGAGAAGTATACTTCAGGCAAAATCAATTCTGATTCAGGGATGTAGAAGAAGGGTTGGCGACAGGCAGGACATTCATATATGGCGAGATCCCTGGTTAATGGATGATGGGGATCCGTATATCCAGACAGACTACAAGGAGCATTTCGCGTATGTAGCTGAGCTCATTAGGGATCATCGCTGGAATGAAGAACTGATCAGACGTTTCTTCGATCAACGAGATGCAGAACTGATTTTACATATCCCGCTCGGCTTCTCAAGGCGTAAGGATGATTGGATGTGGACTCTCAACAACCAGGGAGAATATAGAGTTAAACAAGGTTATAGGATGGGTATGGAGTGCGTAAGTCTAGAATTCAGAGAAATGGGTTTTTCATGGGAAAAGATTTGGCAGATTTATGTTTCAGGTAAATTCAAACTACTTATCTGGCGTCTTTTGAGAAATGCACTTCCATGTAGAACAAATTTAAAGAGGAGACACATTGACATAATTGACACTTGCCCTTTACGCGGTAGAGCACCAGAGAATGAACAACATATATTTTTTCATTGTGAGTTTGCTACTTCTGTTTGGCGTTTATCTTCTGTGACTTGGAACGTGTCTACCACTATAACACTGCATCATTAGCTTGCATCGGTTATGTCCTGCTTCACAAAGGCACAGAAGGAGGAGGAATGTATGATTATATGGAGCTTGTGGACTCACCGCAATGAAGTTGTATGGCAACAGAAAACTCATGACGCATGATTTATTATTTGTAGAGCCACAACAACGTTAATAGAATGGTAGGCTACTCAAATCAGGAATAACATTCCATCCACAAAGCAACAACATCCTCCATCCAAATGGCAAGCTCCACAACCGAACTAGTTTAAGTGTAATGTAGATGTGGCACTTTTATCTTCTGGCTTTTATGGATTAGGAATGGTGATATGAGATTGTAAAGGGCTGAATTATGCGAGCAAGTTAATGATTTTACCGGGGTGGAGGGATCTGCAAATTGGCGAAGCATTATGTTTTCGAGAAGCCCTAAGCTAGATCAAAAGCCTTTCCTTTTCTCCCATCTGTGTGGAAACGGATTGTCAAATAATTACTCAATTCTTGACATCCACACTTAATTTTCCTTCTTACTTTTCAATGATTATTCAGGATTATAAAGCTCTTCTTAATGAGCGTCAGTTTATTTCTACTACTTTTATTAGGAGGCCAACGAATCAGGTTGCTCATAAGATAGCTAGGGCAACTAATTCTATGTCTGATTTTGAATGGAGGATATGCCCTCCTAGTTTTCTGTACGATGTTTTAACTTTGGGTATTAATAATATGCGCTGAGTGCAACTGACAACGTTTAAAAAAAGATATTTAGTCCATACTATGTTAATTTGTGTGTCCCGTGAAAAAGAAAAAGAAAAACGGCGACGGTTAACAGAAATTCAAAATGTTAAGTAGGCAATATTAGATCCGGAACGGGTTTTCACCCGAAACTGAACCAACTTTATCTAAATTTGGCGGCAATCCGGAACTCAAGGACTGTGTTAAAAAAATAAAACAAAAGGAAAACCACAGTTAGAAATAACAGAACATTTGTGCTCGCGTTGCATGTAATGGAGCAAATACATGCGAGATGAAGAAGAAGAACGAACGATAATAAGAGCAAAAAATATAGAGGCTTCTTAAAAAAAGTTGAAGATTAGAGAAATTCTTGGGGATATTTTGGATTTTACCAAATTTTGATAAAGGGACATTATTCTCTCTCACGATTTCTCTCCGAAAATTTGTAATTTTTTGTTCTCTGGAACACAATTTCTAGTCTCTTTCTTCGATTTAGGTTTTGGCTGTAGGGTTTTGATCTTTTCGATTCTGGGTTTCTCTCCATTTCTTGGATTCCTCTTTTTTGTTCCTTCAAGGTCTTCTTTTTTCTGTGTTTCTGATATCTAGTGCTTTGATCATTTGCAGGGTTTAAAGATTGGATTTTTAAGCCCTTAAAGGGAGAAAAGATCGAAATTTTGATATTGTTGTAGTTTGTTTTGATCGTTTTGAAAAGAAAAGAAGAGAAAGTTTTCTTTTTTCCATTAGTTTGATTGAAGAAAACTTTATAAATTCATTAGGAGAAGCAAAGTTGCATAGACGGAGGAGGAGGACTAATCGGAAGGATAATGTCAAGCTCGGCATCGCAGCCGAGTTATTCCACAAACCATTCTCATTCTCAGCTGGAATCAACAAATGACATAAACGCAACTTCTATTTTAGAGTCTCTGTCTCCGATCGCTCCCAACATAGGTTCATTGATCGTCGACCAATCTCCTTCTAACGATAAGCTGCCGCCAAATGCTACCTCTTCTCCACCACCCAATTCAGACTCTTCCCCTCCTCCTCCAGTTGTACCAGAAGCTCCTGTCGTCGCGCCACCTCCACCACAAGCAATTCCTCCACCGTCTCCGTCGACAACAGCTCCACCAAATTTATCACCGCCGCTATCATTCTCCACCTCTCCTCCGGTTGTGCCTGTTCAGCCAGGACCAGTTTCTTCAAATGGGAATTTATCTCCTGTTCCACCTGAAATATTCTCAACACCATCACCGTCTCTTTCTCAGCCTCCTCCAGCATCCTCGAACCAAAGTCCATCTTTACAGTTCGGATACCAATCTACTGTATCATCACCTCCTAGTACGAATGTGCCACCCCAATCGACTAGTTTAAGCCCACCAAGTAATATCCCAACATCCACAAGCACTGCAACCACTTCTTCAGGCCTATCTACCGGCACTCCGAGCCCAATTTCTGGCGGGAATTCAAAGATTTCGAGCACAACAACAGAGAAGGAAAAGGCAACTAAGGCTGTGGTTGGTGCAGTTGTTGGTGGTGTGGTGCTGATTGCGGTAATTGCGATTTTTGTTGTTGTTAGGATGAGGAACAAAAGACGCAGGCACAATGGTCTAAGTTACACTCCTAATAATTTCGCTGTGAAGACAGGTAACATCTTGCGTTTATATTTTTTCCTGGTTTCCATTGCTTAGTTTGTTACGAGTTAATCAGGGATTTATTTTGTTATGCTAATGAAGATGGAATCGATTATGGACAACAGCAACAAAATGTGGGTTTTTCAAGTCCTGCGAATCAATCTTATGGTTCACATCCTTCACATTCGCCTGTTGGAGATAACTATGGGATTGGTGGATTGGGGTCAGAGGCAGGCGTTATAGGTGGTTCTAAGTGTGTTTTCAGCTACGAAGAGGTGACAGAAATGACAAATGGATTTGCTAGGCAAAACATTATTGGTGAAGGAGGGTTTGGATGTGTTTACAAGGGGTGGTTGCCTGATGGTAGAGTGGTAGCTGTTAAGCAGCTCAAGATTGGGAGTGGACAGGGTGACCGCGAATTCAAGGCCGAGGTGGAGATCATCAGTCGCGTTCATCATCGACATTTGGTTTCTTTGGTGGGCTATAACATCTCAGATCATCATCGTATGCTTATCTATGAATTTGTTCCAAATAATACTCTTGCCCATCACTTGCATGGTAGGTGAATGTAATATCAATATTTCCACGGAATATTGTTTTCTTGTATAATAGACTTGACTCGAGCGGTTGATTCTGCTAACAGGAAAAGGAATGCCAGGGTTGGATTGGCCTAAAAGACTGAAAATTGCCATCGGTTCTGCCAAGGGTTTGGCATATTTACATGAAGATTGTGAGTGCTCTGGTTCTGCTTTTTTCCTGTTGTATAATTGATATGTCTATATCATGATATAACTGATTCATGCTCTAAATTTTCATGAATTAAGTAAGAAGAGTGAGAGTTTTAATGAGAATCCCTTTCATGTGATACATTTATAGGTCATCCAAAAATCATTCACAGAGATATCAAATCAGCTAATATTCTGCTGGATGATGCTTTTGAAGCACAGGCAAGTGCATCTTATTTCTACTTTGAGTACATTCTATGTTAATAGTCACTTGAGTCACTTCAATACGCTTTCTTCAAGTATCTAGCTGTATTATGATCTCAGCATTTCTCCAAATGCAGGTCGCAGACTTTGGGCTGGCAAGATTGAATGATAGTTCACAGTCCCATGTATCAACTCGAGTCATGGGCACATTTGGGTATGTTTTGATTGTCTGTGACCTGCAAGTGTCTTTTCTTATCTTACTTATTGGCCTCTTAACTACAAATCAAAGCTGGTCAATAAAATATTTATTCTTTTTTTGTTAAAGTTTCCCCTTCTTCAAAACAATTTCCAAAGCTTATAAACCAATTGGTGTGTGCTTATGTCATGTTTATGCAGTAAGCAACAGGTACCATAGTTTTGTCATTTGTTGAGTTTCAGAGTTTAGACACCGATATATACTGAGTACTCCATGACATGTGGCGTCAGGTACCTGGCACCAGAGTATGCATCAAGTGGAAAACTAACGGATAGATCTGACGTGTTTTCATTTGGAGTTGTGCTTCTAGAGCTTATCACCGGTCGCAAACCAGTAGATCCAACTCAGCCTTTGGGGGATGAGAGCTTGGTTGAATGGGTAAGATTTATTTCCGCAAGTACCAGTTTTCTTGTCTTAATCTAGGTCCATGTTCAAAAGCATGTTGCAGTACCTTGATGGGGTCTATTATTTCATCTGGAATTCTTCATCAAGAGAATTTTTAGGTTATACAACATTGCTGCATATTAGTTATTGGACACAGCTTTTAAATAATGATTGAATTTTCTGATCTTGCAAAAAAAAACAGAGAGAGAGAGAGAGAGAAAGGAAACTACATTAATTTATCTCAATCAAAAAGTCGTGATCTGTTCAGTTGCTATCACTTGAAGGCACTCTACTATCTCCAAGTAGGTTAAATAACATAAAAAGGTTAATGTGAGGAAGTGGTGAAGAAGAAGCTTAAGGTTCTCTCTGGTGGGAGACAACATACTCATACTCAACAGACTCGACATAATGCTAGATATTCCAAGATTTCATTTTCTGCTGAGTGTGAAAAAGTTGAACATTACATCTCGTCTTATGACCTACTTCATTCATTTTTAGTCATTTGTCTGAAAATGACAGGCTCGTCCACTCCTTATTCGTGCACTTGAAACTAATGATCTCAGTGAAGTAATTGATCCACGGCTTGAAAAGCATTACGTGGAGAGTGAGATGGTTAGAATGATTGAAATTGCAGCTGCTTGTGTTCGTCATTCTGCTCCAAAAAGGCCTCGAATGGCACAGGTGGTGATCAAAAGGCCCCAATCATTTGCTCATCTTTCAGCCAATCAGGCTGGGGATTATGTTTTATTGTAGTTTCTGTTGGAAATGGTAAAATTTTCTTGAATCTGTTTTAGGTGGCGCGGGCATTGGATAGTGAGAGTGAACTGTCTGATCCCAGCAACGGTGTGAAATATGGTCAAAGCACAGCATATGATTCTGGTCGATATGACGAGGAGATCATGAGATATAGGAGAACGGCACTGGGCAGTCAAGGCAACTTAGAATTTGACACATTCAGTAGTGACTACAACTCAAGAGATGCATCTCATGGACAGCAGATCCCAAGTGGCTACACAAGCAGCGAGTCAGAAAGCCGAGCCATGAACTGAAGTGGTTTTTTTCAGAGACACGGCACAGTCCAAGACGGCTACATTGACTTGTAGTTAAACATAGATGATGTTACCACATTGATCATATAACTATATTGACAAAGCATCAGGAAAGCCTTTGTCCGGAAGAAACTTTGAACTTGAACTGGTCAGGTTTGATCACTCTGAAACAGTTTTCTCCTTTATCTGTTAAACATCAACGCGCAAGGTTTAGTTCCCTGTAACGAGTGGAAGAATTCAAGGAAATTGAGGGGAGAATTCAAGGAAATCTGTAGAGTGTTTATTACTCAGGTTATTATGCATCCTTGTATTTCTTCCTTTTAGGCATGATTAACATTCCTGTTGATGCTAGAACAATACAGGGTCAGGTTTGAGTGTATATACTTGTAAAAATCGTGATCTAAAGTTTAGCTATATGTCCATGCCTATATGTCTTCTGGTAATTCCTAGTTTGTTTCTGACATTGATTTTCACCAGCTGAGAATTGCTTCAGCTTTTACCTATTTACAATTTTACCAACACATGGAAGTAACCAAGACTGATATGCATGTAGCAGAAATACATGAAGGCGGGTGTTGCCTGCCCAAAGTAAGACTGCACGTCAATCTATTTTGAGAACAGTTTCTATATTTTGATATACTTCAATCTGTTGGGAAATCTGGACCGGATCTGATCCGACCGCAGCGGAATAATCACAAAACTTTTCCGTGATTTTTGATTTCCCGAAAACTAAGATCTATTTAATTCTATAAAATGATTAACACGAATCAAAATAAAGCGGAAATTTAATTCGTACCTTATTCCGACGCTTGATCTTTATCTTGATGCATCCCTCGAACCGTTTCCGAAACCGATCCGTCTCAACCACCGTAACCGCACAAGCGTCCGGCCTCTAACGGTATCCACAGAATAGGTTGAGAGAACTCTGTAACTTTTACAGAGAGGGTTAAGCATGTAGTACTAGCTACATAGAGCTTAAGAGTCCGCTTGGTTGAGCTTTTATCAGTAGAGCTTTTATCAGTAGAGCTTTTGTCAGTAAAGCTTTTTTTAGAAGAGCTTTTTTTAAAAGCCAGTTGGTTATTTGGCTGTCATTTAAAAAAGTAGCTTTTTAAAAAGAGCTTCATACAGTAAACTGTTTGGCAACATAAAAATAAAAAGCACTTTTATTAATTTTAACTATATTTATTTTATAATAATTATATTATTATAAAATAATTTATAATAATATAATTATTTTATAATAATAATTTTATTATAAAATAAAATTATAAAATAATAATTTTATTTTGTTCTTTTCATTCCCATCAATTACTCTTACTAAATGCCTTTCACAAACAATTTAGGATTGTAAATATGTTGGAACAACAACAATTCTCTTTTTGGCCGTTCTACTTCCATGAGCTTATTGTACATAGTTAACGTCTGAACCATCTAAGTTATCGTCGACGTCCAAGATTTGTAGGGTCCATCAATCACAAGTGATCCTCCCACTCCACACTAGTGCCCTCTCACTGCTTCAATCATCGCAACCCTTCTTCAGGAATAATAACAAGCAGAAGCAGCAGCGGAGTCAGCTTCCCCGCCGTTCCGCCGCCATATCTCTCCTATTCTTTACTCTTCAGCTCCGCCAATGAGGAGTGAAGCATTATGTGGTTTTTCTGTCTAACTCCAACTTCCCATCCGCTTACTTGTGGGATCAAGCGTCTAGCGATTCGAGCTGAGTTACAGAGGAATCAAGAGTACTGAGAAAAAGGAAATCTCAAGGAATCGAAATTGAAGCAACCAGATCTTACCAT
>JAOTBA010000003.1:9558200-9572797 GCA_025629845.1 Erythroxylum squamatum | reverse complement strand
TAACATCTATCACACAATACATATACAAAAACACTCATTTAAGTTCATTTAATACTTCTAACTTTCACTTAAAGACCAAGGTCCAACAGCGTGTGACGCGTTTGGTGGCCAAGCATTGCTCTCCTGTGCCAGCTGGAAGCAATGTGTATCTGATGCACGTAGTCGAGAATACCGTGAATAGGGTAAGTAGGCCAGGAGAATTGAGGGTCAAAAATTGACCGATTCTGCCACAACCACAAAAACCAACAAGCCGTCCCAAAAATGAGGGACCAATTGATTCCACAAATCTGGCGATCTCGCTGAAGATTTGTGGGAAGCCAATCTTGGACCCTAAGTGTGAAAAAGTCAGAGGATATGGCTTGTGGAGGGAAAGCAAGCCACAAGCATCTAGCTCTGGGGCAATCGCGCATCACATGGAGAGAAGACTCTTCATCCTGGCAGTGGTGACACTCAGCAGTCGGAAGAAGCCGCCGGCGCATCCATTATTGATTGGTCAGTAGCTTGTCTTGGGCCAGGAGCCAGAGGAAGGATCGAATACATTGAGGACCGGCCCAATGCCAGATAAGCTGCCAAAATCCGTTGGAGTAGTGGGAAGCATGGTCCATATGCATCGAGTACACGGATGCAGTAGAAAACTTATCGGTGTCCGACCTACCGCAGCTCAGCCTGTCTATCCCAAAATGTGATTGCGACGGGAGAATACCTACAATAAGCATACAAATAGAGTGAGGAAGGATAGACTGGAACTCATGCCATAACCAATTACCTGAGCGGTCCACATATTGTTGCACACTGCGAGATGGCACTAAAGGGGAAATAGGCCTTAGGTCATGGGAGAGTAGCGGGCCCGAATCCTCCACCCAAAGATCCAACCAGAAACGGGCCGTCGTCCCATCATATATCACCCATTTTATGCCTCGAATGACGTGAGGCTATATAGCTTTGATGCTCCTCCAGGTTATAGAGCCGCCAATGGCCGCCAAAGAAGTAGGTGGATTGTGAACATCTAGATTGTACTTGGCAGCCATAATGCAGGCCCAAAGCTTGTTTGGTTCCGAGAACAGCGCCCACCCAAGTTTGATTAACAACGCATCATTAGTTTCCCCAAATTTTGCGGATACCCAGCCCACCTAGTGGTTTGGGTTGGCATACTGTGTCCCACTGCACGAGATGGATCTTTTTGGCCCCCGAAGATGAGCCCCACAAGAAGTTGCGCATTATTTTTTCTAAATCATCATAGAGGCGTCGAGGGAGGCGAATAGTCTGCATGGTATACATAGGGAGCGCGGATATAACCGATTGAATCAGGGTAGTACGGCCGGCTAAGGAAAGCTACTGCCCAGTCCAACTCGAAAGGCGTTGTTGGACTTTGTCTAGGATATATTGATAAGTGCGCTGATGGACGCGTTCATGGAGCAAAGGGACCCCAAGGTAGCGTCCGAGGTCCATGGTCTCTTAAAACCCAATTCGCGGCTCAATCGTCGTGCCGTAGAAGGTGGAACGTTCTTAAAGTAATAGCAGTGAGACTTGTCCTAGCTAATCTTTTGGCCGGAGGCACTGCAAAAAGCTGTTAAGGTGTCCTGGAGGATTTGAGCTTAAGCAGTAGTGGCTTCCGAGAATAAAATGAGGTCGTCAGCGAAGAAGAGGTGAGACACAGGGGGATCGCTTTGGCTAAGACGAATAGGCTTCCAACTACCGTGGGCCACTGAGTGATTGATGAGGTGATCCAAGTGTTCCATGCAAAGTACAAACAGATATGACGATAAGGGATTCCCTTGACAAATCCCTCTGGCAGGAATGAAAGTATCACTGAGATCACCGTCCCAATTAACTTGCACAAAAACAGACGAGACGCACTTCATGATGACGGAGATAAACGACCCCAGAAGCCCTATATCGAGCAGAGTGTCCTGGATGAAGTCCTAAGAGAGGCAATCATAAGCTTTTTCAAGGTCGACCTTTATAGCCAGGAAACCCTTTTTCCCAATTTCCTTCTCATCGTGTGGATAATTTCCTGGGCGATAATGATGTTGTTGACGATAGATCGGCTGGGGACAAAGCTACATTAGTTCGGGGCGACCAGATTGTCGAGAAAAGGTTTCAGCCGGTTGATGATATTCCGGGCGAGGGCTTTGTAAATCATAGAACACAGAGCGATAGGACGAAATTGAGTAATGGATGTGGGGGAAGGTAGTTTGGGAAGGAGGACTAGGATGGTACGATTGAGCGCATTTTCCCAAACAGTATGCCTATAAGTAAGTTGGAGGAATCTAGTCAAGGAAGGGCTGAAAATGTCCCATTGAGATTGGAAAAATAAGGCCGTAAACTCGTCGAAACTCGGGGCTTTGCTGGGAGCTTGGGTGAAGAAGGCGGTCTTGACCACGGCAGGTAAGGGTGGGCTACCCAGAACAAGAGCCGCGCTTGGAGGGAGGGGAGGAAACATCCTTTGAGAGGGGAGTGTGCTGGAGAAGAAAGTTCAGCAGTATAAAGATGTTCGAGGAAGCCCTTAGCCATGGTGCGAATGGCCTTAGAGTCGGAATGCGAAATCCCAGAGGTATCCTTTAACGAGGCAATGTGCAGCTTTCGTCTTTTGGAAGTCGTGATGGCGTGATAGTACTTGAAGTTTCAGTCGCCCTAACTGAGCCACTGACATCGAGATTGTTGATGCCAGTAGAGTTCCTCCTGAATAAGGATGTGCTCCAGCTCTTGATGGAGGTAAATTTCCAGCTCTTGTAAGGAATCAGAGTGTTAGGTGTCCAAGGACCTTTGGATACCCGTGAGGCAAGCCATAAGTCGCTTCTTGCGCATAAAGATATTGCCAAAAGTCGAGTGATTCCATCACCGTAAATTTTCACCCAGCTGATGGACCATCCCATAAAAAGTAGGAAGATGCAGATTCCAGTGTTCTTCCACAGTACGGGAAAAACCTTCATGAGTCAACCATGCAGATTGAAAGCGGAAGGGACGCGCTGAGAAGAGGGCCTGGGAATGTGATGGAAGGTCACTAGAAGAGGGCGGTGATCAGATTTGAGGAACGGCAGGTGTGTAACCTTCGTCTGGGGGACAGAGGTAAGCCAGGAGGTAGAACAAAAAATACGATCTAATCTGGCGAGATGGTGCCCGCGACGCCACGTGAATCGTGGTCCAATAAATTCGAGGTCCTGAAAATGACAGCTCTTAATACAGTCATGAAATTGATGATTTATGACCCGCGGGGTGTGAGCGGCACCGCATTTGTCAGCCCATTCTAGGTTAGCATTGAAATTGCCCCCAATGAGCCAAGGTAGAGTCATGACTCGGGCAATATTGCGAAGGTGCTTCCAAAGAAAATGCGAAAGAGAATAGGTCGGGCTCGCGTAGATAGCCATGAAATTAAAAGGGAAATGAAGCCAATCAATTTTGACATGAAGGAATTGACGGTGAGCGAGAAGCAGTTGGACTTTAACTTCGGATTTCCATAATAGTCATATCCCACTGGAAAACTCGTGAGCTTCCACACGGAAGGAATGAGGGAATTGTAAAGAGCGGATCATCGAATGCGCTCGATCGTCGCTGATTCTCGTTTTCACCAAAACGACAAGCAAAGGATTATGAAGACGAACGAAATGCTTAAAATGGGCCGAAATTTTTTGCCGCCAGCCCCCTGGCAATTCTAGATGAAAATGGACATAATAATAAATCTAGAGGGTCGACCCTACTCCTGGACAACATCCACCATCTCAGACTGCTCAGCGGTTCCCACAAGTGAGGGGGGTTGTGGGTGGGCGTTCAAGTTACCTTCAACAATGTCCATAGCTTCATTAGGTTGAATAATAGCCGGGCCTGGGTCTAGAGGTTCAGATGGAGTTGGGAAACGGGTGGTGGCCTGCACTTCTGAAAAATTAGCCGAATCTTCCTCCATATTATTGATCGCGTCTGTGTCCAGCATGATTGGGACCAGGGACTGGTCGTGTATAATTAGCTCTGAATGGGAGGGGATGATAAGCATTGTATGGGGGTCTTCGGGTGTGGGCTGGAGTGGGGTTTGTGTGGGAGGGGCTGGGATGGGTGCCAGGTGGGTCGTGGAAGCTGCGGAGGCCTGAGGAGGAGGGCCCCGGATGCTGGAAGAGCAGGCCCAAGAGGGAGACGCCGCGGGCCTCTTGGACATGGCCCTATTCAGGCACAAAGCCTAGCCTGCGGTTGAAGCCTTATAAGGCACGCGAGGAGGACGCCCGAATGTTCGAGAAGGCAGCTGGTCGGAGGGGCTCGCGCGGGAGGCGAGAGACTCTGCTTGAGCAGGGTTAGGGAGGGAGTCTTCGGCTAGGAGCTGGAAGCGAGAGCCGCGCAACGTGTCGACAGAGGACGTGCGAGGGTGGTCTTGTCGTGTGACCGTTGGAGATGGATGTGTACGGCGACCCTAACTTTGGACTTGGAGCCAAGGGCCGTACACCACCTGAGCAGGGTCCGAAGGCGGCGATTCCGGTTGAGTGGCTAGAGGGGAAGCTTGATGGGAGTCTGTCGAGGTAGGAATCGGGGCCAAAGGAGGGGCTGTAGGGCGTGAAGGGCAGCTTGCGTTACTGTGTCCCACGCGGCCGCAGGTGAAGCATATTTGGGGAAGGCCCTCATATGCGACTTTGATCTACTCACCGTCCAATTCCACGATGGAGCGAAGGGGCTGGCTGATGTTGATGTCAATCGCCACTCAAGCAAAGCATCCCCATTGGGAGTTCTGAGTATTGGAGTCTATCTTGACTGTTCTGCCAACGAGATTTCTCAGAGCTGTGAGAATAGAGGGATGATAACGCGCCACCGAGAGCTTGGGAAAGCGCACCTAGGCGATAATATGTGAGACTTGACCGGAGGATGGTCAAAAGGAGGGGCTCCACGGTTGAACCGAGAGGGCATGCCCCAAGAGAACACAGGGACCTTGGGTTAGGGTGTATACATAGTCCTCAATTTCCAGAAAATTGATCATGAAGAAATCGTGGTCGAGATCAACGATCTTCATCATCGGCCCTGTAAGCTTCCACAGAGAGGTAAGTCGAGTCTTTAACATTGTGTATCCAATTTTGCGTCCCATGAGTTTGACTATGATTGCCTGTTCCCACTGTTGGTTGAGACGTCGTTGGAATGAGTGGGAAAGTTCAATGCCAGGTCCGAAGGCCCCAGTAACGATGTTGATGTCGCCGTCTTCAATCTCCACTGGGTTCTCACAAGGCCAGTTTGGGGGGGAGGATTCTTAGGTTAATTGTCCTGTGACTGCTACACGGTAACTGGGGGCAGCTTGTGGAGTAGATGGTAAGGTGGGAGGCGAATCCTCCTCGCGCTCCCGAATTCTAACTTTCTTCGCCGTGTGGCCAGCAAGATCAGACCGAAGGTCGGCCTGCGCTGGATTGCTTGGTTGCATTTGCTGAGAATGTGAGACGCTAAAGTTTGGAATGCGACAAAGCTACCGGAGGAAGGTAATTTCAAAACGCCGGATGAACAGTACTTTGAGCGCTTTTTAACGTTTCTTTTCTAATGGCCTTTTACAGTTTAGTAGATGTTGGAGCAGGAGCTTTCCTCACCCTAGGACGACAAAAGTTACAAGTATTGGCTAAAGATTGGATTTACATTGTGCACTTGCCACACACCAACTATATCATGACGTGGATAAACTAGAAAAGGTGTCGAATACAATTACATAACGAAAGTTGCACGTAGGAAATTTATACAGTTGAAAGCCGCAAAGGCAAATACTAAACCATAGCTTTGATAGAATTGCCTGAAGTACATGATGATAGCTCGCCATCTTCCGACATCAGGGACCTGGACCAACCTTCTGTTCACTGAGATCACCAGGAATGGTTTCAACTTTGAAATGACCATTGGGTCGATCATTTCCAGGGAAGGGGAAGTGAACATTGGCTCGACCATTTTCAGATGGCCTGTGTGCTCTAGGATCTCCATTGCCGCCTGGTCTGTCTGTTGGGAACCCTTTGTCAAAACCAAACTCAAGGTCCCATTCCCTTTCTTTGGGACGAAAATTGTGATTTTGTTGGTTGCTCTTGGCTGGTTTTTGCTTGGTTTGGCGTCTGTTGCAAAGCCTACCAAGACAACAAGCAATTGCTGATATGACAAGAATCACAGCAAGGACAATAAAGACCGTCCCAAACGATCCATTTGAATGGGAGGTAGGTGACTGCTTTGTGACAGTGTTCGGGTAGACATCAACAGGCTGTTGTTGTGGTTGCTGGGGTTGTGTAGCCATTCCCTTTTTTTTTTGTTTGTGATGAGAAAATTGCGGTGTAAATGATTAGCGGTATTAGTACTATATGGAGTTTGGAGCTTTGGTTCTTTGAGTGCAGAATAAGGGAGACTAAGGTAGACTCGTGGACAAGCAATAAGATTGCCTGAAGGATGGGGTTTTTATGGTCGATTTTCAAAATGTGAATGCGTGCTTTTGCTTTTGAAATTTAACACAACTAAAGATATTCTTTCCTGCCAAGAAGGGGCACTTTGCGCTTGCTTTGTTGGTAGAGAAAGTAAGGGTGGCTTGGCTTATGAGTTTGGAAGTAAGGGTGGCTTGGTTTATGAGTTTAAAGATATTAATAGATACGAGAATGAAAAATACCGATTAGTTATATATTATTATTGCATTTTTTAAATTTGAATTTTGGGGATTATTTCGTAACTCTAAATATGTAAGAAATAAAAGTCATTCATTCCTTTTTTTAGTAAAATAAATAATTAATTAATATATTATATTTATTAATTAGAATATAATAATTAAAATTAATTAAAATTAAATATATTCTAAATATAATTAATTAGAATACATTAAAATTAAATATAATTAATTAGAACATATTAAAGTTTGATAAAAAATTTAACAAATTTTTATTTTTCTCTTTTTTAGTAAAATAGTATAATTAATTAAATATCATTAATTAGATTATGTTAAAATTAAATATCATTAATTAGAATATTGAAATTAAATATAATTAATTGGATTATATTAAATTTTGATATAAAATTTAACTAATTTTTATTTTTCCTTTTTGAGCAAAAAAATCATTTATTAAATATCATTAATTAGAATATATTAAAATTAAATATAATTAATTAGAATATATTAAATTTTGATGTAAAATAAAATTTTAACAAATTTTTATTTTTCCTTTTTATTAAAACAATATAATTAATTAAAGTATAATAATATTAAATATAATTAATTAGAATATCTTAAAATCTTGATAAATAAAAATTTTAATCAACAAACCAACCACTATATATCAAATTTTTATTTACCAAGATTTTCAACAAACTAACAACTATCAATTGTAATAGTAATTATTCCTTCGTCTTAACCAACTATTATAGTTATATTGATTATACCCATTTCTATTTTTCACTATATTTATTCTCATTCATATTATCGTTATCCTATATGAACCAACCGACTCTAATATTTTGGAGTCTGTACAAACTTTATTTGAAAGGCTCATGTAAAAGCAACATTTGTTTAGTTTTCTACATTAGCTAATAATCATTAAAGTAATTAAGTAGGCCATTTAATAGAATCCCTGTTCTCTCAGCTTAGCCCACTTGAGACCGGGAACAAATCATCTATTTTGAATGATCTGATTTTACATATTTTGTAGGATCTTATCTACACATTTCTATAAATTTTATATAAATACATAGTAAGAATTTATTTACCGAGACAAAGTATCTATTGCCGTAAGAGTATAACTTTTTCTCAGCGTCTAAATAAAATCTTGTCAGGCACAAGGGTGAATTGATGGTTGTTAATGAAAGGAAAAGGTGGAAAATATCTGAGTATGATAGTCAGTGCCTGGCATTCAGTTAGATTTTTGGAACAACTTTAGAAACGCAAAAATATGCATTGGGATCTGCGGAAAAGATATCTTGTATAGCTTTTGCCTGTACAGACTTGTATGCCTAATGGGGTTGCCAAATGTTTGTCTGTCATCTTTATTCCTCAAATCTTCCAGATATGGAGAGCTATGCTTGGGGCAATCATATAATTTCTATACCATACCTACCTCGTGGCAGGTGCTAGAATTGCTTTTGTGAGCCCCCGGAAAAGCATTCTTGATCATATTTTCAGTGATGCTCTGTTCACTGTTCCTATCTGGCTATTCTAATTCACACCATTTACCAAAACCGAGAAGATGAAACGAAAACCATTTTAGAAAAATGTAAATTTGAAAGTTCCTCTAAGTTGAACAAAAGTAGCGGTGACCCCCGAATAGCACAACAGCATACATGCAGGAAAAAAAAGAAACTAATTTTTCCTTTTACTTGCTGCATTTTATACTGGGAAACATCAGCTTTTTCTTTATCCGCTTCAGAAGGATATTTTCTCCATATCACTAGTGATATCGCCAGTTACTTCACCAAGACGAAGAAATATTGGGATGAATTGGATGCTCTTTCTGTACCACCTACTTGCACGTGTGGTTGCAAATGTGGAGCCTCTCAAGCCCTGGCTAAATTTAAAAAGGATCAAAGATTGATTGAGTTCCTTATGGGGCTAAACAGTGATTACAACACTGTAAGAGGAATTATTCTCATAATTACAACAATGGTGACAAGCTTAGGCCTTGCTCATTCAAAAGGAAAAACAAAGAGAAGTCCATGTTGTTGCATAGTTTCTTTCTATTAATGCATCCTCGGGGCAATTTCAAGGCAGTTTTAAAGGGAACAATGACGGCAAGAAGTCTATCATATGCAGTCATTGCAAGAAACAACGGCATCCAGTCAGCAAGTGTTACAGGCTCATTGATTTTCCTAAGGACATAAAATTCACCAAGGCAAGAAAATTTGCTGCACAGTGCACATAATTTTTGGAGAACAAGAGGTTCACAATCAAACAATTCTGATAATATGTCAGACAAGACTAGGCACAACAGCCCCCAACTTCATGGTTCAACCACTGAACAATATAATCAGCTCTTGGCTATCATCAACAAATCTCAGCTGGCCGGTAAAGGGATTGCCAATGCAGTTACAACCACTCCAGAATCTGGAGTAGGCTCCTCCCAAATGTGCACTTTTGTCAATTTTGCTGGTAAGTTGGCTTGCACTTCTCATAATTTGGATGGTAATTGCATTTGCCATAATTGTTCTGTGTCCGCTGTTTCCACATGGATTATTGTTTCTGGCTGCCGACGAGAGTTAACATTGCAGAAAGCTAAGCATGGTAGTCGACTTATGACGTATAATATCGTTTCTCTGATTAGCAAAGTAAGCATATAAATATCAGAGTACTTTACAATTCAGCAAATTAGAGTTTCTTAGAAATCTATCAAATTTAAGTTTAATGGTAGAAAAAAGATTGATTTTAAAAAAATTTCAATCGTAAGACTTGATGACTGAGCATGTAACTTGTTTAATAATAATATATTTGTCTTTAATTAAAAATAAAAGGAATTAGTTGATAAATTGGTAAGATTATTGACAATTTAAGACTTAAAGAATATTTAATTCAAATTATTAATGGTGTAAGATCAATTAGAACTAGGCTTATATCACCCAAAGTTTTTAATAAGCCGCTTGTTAACCTTCAAAAATAAACAAGAAAGATGGATTACATGGGAAATATATATCTTCATAAGTTTATAGATATGAATATCTTATGATTGGACCAAAAAATGGGTAAAAGATACAAATATCTCTCCTAGTTCAAGAAACCTTAATTTTTGAAATTATTGAAAAACTAATTTTGACTTTTTAATTAAAAATTTCTCTTAATAGTTTATTAAAAAATAATGACAAAATGCACATGCTAAAAACATTATAACGAATTAATCAAATGTCATTGACATGGTAATCTAATTCGATAATTAAATCTGACTCAAACTAATAAAATTTTAATAAAATTAATAGTTTAAGGTAATTATAATAAATTATTTATTTGAATCAAATTTAATTAATTCAATTTAAGTTTAAGAGCTAAGTTTATTGTCATATAAACAATATTTGATTATTCTATGTGTTATCTTATTTTTTAACCAAACTTTAAATGAAATAATTTTTTGAAAAAATTAAAACTACTTAAATTTCTTAAATTATAAAAGAACTCCATATCTTTATCCTGAAAGAATATTAGCTTTTGAAAAGATATTATAAATAAAGAAAAAGACCCAAATGCTATGTGAAGAGTGCTAAAAAGTCGACTGTAACGCACCTTGTATAGTCCTATGTTTCTCTGAACTTGGCGCAAGGTCTTCTCTTTTACTACTCCACTGGGCTAAGTTCCAACCAGAAATCGAAGGCAATAGGAGACCAGAGAGCAAGAAACGATAAAAAGAATTGTTGCCTACATAAGAAACGGTGACTCAGTGAGTCTCACTATGTTGTCTCCATCCTCTCTTGCGGTGACGGAGATTCCGTATTCATAACAATCGTCATATTCGTACGAGAACAGTCGTATCCATAAATTTGTTAAATATAAAAATAATTATTTAATTTTAAAAAGTCTCACAAACTTTGTAAATAAAAGTAATTATTTAATTTTAAAAAGTCTCACAAACTCTAACAAATTTATGGATATGACTATTGTTTGGAATAAAGATTGATAAAATACTCAACTTTTAAATAAAAATAATTATGTAATTTAAAAAGTGTCAAAATACTTTGATAAAATACTCAACCTTTAAATAAAAAAATCATTATTTAGTTTTAAAAAAAGTCTCACAAACTTTGTAAATAAAAATAATTATTTAATTTTAAAAAGTCTCACAAACTCCAAAAAATTTATGGATATGACTATTGTTTAGAACAAAGATCGGTAAAATACTTAACCTTTAAATTAAAAAAAATTATATAATTAAAAAAAGTCTCAGATTCTCAATCTTTTTAAATAAAATACTCAACCTTTAAATAAAAAAATTATTTAATTAAAAAAGTCTTACATACTCAATCTTTTTAAATAAAAATACTCATCCTTTAAATAAAAATAATTATTTAATTAAAAAAAGTCTCACAAACTCTAAGAAATTTATAAATATGACTATTATTTCGAATACGGGAATCTCAGTCACCTCTTTTCTTTTTAGATAAAATATTCAACCAAAATTTAAGTCTTTTATTTGTTTTTAATGTATTGAAAAGTTTAAGAATCTTTTAATTTTGTGTGTTTCTTTTATTATATAGTCGGCGCGACAAGCTTGAGGTGTCATTCCATCGCTCGGCTAGAGGATATCTCCACTGCTGGGACTCCAAGGAAGATCCCGGAGGCCTCACGAAGAAATACTTTGTTTGCCAGGCTTTGATTTTCGAAGCTGTCCCGGCCGGCGCGATAGCGCGAATCTCTATACTGCAGATGAGGGACCCCGGCCCCAGCACTCGAGCTCTGATTCATCCTTAAAAAGTGGCGAAGGATACCGACTGAAGGGGGACAACCGAACTGATGGCACAGCAAGGACAGGCCGTTAATAAACCTCCACCCATTTGGAGGAATTTGGCTCGGCCTCAGTCGATAGGTGACGCACACCTCGTCAATGATCGAGGCATATGGAAGCTTCATGCCGCCGATCGAGAAGAAGCCGTCAGACACAACAAAATACCCTCCCGGATTGCTGTGGATTCGCTCGTTCTCGGAAGCCAGCCTAGGTCCCCAGGACAGAGGGATATTGTTCCTAACAACTAACCACTTCAGCTCCCCTGCAGTCATTGTTAATTTGTCTCCCGGCGGTTTCTCGACGATCTGCCCATCCTTCCAGGCAGTCGCCCCAACTTCTTCAGTCCCTTCTGCCTCAGGCGCCTCATTCCCACCAGCCACTGGCGCCTCCACCATTTCCGCCGCTATCCCCAGCGGCCCAACAATCTGTAAGGCCCTCTCGGCGGTTTCCCCCCTATAACTAACCTCACCTCTGGGGCTGGTTGACGACATGGTTATGAAAAAATGAAAAATTATAGGATCAGGAGAGGAAGGAAGACGTACCTAAGATTAGTGATTGGGGTTTGGGATTTGAACGGCGGCGAAAAGAAAACTCCGACGATTGCAAACAAAGAGACGAGAACACAGAGAATAGAAGCGGGAAAAACAAATATGCAGAACGAAAGATGTGAAGGCTGCCGATTCCCAAACTTATAGCATCCACTGAACGGGAGTACCAATCGACACCGGACGCGTGGCGATATCCGAGCCGAGGATCAACACGTGGCAAGATCTGAGCTAAGGTGAACTAGGGCTGTTAGAAATCCGAAACGGCGTGACAGTCGAAAGGACACGCACGACAGCATGTGACAGCGCATGACAGCTGCGCGGCAGTTAGAAAGGCGCATCGTTTCAAATCTTAAACAGCGCCCGGAAGATACGTATCGTCAAGTAATAATTAGACCTAATGTCGCCACTAAACGTAGATATTCGATCGATCGCTCCGGCATAGCGCGAGCCGATCGATCGCCCAGTCCTAGCGCGAGTCATCCGGCCGGTCTTATGTCTTAGTAGGACCTGTTACACAAAGGGCATTGATCTCCGACCGATCAACCTTATAGTGAGTCGTCATACAGACGAGCTGCACAATCCTGATGTACTCCTTCGACCCTTCTCTTCGATCAAAGTCGAGGAGTAGGGGGCTTATGGTTGGGTCGGCCATACAAGGCCCAAATCCAGGCCCAGACATCGACGGTCCAGTCGTAGGTGATCATCTCCCATGCAAGCAGCAAGACCTACATAAAGACCTAAACCTAGCAATTATCCCATATATAAGGTACTATTTCGCCATGATACAGGTACGGCATTACAACCCTAGTTTTCTCTATTGCTAGCAACCAAAACCCTCTCAAAGAGACTAACTTGAGCATCGGAGGGGCCTTCCGGGAACCAACCCCCAGCATGCCTTATTTGCCTTGCAGGTATTCAGTAGCCAAAGTCATACAGAATCATGGATCCGAATAGCAATGTTCAGCCCCCGCAGAATCTGACTGAACCATAGTCCAAATTTTATTATAATTATAGTTTTGTAAAAGAAAAGAAAATGTGAAGATTCAAAGAGAGTTTTTTATTTAATGAAAATTGTATTTTCCTTTTAATACAAGATATTTTTCTCATTTTTCTATATATTTTGTCATCTAGTTTCCTTTTTCATTTAATTTTACAGCAATGTCAAAGTTTTATGTAATGAGTTGTGAGCTTATTTGAGTTTAAATTTGTGAGTGATTTTAGTTTAAACATATGAGATTAAGAATTAAACAATTTGAGAGTCAGCGATTATGATCTCATGTGATTTTTCTTCAATTTTTTCGCATCCACCATTTAATAAAGATAATTATCTAGTTTTAGTAATGAAAATGAATGCCTATTTAAAGATAGTGAATTTGCAAGAATCAATTGAATTTGATGTCTATCCTCCGCTATATAGAGCAAATCCTACCATAGTTGAAATAAGGAACCGTCAAGAAGAAAAAACTAAGAAGTCTAAACTCTCACTTGTATTACGTTGCCTTAAGTGATGCAATATTCTCTAGACAACAAAACAACCTTAAGAGAAATTCAAGAGTTTGAAGGGAGTGATAGAGTTGAGACTTGAGACAACTAAGCTCCTTAATGTGAGTTCGAGATGTTCAAAATGAAAAAATTTGAGTTAGTTAAAGACTATACAACCAAGGTCATAGAGTTAGCTAACCATTTGAGAATTTTTTGTGAAAATTAAAAATTTTCATTAACAGCCCCAAAACATTGGCATAATTACATAGGAGAATCCTTGCATAAACTAGTGGATATAACATTTATCACATTGAACTAGTCATAAACAGGTCGGATATCAAATCTATGGAATCATCTTTTCCCTCCCTAATTTAAGTGCAAGTCTCGTAGGAGTTTTCCCTTTAAAGATTCCATCTTCGCTTCACCGAGGAGCTAATTTTTTTCATTTTAGTCCAATTTCTTCTTTCCTTTTTGGTAAATCCACCAAGAGCTCTGTTTTACGCCTCTCAATTGCTTTAATCTCTTCATCCATAGCCATACGACATTCATTGTTTTCTAATGCATCTTCATAGCTACTAGGTTCTAACTCCAAACAAGCATATTTACATGATTGATAAATTTCAACAAGACGTCTTACCCTTGTTGATCTCAACATTAGTGATCCCCATTATGTTAGTGAGTTGTGAATCAACCTTTTCCTATATCTATGCCTCATTTTTATTAAAGACCACATCACAAATGATAATTAATTTCTTTAAAATAAGATCATAAAGTCTATAGTCTTTAGTTTCTTTGCTACAGCCAACAAAAATGCATTTAACACTCTTGTCATCAAGCTTTCTCCTTAATTCAGTAGGGATAACGGTATAAGAAATACAAAATGTTTTCAAATGACTTATATTAAGTTTGCAGCCATGCCATGCTTGATAAGGAGCCATGTTTTCAACAGCTCTAGTTAGAAATCTATTTGAAAAATCGAAGGGGGTTAATTTCGCGAACTTTCTGATTCGTTTCTGGCAAACAAAAAATCAGAAAAATTAAAAGAACAAAAAATAAATTGACACCAGAAATTTGGTGACGCAGTTCGGCACACCTTGCCTACGTCTGCGGGGCCCTCACCCAGCTTAATCACTTTCACGAAAGTACAATAGAATTACCCAAGGCTTTACTGAGCCGA
>JAOTBA010000003.1:9526902-9544458 GCA_025629845.1 Erythroxylum squamatum | reverse complement strand
TCAACACAACAACATCAATTTTTAACCCCAAATCCACCATCATCCAACAACCAACACAATCAAACAACCATAAATTTGAAATTTCCATGAAAAATTAAACCAAAAAAAATTCAATTGGTCTTCACCAAATCTGGGTCGACGTCGGGTCAGTGGGTCACGGTGTCGAGGCGAGGCGGCCGGACGGAGGCAAGGCGAGGCGAGGCAGTAGCAGTCGGGGTGAGGCGACGCAGAGTCGACGCGAGGCGAGGAGGAGAAGGTCGGACGCCGGAGGCGAGGCGAGGCAAGCGGCGAGGCAGACCGGAGGCGCCGGGAGTCGGGAAGGCGGAAGGGAGAGGAACTGAAGAAGACGATGAGAGAGGAGTCGGCAGTGGGGGGGGAGAGGGTAGATAAAATTAGGTTTAATTTTTTTTTTTACAAAACAGTCCTCGAAATTTTATTTTTTACGGAACGACCCCGGAAACTTTCGATATTCGTGGTACCGGCCGGAATCGGCCGGTACCGACCGGAACTCATCTCTGGTATTTTTAGGGCCATTCCGGTACCGTTTTTCGGCTGGAACGGTACGGAACTCCGATCACTGATCAGCAGGCGCTATGGTTATAAGAACGAAGCTTGACTTTCATCCATCTAAGCTTATTTGTGAGAAAAAAAATAAAGAAAACTTTATACGTGAAACTTACCACAGTTTTTATTGGTAAAAGTTACAAATTCAATAAATTTATTGTTCTAAATTATTTAAGCCCAAATGTGAGTAGTAAAGCTTTCTAGGTCCAAGCTTTTTTTTTGGTAAGTAATGGGGCCTAAGCCCAATGAAGAAAAACTACAGATGAGTTACACGAGACAGGGAGACTCCAACTGAGTCTACAAATAGTAAAGGAGAAAACCCCTCAACAATTTCGTGAAACCAGTGAACTCTTAATGGAAATCTATAGTTATAATTAGCTAACCAATTCGCACAACGTTTACCCTGTTGATAGATACAGTGCACCCGCACCTCCCAATTCTTGAAAATCAAGTCTTTTATAACTAGAACAATAGTATTAACCACCTGACTTTGTTTATTAGAAATAACGGAAACCACCAAGGCGGAATCTAGAGACATATCCACCCTAGAATACCCATGTAACCAGGCGAGAGTCATAATAGATTGCCCATAACTCAGCCTGCTAAGACGTGCAAAACCCCAAATTTGCACCAAAGCCCACTAATCAACGACCGCTAACATCTCTAATCAGCCCACCAGCTGTTGTTGGGCCTGGATTACCCTTGGAGGATCCATCAGTGCTCAGGCTAACCCATCCCTCTCATGATTTCTGCTAGCTAATCTCAAGTACTCTTCTCTCCTGGTATGCTTGAGGAGTAGAGACATCGCATTGCAAACTCAAACTTACTTTCTGAACAAAGGAGTGAATTTTCTCTATGTGATGAACTTTGGATGAGTCGGGATCAAAGCATCGCTCATTTCGCCATTCCCAAAGCTTCCATAACACAACACTAAATAGCAGAGGCCAAGAGCTATCACTTTGTATCCCATAATCATTGGACAGATTACTCATAAACCAAGAATTAAAATCACTGCAGTAAAATTCTTGCTGCCTACTGACATCAATAAGAATGTTCTAGACCATACGAGCTCGCCAACAATTCCTGAATACATGAGCTAAGGATTCTTCATGATTCGGCCACTCAGAGCAGACTGGAGAATCCGTAAGGAACAGCTGAAAACGCCTCTTGTTAGTGATAAGTCGAGATTTCGCAATCAACCATAAGTGTGTTTGAATGCGTGGAGGGCCTTTCTAATCCCAAATCAACTTCCAAATCTTGGTCCTATTCAACCACATATGATGTTGAAGAAGACGATAGGCTGAACGTGTTAAGAAATAACCACTGGGCTCCAATGACCCATACAGACGATCTGCCTCCTGGGTGATGTGGGGCGGGAAAGTTGCAGCAATTCATAAAATCATATCTTGAGGAAGAAACATGCTGAAAGCTCCCCAGGACCAGCCCCCGTGTAAGTCTACATATTCACACACTTTCTTCTCCAACTGATCCTCAGGGACCGCAAGAATAGTATGAGAGAGTAAGTTACCAACAACTCCATGCACCCAATTATCATACTAAAATCGAATCTGTTGTCCATTACCCACCGACCATGCAGCACCTGCCATTAACTTAGGAAAATTAGCGTAAATACTATGCCGAAGCGGAGACGAATCTGGTTTAGCAACCAAACCCGTCTGAAATCCCTAACCAACTTATATTTTGCACAAAGAACCTGGTTACAAAGGTTTCCAGGCTCCTTGATGATTGACCAACCAAGCTTCATATGAATGGCGATATTCATGGCCTCCTAGTTTTTTAACCCAAGACCCCAGAGATTTTAGGACAGCATACCTGGTTCCAAGAGACTAAATGCATTCAGCGCCTCTCTCCAGTTGCACCCTAAATAACTTTTTACAATAGTTATCAATCTCCAAAAGCAGTCCGTTAGGGATTTTTGCTGTTTGCATTGTGTAGAGGGGAAGTGCACCCAAAACCGATTGGCATAATGTCAATCTGCTAGCCATCGATAAGCCTTCTGCTCACCATCTTGAACGGCGAGCTTGAACCTTTTGCAAAATATGGGAATAGGTAGTTTTTGTTACCCTTTTATGAAGTAAAGGGACCCCTAGATACTTGCCAAGGTCCATCGTTTGAGTGAAGCCTGATAATTTAGAGATATTACCATAAACATTATGGTGAACATTAGGAGAAAAGTAAACTTTTGTTTTGGTAGTACTGATACGTTGACCCGAAGCATCACAGAAAAGATTAAAACAATCCAAAATTTCCCGCATTTGGCCCTCTGAAACTTTAGAAAAGAGTACCATATCATCTACAAAACAGAGGTGAGAGACCAAACGGCCGGCTTTGCCAACCTCAAAAGGTCTCCAGCGACCAACTCCCACCCGTGCCTCAATTAGTTGAGATAACCGTTCCAAACATAAGACAAAGAGGTAAGGTGATAGGGGGTCACCTTATCTGATGCCCCAACTGGGATGAAACTCCTGAAAAGGCTGGCCATTCCATAACACCCACATTTGAGCAGTTTGAACACAACTTATGATTAAACACACTAGTGACAAAAGGAAACCAGCATCGTGAAGAGTATCCCGAATAAAGCTCCAGCTCAGATGGACGTATGCCTTTTCCAGATCCACTTTAATAGCCATAAAGCCCCTCTTACCCCGCAATCTGCGCATGGAGTGCAAAATCTCTTGAGCCACCCCAATATTGTTTGAAATCTGCCTCCCTGGTACAAAACTACTTTGAGATGGACTAATGAGTGTTGGAAGGGCTGCTTTAAGACGCTTTACAATGATCTTTGTGACTACCTTGTGGCTCACGTTACACAATCTTATAGGCCGAGATTGTGTAACTTGCTTCGGGCTGTCAACTTTCGGGATTAATGTAATGAAAGTGCCATTAATACCTTGAATAAGAGAAGGATCCTCGAACACCCTCTTCACCAGATTGACCATGCTAGTTTTCACCAGGTTCCATTGGGATTGGTAGAAGTGTGCATGAAATCCGTCAGGACCAGGTGCTTTATGGGCACCCACTTGATAGAGAGCTCGGGTAACTTCATTTTCTGTCACCTCTATGCATATAGAATTCCAAGCAACTTGAGGAACATTCTAAAAACAACCTCTGATAGGGAATCGGGGGCGATCCACCACCTCTTCCAAATATAGAGATTTATAAAACTCCATAACTAACATCCGTAAATCGGCAGGCTCAAAAATCCAGTTGCCATTAGAATCCTGCAGAGCCTCAATCCGATTCCACTTCCTTTTGATCATGGTAGAAGCATGGAAAGACCTAGTATTTTGGTCTCCCATACAAATCCAGTCAGCCCTCGACTTTTGGAACCAATGCAACTCTTCCTGTCGTGAAATAAGATGATATTCTGCCTGAAGCTTTCCCTCTAGATTTATTAAGAATTTATTATACCGGACCATAAGAGCACGCTGGACTCCGCCAAGCCAGGCTAGTAATCTATTTTTCCATCAAAAAATAGTGCCAAATACTTTTCTATTGCACTCCTTCAGTAAATCTTTCCATCGTAAAAGCATATTGGGTAAAAATTCATATGTATCCTAGTTAGTCAAAATATGTTGAGGATAATCAGGGTGGGTAGTCCAGGCTAGCTCAAAACGAAACGACTTCCCTCCATCTGGCTGCCTCTGTTGTTGATCAATACAGACAAGAATGGGGTGATGATCTGACTGAACTCAAGGTAAATGTCTGACAATAGTCGAGGGAAATACTAAAACCCAATCTAGATTGCCAAAAGCCCAGTCTAACCTTTCAAAAACTCTACCATAACTTCGACTTTCATGACCTCTCCAAGTATATTTTGGCCCACTAAAACCAAGATCCACCAGTTTACAAGCAGAAACCCACTGCTGGAAGCGTGCACACCTTTAGAAGTCAAATGGCACTCCTCCAAAATTTTTCTCAGGACCCAACATCTCATTAAAATCATCGGCAAGCAACCAAGGACCAAAAATCATAGCCGCTAGTTCAGACAAAAACTTGAGCAGATCGGTCTTAATAGCAAGAGTAGGGTTGATCTACACAAAAGTACAATACCATATAGAACCGTCTCTACGGGAGATTTTAAGATGGATAAAGCCACTGCCACTATCGACTACTATAACCAAATCTTAAGAATCCTTCTATAAGAGCCATAAACCTCCAGAAAAACCCTGAGCATCCACACGATGCACATTAGAAAAACCCAGCTGATGTGTTACTCGTGCGGCATGAGAACCACTTATTTTAGGTTCTGCTATGACCACTGCATCTACCTTATGGATACGTACTAGGTCCTTCAACACATCTCTGAACTCAATTGTAGCGGCTCCTCGACAATTCCAATAAAGAAACTTAAGCATCGGAAAAAAAGTGAGGAAAAGGAACCATGTTAATTCACGTGGTGATTACTATAATCAACGATCATATCGCCATCTGCACCATTCTCAGCCCTGCTATCTTTCAGGCAAGTTGGCGTTTCAGGAACAATAGACATCTCCAACTCATCAACTTGAGAAGAACATAAAACTCCAACCATTCTCTCATCATCTTCCCGGTTAGGGGGATCAGAAGAGTGTATTGGCGGGGTTAACAAATGACGGGGAGCTGGAGGTTGAGTAGTAGGGGGATATGTAAGAACGTTAGCATCCAGTTCCTGAATCCCATCATCAAGTTGCATGGGTTGCATGCAGGGAACTAAAGACAAGGCCAACTGTTCGTGATGTCTAGTCAAATTGTCAGAAGAGGATATTGATGCGTTAGGGGAAATTTTTGGACCCTTTAAGATGGGCAAGGAGATGGGCTTGTCATTTACTCCAACGAGGCCTTGGATATCCCGTCTACGTATTGAGAACTGTGGTATCTGCCACCTCTACCACCGCGCAAACCTTGGCGGGAACTTTGTTGAATCAATACTTTATCTCAAGACGAAGTATCACCGGCGGGATTTTAGTGATCCAAAGCTGGTCCATAATCCTCCAATATATTAAAGCGAGATCCTGGGATTGCCTTACCCTTCTCATTATGGCCTATCTTCTCGGCAGAATCCATTATCTCATTCCTATCATAATCTTTTCCACCTCAAGTGTTGGGATTGCCTCGGTTTGCAAGAGTATAGTTACGTTCGCGTTTAGACTTCTGAACCAACATCCAGGACCCGTAACTCTCAACAATCTCCGGCCGAATAACAAAAACCGCCGGAGACGGTGGTGCCTCCACGGGAGCTGTATCCTGTGCCTCATATCTCCCTAGGCATTCGTAACCTGCTGAGCAGCAGGACAAGATTCTCTTCGGTGACCGTACGTGCCACAGCCAAAACACACTAAGGGTAAGCCTTCATATTCAACTTTCCAAATTCTTCTCTTTAGTCGGAATTTAAAGATCAAAGGCTTGCGCAAGTCAACCTCCACATTAATTCTTGCATACTTTGCCCGAGTACTTGCCTCTGTACTCTCATCCACCCGCATTGTCGTGCCAAGCTTGTTGCCAATCCGAGTAAGAATGAGGCTATCATAATATTCCACTGGTAAATGAGGTATTCGAACACACACAGTAGCACTATCAATGGAAGTCGTGAATGGGTCAAAATTAGATCTCCACTTCATCACAGCAAAAATGTGATCAGCCACCATCCAAGGACCACCCTCAAACACTGAGCGATAATCCTCCATACAGTTGAACTTGGTCAAATAGTAATCATTCCCAATGTCAGCCAAAACCACGTCGCACTACGGTTTCCATTGCTTCTTCAGGGACGTAACAAGGAATCTATACCCAATACGACGGCCTAAGACCTTGACAATCAGCATATTCGCCCACACACGTCTAATACATTGTTTATCTGTAGGAGTCAGATGAACGGTGGGGCACTCTGGGTCATCGACCTCTTCTACGTCTGAGTCCTCCTCAGAGACAGCCTCTGTAGGCTCCTCCCTAGTCATGTTCAAACCAGGGGCAAAGCCAGTAACAAAATCTTTATAAGACCCTTTTCTAGTCGTTTCATCCCAATTCTCCATCTCCACGTCCTCACATACCTCAACGTTATGATTCTCATCTGTTCACTTGACTTTCTTGTTGCTCCGAATGAGGTTATTTGCCTCTTCAACAGAAACCTCACCAGAGGGGGAGGCCACGCTTCCAGCAATCGCCTGAGAGCCTTGTTATTTACTCATTACTCCTCAGTTTTCTAGGTCCAAGCTTAAGGACTAAGGAAGTTGGTCGCCTATTCTTATAGGCCCTGTCTCTGTTATCTGACAGAGTGATAGCATTCTTGACTCAGGAGCAGGACCACCAAGACAATAAGAGAGGAAACAAAGGCGTATGAATTAATACTCGTGGCAACATGACACTTCAATACCTATCACAAGTCTCAACACTAAAAATTGAACATTGTCCTCATACTAACACCAGAATGCTCTGGAGACATGACCACGATGTTTCATTTCCAATCCACTGTCCTCTCCTTGCAAGTTTATGCATCCCTTCAAATGTTGGGAACCTTGACCTTAAGTGGAGAATAAAACTGCTTAAACCCTAACCTCAAGCCAACCCACATCCCAGAAGCCTCCATTTTGTTTGATATTTCGATCTTCTTGTTGTCATAACCCAGAAAAGGACGTATCCTCTGATAAGAATCCTCCAGACATAGCATTTCGTTATACCAGAATTTGTTATTTCATTCTGTTAGAATCTTTTCTCTCTCTCTCAGTTTGTTAGCGTTAGCTGTACAAAGCCCATGTATATATATTTACGTCTTCCCTGTACTATACACAAGAGAATAAAAAATCTTCCTTCATATACAAACCTCTTTATGGTATCAGAGCCTTATCAAGCGTAACTGCACTCTCCTTCAGTGTTTTTTTTCTTGTCTCAACACCCTTCTGATGGCTCCCGAGACTTCTCTCTTAGACGATGGCAACTCCGGCCTCATCTTCCTCAATATGCAGTCAATTTTCAAGTTAACTGGCTCAAACTATCCGGCATTGCGAGTACAAATCTCCTCTCTTCTCATCGGGTATGACCTTATGGGTTATGTTGATGGCAGCCAACCATGTCCCCGGTGAAGATGATGACTCCTACAAACAATGGGTGCGACAGGACAAACTCATTCTCCATGCACTTACCGCCTCCGTCGATGCCACCATCATTAACATGCTAGGCTCTATTACTTCCTCTCAGCAGGCATAGACATTTCTTGCTTGGATGTTTGCGAATAAATCGCGCTCTCGTCTGATGTCTCTCAAAGAGCGACTCATAAATCTCACCAGGGGTGACTGCTCCATTACTGACTATCTTCAACATATTAAAGGGATTGCCGATGAACTGGCCATCATTGGGGGACTGATTGATGATACTGATCTTTTCATTCACACACTCAACGGACTACCGGCCGACTATCGTGATCTCAGTGCTGCTATCCGTGCTCGGGAACAACCCATTTCCTTAGATGATCTGTTTGATAAACTTATTGATCATGAATCATTTCTCTTATGTCAATCTCAGGTGGCTGACTCTACTTCCCTACTTATTGCTAATGCTGCTACTCGTGTATGGAACTCCTCCTCCCGCTCACCTGCGAGATTCCACTCTACCTCCCATCTAACTTATTCCCGACCGTCACCTCCACCAAATTCCAGCAACTTCTACCGCAATGTTGTCTGCCAATTTTGTGAGAAACCTGGTCACACCGCTAAGGACTGCCGTAAGCTACTTCGTCGGCGTAATGGTCCTCCCGCTGGTGGTCCTGGTTTTGTCACTCCTCCCGTAGCCCACTTTGCAGGTATTGCAGGTCAGTGGCCCCCTTCTCCTGGTAGCTCCCAGCCCTCACGGGGATCTGGTCCTCTCACCTACTGGCTGCCCGGTCCAACCACTCTGCCTTCTGGCTCACCTGACTCCACTGGTCTTTCCCAGCCTCCCTTGGCTTCCACTTCCTCATGGATTCTAGACTCGGGTGCCTCTCATCATGTTACAAATAATTTAGAACACCTACAGCTACATGCTCCATACTCGGGCACTGATCAACTTCAAATGGGTGATGGGTATAACCTTCCCATTACTTATACTGTTAGTTTTCTCTACCCCTCTCCTTCCAAAACCCTGTTATTTGATGACGTTCTCCATGTTCCAAACGTCAGACGTAACCTTGTCTCTATTAAACGATTTTGCACTTCGAATAATGTTTCTGTTGAACCGTTTCCTTCTCACTTTCAGGTGAAGGACTTACGGACCAAGGCAGTGCTCCTCACGGGGAAGTGTCACGGTGATCTCTACCATCTTCGCCTACCCTCCTCCATCCCCTCTGCTCTTCTTGCTACTGTGTCCAGTCCTGCTCTTCTTCACCATATCTTAGGTCATTCCTCCAATAAGGTCATGTCCCATCTTCAGGCTCGGCACCACTTCCGTTGCCATTCCCAACTACCACCTCTGTGCGTCTCTTGTGCGTGCGCCAAGAGTCACAAACTTCCCTTCTCCACTCAACATTTGCACAGCTCCCGACCACTGGAGCTCCTCTTTTCGGATGTTTGGGGTCCGGCACCTGAAGCGTCCATTCATGGCTTTCGTTACTATGTTATCTTTATTGATCATTTTTCCAAATATGTCTGGCTTTACCCTCTACGAAATAAATCTGATGTTCATGATGTTTTCATTTCTTTCAAACTCTTTGTCGAAAACTTCTATAATTTCAAAATCCAATCCTTATATACTGACAATGGTGGTGAATTCATCACACTTCGTTCTTTCTTATCCAAACATGGCATTTCCCATTTCACTACTCCTCCCCACACCCCCAAACTAAATGGTACATCCGAACGCCGTCATCGTCATATCATTGAAACCACCCGAGCCCTTCTTCACTTCAGCAAATTACCGCTTAAATTCTGGACCCATGCAGTGTCCACAGCCGTCTATCTTATAAACCGTTTGCCCACTCCTGTTCTCTCTATGCGTTCCCCCTATGAAATTCTTCACCGTACTCCTCCCTCGTATAATCATCTTCATGCGTCTAGTTGTCTCTGCTTTCCCTGGTTACGCCCTTACACCGATCATAAATTACAACCCCGCTCCATTCCCTGTGTCTTTCTGGTTATTCTCTTCACCAATTTGCCTACCTATGTTTTGATCCGAAAACAAACAAGATCTATACTTCTCGACATGTAAAGTTCTTTGACGCTGACTTTCCTTTTTCTTCTCCATCGCCACCACCGTTGTCTCCGACTCCAGCTGCCAACCACACCCCTCTTTTTCCCACTCATTATGTGTTCCCTCTTGGTCCCCTGATCCTGCACCACTGCCATCATCATCTCCTGGCTCAACTTCAAATGCAACTTCGTCATCTAATACATCTTCTCCAGATGTCGTCCCCGTCACCCATACACGAACTCATCCCATGGTCACCCGATCCCAGAATAACATCTTCAAACCAAAAAGCTACTAGGTTACCAAATACCCTTTACCTGCTACAGAGGAACCTCGCACCATCACCGAAGCTTTTCAACACCCGCACTGGCGTTCTTCTGCGTCAGAGGAGTATGATGCCTTAGTTCGCAACGGTACTTGGGATCTAGTTTGTAACATCCCGTCCCCATATGAAGGGTTATGACCCAAAATCTTAGTACATGTGAGCTCAAAGAAAAACTAAGGAAATGCATTTGTATTGCTCATGCATCATGTTCGCATATATGCACATAACTAGTAAATGTTTTCACATAAAAAGTGTTACATGCATTCATTGACAATTACCGGGTATAAGTGATCTTAAATATGATTTTACTGAAAATGAGGAGTAGAAGGAATAGAATGAGTGATCTTGGCTTGAGTGGTGACAAGAAAAGAATTGGAAACAAGATTGAAATCGATTTGGATATGGTCGACTGAATAGGTTTCAGTCTGTTAGCTATCATGTTTTCTCTCGTTGTCCAAACTAGATGATTCTGGATTGGATTAAACTAGAGATATATGGCGACTTTTCGTATGAAGGCATCAAATTTTGATTCTGTCGCTAAGAGTCTCAAAAGTTGTTATGAAGTTAAGATTTGAGTGCAGTACATGGGAGTAGGAATGAAAAATTCGTCTTTGGACACTTAGGGGCAAATTTGGGATTTGATATTATTATAATGGCAAAGTTGCCTTCTGGAAAGATGTAGATCTTTCTTTTATCGTTTTAACGGTATATAGCATGAAAAATTTAGACATTAGAGTTAAAAGTTATGATTCTTATAAGTGGATATGTTTTGGACGTGAAAAAGTAAGACGCAAAACTGAGACGCAAAAATGATATGGGAACGGATCCCATATCATTGATAAGAACTGAAACTTGGGATCCTCAAAATTACAAGTTTATGTACTAACTTAGACTACAGACATTACAATCAGGATGATATTAACAACCAATTCATTCCCTAATAATAATAAATATACCCAGTGGACTATGTCAAATCGCTATCAACACAATCGTCAATCTTTTCTTGCTTTACGAGGCCAGTCAATCACCTTTGCTAGCTCATACAGAGCCAAATAAGAGAAGAGAGAAGATTGCTTTCAGATAATAGAAAAAAGCTTGTCTTAATCACATACAGTAACAACCAGTCCATTTGCAACCAACAATAAACGCTACGGCAGTTGGGAGATATCCATAAATGCCAATATATCAAATTGGAAGATATTAGCTGCGGGTAGACAAGCATCGATCATACTGTAACCAAAAAAAAAAAAAATCGACATCATATCATTTAAGCAACACCCCTTTTTATCCCTTATTCAGAGTTTCTTTCTTTGTGTTCTATTTTAGCTTATATTAGGAGGGGGTGTTTCCCAAGAAAGACTACAGGACGAAATGCGAGACACTTAAAATCAGCAATTTTCTTACATGGTAGGGCGTAGCTCATTTACCGTCACGTTATTAATTGGACATAAATATCTTTTTATTTTATCCCCTTCATTAATTATTTTTCTTTATACCCAATAAATCACTTGAAATTACCTATTTTTATTATTCTATTTTATGAATATTTATCAATCTAATAAATTGGATTTACAAAAATTAAATAAATAAATACTAGTAAAATAAAATATGTGTAACATAAATAGGTACGATCCTTGATTCACAACATACACAAGAGTACGAAATCCAGAAAATGATCAGAAAGCGAGTAAGATCTTCACTAACATGCGCAGGGAGAACAAGGTACGACGCTCTCCAAATTTCAAATAATAGTTGCTGGCGTGTGACACGTGTTTTTTTTTGGCCAATAGTGTGACACGTGTTGGATTCTTAATAATTTTGACTCGAGGAGCCACGAGAAACGGAAAGTTAGTATCAATTTTTTTTTTGAGGAATAGTTTCAAATTTCTTAAAAGGAATTAATAATAATGTATGAAAAGTTTATTAATCTTTTCTTTTTCTCTCTCTTTAATTACAACATAGTTATATAAATATTACTCAGATTAGGGCAGTCGCACCATACGTATTGGACATTGCTACTGAACTAAAACTTTCTTTGATCGAGAAGTTATTAATAGATTGCAATGAAATCCAATATTATTCTGAGATGATAATTTATGAAAAAATAGAATAGAATGAAATAAAAGGGGAATATTTTATATTGTATTTTATTTTATCTTAAATAGTAAAAAAAAGTTATCTTTTATTTAATAATTTATTATAAAATATAAAATAATAAATAATAGTTTACTATATTATATTATAAACTTTTTTCAAATAATATTTTGTTACATTATCCTGTAAATTTTTTCATAAAAATAATTTTTTAATATTACAACATATATTTTATTTCATCGTAAATCATTTCACTTCGTTCAGTACAACTAAAAATAACTTTTAGAATTGCGGGGTAAGTATTTATATCATCATGTTTGATCAAGACATTTGCGTTATGATAAAGTTAAACTCCTCAAATATTATTGTTAATGATTTTTTTAATAAATTAATTTACTGTTAGCGATTTCATTCTTAACACAAAGGTAAAATTACCCCCAAAGTCCCCGCCAGTTCATTTCATTTGCATTTGAGTTTCATTTCACTCGTTTTCATTTCCCTCTATAATCGCCGCTATATAAGAAAACGATACAAATCTGTACCAAAACTTTAGTTTTGACGAACCTGAAAAAATATCTCTTCTCTCTGATGAAGTAGAGAGAGAGAGAGAAAAGAGAGAGAGCGCGACGGGGAATGTTCCAGATCTCCAAAACGAGTCGTTCCGCTCCTCTACGAATTCGGAATCCTACCTCCGCCGTCAGACGTCGGATCGGTGCACCGGATCTACTAGAAACTTCTTTATCTTTTATTTAGTTATTCGTAAATTTTCTGATTTTGATTGAGTTCTGAACACCGTAACCGGCGATCTGTTGATCGGAAAAGATGCCGTTGCACGGAGATCTGGACCGTCAGATCGAGCAGTTGATGGAGTGTAAAGCGCTGCCAGAAGCGGAGGTGAAGACGCTATGCGATCAGGCGAGAGCGATTCTGGTGGAGGAGTGGAACGTGCAGCCGGTGAAGTGTCCAGTGACGGTTTGCGGCGATATTCACGGCCAGTTCTACGATCTCGTCGAGCTGTTTAGAATAGG
The DNA here is from genome assembly GCA_025629845.1 of Erythroxylum squamatum. Taxonomy (NCBI): domain Eukaryota; kingdom Viridiplantae; phylum Streptophyta; class Magnoliopsida; order Malpighiales; family Erythroxylaceae; genus Erythroxylum; species Erythroxylum squamatum. The sequence goes on along the minus strand of JAOTBA010000003.1, from coordinate 9,531,294 downwards.
AGGAAATGCGCCTGACACTAATTATCTCTTCATGGGAGACTACGTAGGTTAGTTAATCTCTTCATTGATTCTTTGTTTGGACTTGTGATTTGTTTGATTTTTGTTTAATTTGATATTCACTATTCAATCATAGTGTTGTCTCTTTATCGTGGTTTTGGTGGACGGCGGTTAATGGTTATGGACTGTGTCAGGATGAGAAACTAATATGGTTAGTGGTAAAACAGTGGTAGTTTATTTTACTTCATCAGTTTTTTTTTTTTCTATTAAGGTGAACCCTTCATTTTATGCGGCAGATGTATAGAAATGTTGATAATTTTTTACGCAGACTATGCTCTGGAGACCTGTTTGGAATCTGCTCAGTCTGTTTTAGGAGCGGACTTCTCATTTGCGTTCAATTTAGCTTCTGTGGTTATTCAATTTGTATTCCCTTTCCTTTTCTGTTACCTCACGGATAGTTACTGTTGTTGGTTGCTATTGTGTTTTGTAACAGTTATGCCAACGTTCTTTCTGAGTGCCGTATTTTTTGGATTTCATAAATTAGCGCAATTATTTGTGATCCCGCCTCCTTTGTTGCTGCAGATCGTGGTTACTATTCGGTAGAGACAGTCACACTCTTAGTGGCTCTGAAAGTACGATATAGAGATAGAATCACTATTCTAAGAGGAAATCATGAGAGCAGGCAAATAACTCAAGTGTAAGAATATGAAAGCCTTTTACTTATTTAAGCGGGCTATTAATACAAGATTACGGTTGCAGTAGTGTTCAAAGAGCATAGAAACTTGCTTATTTGTTACTCTGGGTTACGAATTTCAGTAATCCTGTAGCAAATGTGGATAATTAAGTCTATTCCTATACTTCGTTCCCAGTTCTAGAATCTTCTTTCTTTATTATGTCTTTTTTGCACCATTTGGAGTAATTGTTAACTGCTTAAAACTCTGTATTTCTAGCAATATGGTGGTTTGAAATTTGAATTCTGAACAATGTTATAGGGAGGAGCGAAGTTGAATGGTCACATTTCTTCTGAAGTTAATTGTCAGATAACAAAAAAGCACATTTTTTAGTTTTACAAGGAATCGTATATGTGCATGTAGCATGGAAATGATGTTTATGATATTGTATGTAGTCCTCATAATTCTGAAACTTCACAAGTCCAAATGAAGAAATTCAATTTGTTTTAGCTTGACAAAATCTCCCCCTCCTATTGTTTTTTTCCCTTCCAGTGTTGTGCACTTAAAGTTATTCTAAAAGGTCTTGCAGAGATAGATAGTGAATAACATAACTACATAACATGATCTTCTGGCTTGGAACTAGTGTTGTATGCCTATCTTGTTGGTGGTTTGTACGGTAGCAGCTCTAATCAGGAACATGGAATTGACATTCTAAGAGATAGCTTTTATATTGTAGCTTCATTATAAGTAGTTTGAAGGAGATGAAATAATTGGGTTGATCAATGACTCTGTCAACATGAGTTTCATTCAGTAGAAGTCCTTGTTATTGTAAAACTGTGAACGTAGGTTATTTTCCCCATTAGTGAAACAAAAGAGAGTTTTGATCTGGGAAGAACCACTTAAGAAATGATTTCCCTTGATTATAATTTTGGTGTTAAAGTTAAACATTGATTAGGAGCAGAAGTCCCTTACCTTTGGCAATATTGGGAAATCTCTTAGTCAAACAAATAAGGGTGTCCAATGCAAGGAAAGGAATCTGGCATTTGAACCCTATCATGTTCCCATATAAGTTTGAACCCTAATAAGTTTGGGGAAAAGGCAAGTTAGATAGATAAGATAGTATTACAAATATAAAGCTCCTTTGAAGAAAACTGATTTTTAGATTGTCAGTTCTTAATTTGGCATTAAAACTACTGGAGTCTATTTTGTACGGGTTGTTATCTTGATTTCTTGTTTTACATTCTCTCATTTTACATGACATTCCAGGTATGGGTTTTATGACGAGTGCTTGAGAAAATATGGAAATGCAAATGTCTGGAAGCATTTCACCGATCTTTTTGACTATCTACCTCTCACGGCCCTCATTGAGAGTCAGGTGGCGATCATGAATCTTATAGAATGTTTGGCGTGATTTAATTGTTTGGCAGGGTAGTAACTATTATTTTCGTGTGAGTAGATCTTCTGTTTGCATGGAGGATTGTCTCCATCTCTAGATACACTGGATAATATTCGAGCTTTGGACCGTATACAAGAGGTATTCTCCACCTATTAATCATATAGGATCTCGTGATTCGGATCATAAACTTGAGTTACACATATTAAAATACATTTGTATCTTATGTTTGATATTTCTATACTTTACCAACGTATGGAGTATGTTTCTATCGCAAATATTATCCGGTCTTTCATTTATTTGAGGAAATGGGCTTATCTTTTAAATGGAAATTATGCTTTATTTCTTTTATTACGCTGAAAATATGGATTTTAATATATTTTTGCTTATGGTTGTGCAAGTAGGTCCCACACGAAGGACCGATGTGTGATCTATTGTGGTCTGATCCAGATGATCGTTGTGGATGGGGAATTTCTCCTCGTGGTGCTGGATATACATTTGGACAAGATATAGCTGCTCAGTTCAATCATACGAATGGGCTAAACCTGATTTCACGTGCTCACCAGCTTGTCATGGAAGGCTATAATTGGTGCCAGGTGAAATGCAAATCCAAATAATATTTTATTTTTCCTACACCCGTTCGATAGAACTGCACTGCACTGGTAGGAGCGTGATAATTAAACGATTGTGCAATATATATGGAAAAGAGTATTCTGGATGTATCTGTTTTATCATGTTATAATTAATGGTATAGCAAAATGTACTGGTATTTTGTGAAATAACAATAACAGTGAACAAATTAATATAGAATTACACTAGTAAATTTGACTTTTTGAAAACAAAACTCGTTAAAAACCTAAGATATTTTCACAAAATACTTGAATTTATAAATAAAAAAGTTCAATAAATGCATTGGTTTCAAATATTGATAATGTAGATAATTTATGATGTTTCATGATATTCCTTATACTATTAAGGTCAAGTAACATTAGAGTGGTGTCATGTGGTGAATCACAAGTTGTTTATTTATTTATTTTTGAAAAATTGTTAAGTTGTCAATTTTTTCTCTTGACAGGAAAAAAATGTGGTTACTGTATTTAGTGCTCCGAATTATTGCTATAGGTGTGGGAATATGGCTGCAATTCTTGAGATAGGGGAGAATATGGAACAGAATTTCCTACAATTTGATCCAGCGCCGCGACAAATTGAGCCTGATACGACACGCAAGACCCCCGATTATTTTTTGTAATTTTTCATACTTGTGTCGCCGGCTGTGTGTAGTCCTTTGTTTGATGCCCTGTATCATTGTAGATGTGTCTTAATGGAAGAGTTTTTGATATTTAATGTGAGTTGGAGTCTGCAACATCATTCTTCGATTTTTTTTTTCGAAAAAACAACATTCTTCGATTCTTCTGCTGCTTTCTTAAATCGGAAAATCTAAGCGGACGCATGGACGGCAACGTTTCTTGGCCATTTTGGGGGAGCATTAATAGTATATGATACCCTTCCACTGCATCTAACCGGAACAATTTTGCAAAAAGATTTTGCCATCACCGTAAGATCCCAAATTCAACGTTAGGTTCACAAGAAATTTGTTAGATGGTTGATTCTCTACGATAAAGATGAGATAATAAGTTTGAAGTAAACTGATGCATATACTTCAACTTGCATACCACAATTTTCAACTGTAACTCCGGCGGGAGCAACAACAATACAAGCCATGAAGATTCAAAAGCAACTTCTTGACGAATGAGAATAGGAACATCCTGAACTGTATTAAAGCTACATCGCATCATGAAATATACAAAATTATGCAGTATCGGGCCATGTAACAGGGTATCTTGGATATTACCATTTTGGTGAAGAGGTTGTTTTGAAATTGCAAGGAAACTAGAACCCGCCACTTGTATTCTCCACAAGATAGTTCATCATTCCACTAATATTGTCCCACCACGCTAACACTTCTAATCAGGATCCTGTTTACCAAAGATCAGTGGAAATTCGTCATAATGATCTGACAAACCATGCCTCTCAGCCATGCTCTTCAAAGACTCATAGACTTGGTGCATAGAAGGCCTATCCTTCGGCCTAGAAATCACACAACTCCAAGCAACCTTCAGAAACTCCATAATTTCATCATCCTGACCTTTCCCATAGAGAGCTTTATCGATAACATCCTTGCTTCGACCAGAGGTAACAAGCAGACCAACCCGATCCACCAAATTCCCCTTGAATCCTTCCTCAGCATTACTAGCTTCTAGAGGCTTCTGTCCTGTCACCAACTCCAAAAGCACAATGCCAAATCCATAAACGTCACCTTTCAATGAAGGA
>JAOTBA010000003.1:9485785-9496395 GCA_025629845.1 Erythroxylum squamatum | reverse complement strand
TATTTCACTTACGCAAGTTTTTAGAGAAACGCTTACAAACAAAAGTGATATTAATTCTGAACTGAACAAGTTTTTTTTAAAGAAGGGTTTAACGAAAAAGAATACACAATTCAACCCCCCTTCTTGTGTGTTTGATTATCAGTGTATTAACGTGTGATTCACTTCAAATGTAATACCCTTCCTTATATCCTTATATTTATTTATTTATATATGTATATATCTTCCACCCCCATCTTTTCTATTTTTGATGTTTACCCTCTAAAGGTTAGTATTCACGAAACCATCCTCTTTCTCTATTCTTCACCACCAATGACTCTAACCTACTAACCATATACACCAATTGACTCCTCTCTTTGAGCCTGACCATAACTATTTTACCTTATAATAACGTTATAATCATCACAAAAATTGAGAAGAAAATCAAAGAAAATTCAAATCTTTCACCTCTAGTGAGTATTATTGACCACCACCACCACCACCATTGGACTCCCTTTGATGTCAGGAGCAAAAACCCTATGGCCTCATCATTGATCACCATCTCTGTCGTTGCCGATTGACAAAAATAAAGGTTAGGTCTTTGAAATGATTTTTCTTCAATTTATTGAGATTAGTCGAGAACTTGAGGTTTTTGCAGTTATAAAAGTTGTTATACTCATTAAAAGATTTCATTTGTTATAAAAATTGTTAAATTCTGAGAACAAAAATTTTTCCTATCACCAGAGGAATATTTTGATGATCGACGGAATATTCCAATTATTGGAGATACTATCCTTTTGGAAAATTTTCAAAAAAATTTGGAAAACAAAAAAAAGTAATGTTGGTTATTTTTCTCTTAAGAAATACAACAAAATTTTTAATGGTTTGTGAATTAAAAATCATGAAAAGATTAGGTAAGAATAGGATCAAGGGTCGAATTGCATAATTGGACTATCCTAGCAAACTTAACGAATCATGGATTATTAATTAAGCCCAACAACTTGTAAATAATACTGATTAGGATATTTCCTTTCTTACAAATAGATCAAGAGTGGGGTCTACATCACAAGATTCAGACAGACAAGTACATTAAAGTAAGTTCATATCTATCTATTGATATTAAATCCATAGCAGTTTGTTGAATATGATTCTATACTGATATGAATGGTGACGTGTTAAGCCAAGATAGATGCCTTATCTTTATGTATGTGGATATGATATGATATATAGATATTCATATACATACATACATACATACATATATATATATATATATATGTATGTATGTATGTATAAACTACCTACAAGTATATGTATATATATAATTTGTGTAATCGTTATTGTGATGCCTATACAAATATTACCATGATCTCTAAGTATATGCATACGGGTTTGGGTACCTATGGCACACTACATAAATTTATGATAGTCCTCATATGTTTGAGTGCTTGTTTTACGAAATTGAATTGTGTATTAAGGAGTTTTTTCGTGATTGTAGAGTAGAAAAATTCTATAGAACGTGTCACTTGATGGATATGTGTCAGGACTAGATACATACTGGTTTGATTATGAGAGATGATTGTGATATGATGTAGACGGATCCTAGTTGATGCTTGGCAACTAGTCGGATCCCTGTTTGATATGTATCTTATTGATGTAAATGTGACTTTGGACGTATTGAGTGTGGGTTGACTTATTGGTGATATTTCACTCCCCACAACCCCTTTATACTAAGAGAGCCTTATGGATATATGAATATAGGTGTATGGTTAAACTGTTGATGATGTTTAGCTACTCATAGTCATTTAAGGTGTAGTATTGTAAGGATTTACCATTAGAGACTAAGGTCATACAAATGTTCCTTCTCCATGATTTATTGTGCATTGTATTTGATTTATCATGCATCACATTTGTGTTTATACTAGTGTAAACTGAATATTGTTTAGGAGCATGTCATTGGGTCTCATAGGGTGATATGGACTTAATCAATAAGGTCTAACTCCCCTCAACTCTATTTTTTAGGTCAGTTACGATCAACTTCACACTAGTGTCTCTAAGGAGCATCAATTGCAGCATATCTAGCTCTATGTATGCTTTTCTTTTATTCTCATTTGTACTTGTACTCTAGCGTCCACAGTTAAATGATTTAGTATGTTGAAATTTTCTTCTAATGTACGTTAACATTATTGTACTGTATTGCTTTTGTGCTTATGTGCGCTCGTGTTGTTATTTATTTTTCCAATATTTTTTATTTATTTATGTCACTAGTAGTTAGGCTTACATGTGATCTAAGAGCTTTGACTTTCGGTGTCAGTTATGTACCCATTTGGGTCATGACAACACTGAAATTTTAGTTACTGAAATAAGACCCTTTATTAAAATTTAGGAAAGAGCAAATCTATCAGTTATTAAGCCAGTAACCTTCAATGACATGCAACTAAGTGAGAGTGTAGCCAAAGAAAGGATATTTCCATATATAATAAACAATACTCGAGCATGGTGTCTAGTGACTAATCTTAAAGTACATAGAGTCAAATGGCTTTTTAGATTTAAGGTTAATCATGATGGATCATTCAATAAACTTGATGCAAGGCTAATTATAAAGGGTTATCTTTAACAATATGGAATTGATCACTTTGAAATGTTTTCTCTAGTTGCTAGGCATGACACTATTAATTTATTGGTTGAATTGGCTACTAAACTTGGCTGGAAGCTATACCATCTTATTTTCAAATCATTAATCTTGAATGACTTCATCAAATATACCATATATGTCGGGCAACCTGAGGATATTAGCATAATTGGAAAAGAGGGTGATATATATTTGTTGTATAAAGCTCTTTATGGGTTAAAATAACCTCCTCGAGCTTGAAATAACATGATTTATCATTATTATTTTAAGTAAGTGCATAGAAGAAATGAAATAAAATTAACTCTCCATGTTATTTAAAAACAAATCAATGAAGTTGTTTGAGTCCAAGTATGTTGATGATTTGTTAATCACTTGTGGTGTTGAAGAGTACGTGGCTTCACTTAAACAAAAATTTGAAGTTAAATTTAAGAAGTCTAGTTTTGGAAAGGTGCACTACTTTTTTTTGTAATTAGTAGACGATTATAACTTCAATAATCAACTGAAATACGCAAAATATATCCTTAAGAGATTCAATATGGAAAAGACTAATCTAGTGGTCTATCCTCTTACTATAAACTTGAAATATTAAGAGAACACAGAGGTAGAAAGGTTAATGCAACTTTGTATAAAATTTTGATTAAGAATCTATTATATTTGACAATTACAATACCAAATTTAATATATGCAGCTAGTTTGCTATCAAAATTCATGCAAGGGTAAAGTAAAATTCACTTCAATGTAACAAAGAGGATTCTAATATATATAATGGAAACAATAGGCTATTGATTAATCCTTAAAGAGTAAGAAAACACTAGTTGATGGGATACGTTAAAAATGATTATGCTAATTATGTTAAGGAGCACTTCTAACTATGTCCTCTTTTGATAGTATTATATTTATTAGGCATTCAAAAAAAGTTAGAAATTATTATCTAATCCTTAGCTAAAGCTAAGAATATTACAACTATTGGTGCTTCAATCACTGAATATGGTTAAAAAAGTTATAGGTTGATCTTGGGATAAGACATGAAGGTTCTACTATCCTTTATATTGATAATTAATCTATTATAGCCATTGCAAAGAATTCCATTCAACATGGGATAACTAAACATATTAAATTCAAATTTCATACTATTAGAGAAGGGAGGAGAAATAAGACTAGAGCATTGTTATCCAGCGAAAGAAGTGAAGTGAACTGGCGGACAAAATGACTAAGGCTTTACCAAGGGATAAATTTGTTTATTTAAGGTGCAAACTTAGTGTTTCAAGGAAATACATCAAGGGTGAGTTTTGGTGTTGATGCAATTCCATAAAACATATATGTTGGCGTTCCCTCAAGTCCAAGTCAACTAATCTTAATTTGACAAGTCTTGAGACGAACGTAGGTAGAAATTAAGATACCCGTATTTTAGTTCATGTATTGCATATTTCTTTTCGACAAAAAAATGTCTATACTCATGTCCTAGATCAGGTATCTTTGTAAAGTTATATACCTATATTTCATGAGATTCTTCGTATCTTGACATATCAAATAACTCGTAATATATCTCATCCTGTGCATTTAAACATTTGGATGGAATGAAAAGCGACATTTGAATGGCATGAAAAACAGAAGTACTCTGCTCTTATCTTTGGAAAAACCTGGCCCTTTGTCAAATCTTGCCACTGTCGAGATGAAAACTTCTGCAAAAGATCACGGACAGTTTTGAAGAAGATAATTAGTTTGCAATAAGCTGGTTTTTCTCTTTTGCTGATATTTGGATAAAAACGGACACGAAGACGAGTTGGTTCCAGATCATATGCACATGCTTTAAGCAGCTTATAGATCTAAGCCCAATTACTGTATCTGGTACTATTGCCTCAATGCTCAACTCATCAACTGCGGGAATGCTTCTTGTGCCCATTGGGCATTATTTTTAACTGGGAAAGGATACAGTCCAGTTTGATTCGTGGTCCTAGAAAATTTCTTCGTACGCAATCAGTGCTTTGGGTGGAAACATTTATATATCGAGATTCAGAGAAGCACAAAAAGAACCATAAATACTATCTCGTGTTAACTGAGAGTAAAAGTTGAAAACATGAAGATATTAGACAATTGAAACAACCCAGGTGATTAAAAACAAAGGATTTCAAGTACTAAACCTCATGACTTACTAGGCTAATACAACAGCAATAGGTTGGAAAGATCAAAAGTTCACTATATGTCCCAGACTAAATTATACATTGCTTTTCTTATATAGATGCATGTGAGTGAATTACTCGAAAACACACACTAAAACTGTTAGTGTTCTTTTAAGTCGCACAAGAAACAAAGGCCAAAATGGTCAAAAAGAAAGAGTAAAAGAAAAATACATTTAAAAAAAGAGAGAAAAGAGACAAGTCATTACACCAACTTGTAAATCAGTATCCCTCTACGGGCAATCAAGCAGCAGAGGGTGCAGATATGTAAGAGATAGTAGGCTCAGGCACGGAAGCCCTTAATGTTGTCTTTGAGAATGTTTCTTCCTCTGGGGGTGTATTGTTTTCAACCTTCAAATCCAACGACTTGTCGTTGTATATATCCCACCATTTTGCAACTAGAATCTTGATGTCGTCTCGGTCCATATTAACTTCCTTTCCTGTGAATCTCCATGGTTTTGAACCCTATTTTTTGCAAATAAAAAATAACAGTCAAAAGCATTAAGATACAAGAATGATTAATCTGTCATATTCCGAGTTCATAGAAGGGGAGTTTATCTGCCTATTGTAAGTGAAAAGAGTGGAGAACTTGGTGAAATTAGGGAAGACTACTACTTACAGCAGCACAATAGTGAGCCACCTTAACCTTTTCAAACTCGAAGTTCTCTGGGTGTCGCCATAACATTGCTAAAACCAGGTTGTACTCCAATGGAAGTGGTTTGTATATCTTTTGGAAATACATGTTCAAGAAATCCTTTCACATGCCAACAAGTAAACTCTCAGAATCTGAATCGGAATATTCTAACAGAAAGCTCGAACTTGAAGCATACTGCATACCACTATGAAATCCTTAAAAAAATTTCATTCACTAGGTGATCGAGCTTACTTGCTCTGCGAAAGGTGTTGGTGGAGTGATTTGAAGGGTCTGAAGTAGGTGCTCATAGGTCAAGCGGCTAGGCTCGAACACGAACATACCGGCGTTGAAGTACAGTGGCGGAGGAGGGCCCATCTCAGCCGGCCATTTGACCCTGTCAGGGCACTGTTGGCAGTATCCAATAGAGTACTGACGGGAGTGAGACCAAGTTTTCTCGCAAAAGCAGTCCATCGCAGCGTAGAAGTAGCCATCTGGGTTGTCGAACAGATGGTCTATATTGTCGAACACTTGTACGTCCGCATCCAAATACATCATCTTGCTGTATTCCTCAAACTGCAAGAAATTCATATAACAACCCTCTTTCAGATTTTTCTTTTCCTCTACAATTACACCAATATTAGACGTTGATTCTGATCAGCAACTCTTTCGAAATCGTTTGACTTAGCTGGAAGCTGGGGTTGATAGCAATTTACCACACTTTGTCCCTATAATGCTGTTATCCTATATGTGCATCGCATTGACATGAATTTGAATGTTTCACATGAAATTAACTTGTACATCTTTGAACAAATTTTTGTCTCGTGGTACGTAGCTTATATATGGTTAAAGATAGACTAACTTGAATAGGAGATGTGCTCATCTACAAGCTGCATGTTAGGGTTCATTAAAAGAATGTGAGATTTCCAAATCAAGACAGAAGCTTCTAAAATTAATGAACTTATCCCACAAGTGAATTGAATCTAAAGAAAGAAATGATGCTTTTGAACGCATCAATTACGATGGCTTAACTTGATTATCAGGAATAGTCATATCATTAACGTAATTTAGTAACGAGACCTTTTATTGTCAAGAAAAAAGTGCACATATTTTCATATTGGTCTACATAATTGACTTGTACGCGAATGTATATGTCGGTTTATTACGTAGGACTTACATTCCAGATCCGAAGCTTGGAGTAGTTGATGACATAGTAGGCCATCGCAAAGTGAACCTGATTCTCAGGAGGATAAATAGGTTCAATCTCACGGATGATGCAACCCTGTGACCTTAAAATGTCACGGTGGTCCTCAGGGACATCAGGCAAGGCCGCAACCACAAGAGGGTGTGCACTCTTCGCCTTTCGCAGACCCTTAGCCAGTCCAATAACCCCTTCAACATAGTCTCCATTACCAGCCAAGAAGGTTATATAGGCTCTCCTAGGGTAGCCTGCATTCATCGTGGATACCTTGCCTGACCCTGAAAATACATCTACAGGAACTTCCGGAGCCATTAAAGCTTAATAAGCTAAGTTGGATTTGGAGGTGTGTTGGAGATTTATAGAGGCTAAAGATTAGTGTTGAGGACTGTTGGGTAAGTAAAACCAGCAACCTTGAGGATGCCACCCTACTAACCTATTCTTTTTCCCCAGTTCTTAAATGTAACCCTTTGCCCTCCTTAAATAGAGCTAAAAATGCAGGGTAAATTCATGGGAAATGAAGACCTAATGAAAGTAAAATGCAACATGCATTGAGTGTATGTAAAGAATGGTTTTGTTCAAGTCAAGCGCGTACACATTTTTTTGATGAAATAAAAATGAAAAATAGAGATTGAATGAAAACCATTTACTTTCTAAAGCTCAGGTTCACATTGCCTTGTCATTAAAATGGACTGTAGAGATTCAACCAAAAGGAAACGGAGGGTAGAGATTGAATAGGTTAAGGTCATAGTCAACCGGAGGACTTGTGTCATTAAATATATACTTACCACTTAATTATTATTGAGAAATTGTAAAAGAGATAAATTAAGTAGTTTTTTCATTTAGGAGAAAATAAACAAAGAAAGATATATAGCAGCATTAATCATCCTTTCCTACCAATAATTAGTTGATGACAATAAAAATTTCCTTCTCTATTTATCTTACCTTTTTTAACAATCTTAATTTGATCTAGTTTTTCGACGAAAGAATTACCTCTTAAGTGACATCTTTTGTCTTTCAAGTTGGAAAAATGTTAGTACTGATAACCAACAAGAAAAGGGACAATACGACTGTATAATGGCATTGAAAACATGGTGTACTCAAGCAAAGCATCAAACATATTTGTGAAGTGAAAAAGAGGTGTCAACTAGAAAGAAACCAAATGTACAGCTTCATATATACTCAGCTGGTTCTTCAACTTTCGCTTTTGGATTTTAATGCAGAATCCTCAAAGTCCCTTCCACAACATTTATCCCTTCACAGCATCTCTTCCGCTGATTCTGGGATGTTAAATTGTTCTTTTCCTTTCCTCACCACTTTTGTAAAGCTACCAACAATTATGTGCATATCTTGAAACCTCATCATCCTCCAAAATTTTCTCAATTTCAAAAGTCTGCTCATTGACCTATGCTCTAAATGCCAGACGAGAAGCTATCACCTAGGGGCCAACCAGCAAAGAACAAAAAATAAGAGATATTTTTAATTTGCGAGTTGCTTATCAAGGAAGCAGTGTCCTGAACATATATATTTTCTCTTAAGAACGTAGATGAGGTAGTATTAGCTGACGTTATGTTCAGACAAAGGTGTTCTGTTTTTCTTTTTTTTTCTTTTAGTGGATTTTTTTTTTGGTCTAATGAAATTGATACAAGTTTGAATAATTTCCAAAATATAAGTGCTATCTATGCACAAAATAAGCCTCCTAATGTCTTGGAGGGAACGGAAACCGACCCCTGAAAGACTGGAAGTAGAATAGGATAGTGAGAACAAAACAAATGACGACAGGACGAATAACATCACTGACTTTGTAAAGACAAGGTTAAAATAAAAGATTAAAATGAGAAAACAAAGACGAATATGGTTCCTGGAATAGGTAACTTTGTATGTTCACGAGCATTTTCCTGTCAAAAGTGTACTTGCGGGAACATGATTCATAGTTCCATTAATTTACGTCGCATGATATGCGCTAAGCTTTGGAAGGAAGTAAAAGCTTCAAAAACCAAATAAGCACAGTATCTTTTGAACCAAGGAAGATTGATAATGAAGGAGACACTAGATCCAATTCAATTATACATTTGGCAGCTTGTAATCTATCATCGTATCATCTGAATATATGATTGCTCATTACTATTCCTTGATTAAAACTTAAGTATTTCCACTTTTTTGCCAACTTGCATTCTGACCCCGAAACTGAAAGAATTTACTGTGGAAAATCTGGATCTTCAATCACGGAGGAGCGGAATGATTTGAGATAAACAAAAAAATTATGAAAAAGAAAAGAGGAGAAAAAACGTGGATATATATTTTTTTTTTTTGGGTCTCATTTGTGGATATTTCATGAAATACAATTGCAGTTCTAACTCAAAAGAACCAACCGAGGTTCAATCTACTTTCCTTGGACTAATCATCAGGAGACTAGAAAATCACTAAAGTTTATGACTGTCATATTCTTCCTCTGAAAGGTCCCAAAGCAGGAGGTCAGAGAAATGAGAGCGACTTAGAAACATGCCACCGAAGTTGAAGATGTTGCCTTTCGATGTTAAAACTACGTGTGATTCGCAGTTGATTGGCAATTTCGAAGTTTACAAGAGCAAAACGTGAATGAAAGATGCCCAGAAAATAACGAGGCTCCGCCTCTCAACAAAAGCACTTCGTATTAGTCGCACAAACGATCTAGGAGTCCTTTTTTACTCGATAAAACCTTGGTATTCCGTATTAAATAAACCTCACACCAACTTGCCTTAAAAGGTGCTAACTTGTTTTTGAAAAGCTCTCTAAGGGCAGAATTTCAATCAGAGACGACTTGATTCAACATAAGGCGAGTTGGGCCTGCTATCGTAACAGTTAGTTTACTGATACGAAGACACGAGCTAAGCTGACCCTGACAGTATGGTCTCATTCCAGGTTGCGAGTCAACCAATTAGGAAACAAAAGACTTGCAGCTACCTCCTGGAACGTGTATGCGGTTTTACCTCGGTTAGGCAACTCTGGAAACAAGGTAAGGAGGTTGCAACAATTCAACCACCTGAAACGTTTGGTCCTGTGAAAGTATAACGTATCAGTCTGAGGGCCCATTTGGTTGAGCTTTTATTAGTAGAGCTTTTATCAGTAGAGCTTTTCTAAGAGGAGCTTTTCTAAGTAGCCAGTTGATTGTTTGACTGTCAATTTAAAAAATAACTTTTTTTAAAGAGCTTCGTTCAGTAGACTGTTTGGCAACATAAAAATAAAAAGCACTTTTATTAGTTTTAACTATATTTTATTTTGTAATAAAAATTATTTATGCATATAAATAGCATTTAAAGTATATTAACAATATGCAAACCACAATATATTAAGTTTACATGTGATTTGAAAGAATTCAACAACTATTAGGTCTTTCATGAATGGAATGAGTTTACATTTATTTTACAATTGTTTGACAAATTTACTTTCATTTAAATCGTGTAGAAAATTTAGATAACCATCTTGTAGAAAATTATTTAAAGAGATGTCTCATTTTCTTGTAGAAAATAAAACTAATATGAAAAATAAATATCAAACCATATAAAAAGCTAAATAATTTATAATCCCAAAATAATAGAATATAAACCCAATCTTAGTCAAACATATTTCATAGAGTTAATACAAATGCTCCACGAAATCAGTTAGTTTCATAAGAGCTTAGTTTCTTTCATACACATCAGACAATCTCAGTCTAAAGTATTTGCATTAATCCACTGGACAACTTCCTCCCCTATAACAATATCGTAGGGCAACCCACTTTCATTATTTGCATTAATCCACTGGACAACTTTGTTTGGGAATATGTTACACATATGTTTGAAAGCAAGTTGTTCACCGAGCCTCCTAGTAAGTATTGCTTGAGCTCTATCAGGCGCACCAGTGTTAAGCTGATCTCTTTGGGGAAATTTAGAGCCATTCGACTCAGGGCCATCAGCAACATCATATGCCTCAGCAGGTTCACAAGCAAAATCAACAATAGGGGTCTGGTTGCAAGCT
>JAOTBA010000003.1:9460728-9480765 GCA_025629845.1 Erythroxylum squamatum | reverse complement strand
CACTAATTAAGTGGTGCATTAGGTGTACTAACAATTAAGTGGCACACCATATTATTTCTATCTTTTATAACAGTTTTAGATTAGCAACAGAATTGTAATTTTGGAAATCTTGATGGGCAAGTAAACAACATTTATCAAGCCAAAATTCTTATAAATCCTAAGCAAGCTCACGCTTGAGTCTAGACACACCCAGCTAAGATCATTTCAAGCCTAGACTAGACATCGCAGCTGTATCTGAATATCAACAAAGTGTTGTGAAAATCAACCGAATTAGAGCAGATTTATAGCTAAATAGGACTGAAAGAATAATAATAAACACACAGATTTTATGTGAAAAACCTTTAAATTAGGGTAAAAACTACGAACAAGGATAAAAGGCTTTTACTACTGAGAAAAACAGAAAAATTACAAGAAAAAATCAGACTAAAAAATACACAAAATATTTTTGGTCTCTCTTTTTCTCTCTCACCTCACTCTCTTTTTCTCTGCTTCTTGTGTTTTTCTTGCTTCATCTCTTGCCTATTTATAGGCAAGAGATATGGGAGATAGCTGGCTAAATAGCCAGCTATCCTCTTTCACTAGTCAACTTTGAAGGCTTCAACATTGGTAGGCACCGTTTTTCGGTGCCTACCATACTTACCATTGTTGACAATTCTCCAATTTGAAGATTTGATTGATAATCAATCATATCTTCACATCAACTCTTCAAGAAGCAATGAATAGTTCAGATGCATCTCAGTGGATGACAACAATGTAGGAAGAAATTGAAACTATGCATAAGAATAAGACATGGGAGCTGGTATCACTACCGCAAGGAAAAAAACTTATTGACAATAAATATGCTTACAAGATCAAGCGGAGTGGTGATGATCAAGTAGAGCGATATCGTGTTAGATTGGTATTAAAAGGATATGCTCAGAAAGAAAGCATTGATTTTAACGAAATATTTTCTCCTGTGGTTCGACTCACTATAGTTCGAGTAGTTCTGGCAATGTGTGCTATATATGACTTATATCTTGAATAGTTAGACGTGAAAACTACATTTCTTTATGGAGATCTTGAAGAAAAAATTTATATGCTCCAACCAGAAGATTTTGAAGAAAAAAGGAAAGAGAACTTAATTTACAGGTTGAACAAATATCTATATGATTTAAAGCAGGCACCGAAGTGTTGATATAAAAGATTTGCTTCCTTCATCATGAGCCTTGAATACAGCAGACTGAATGCAGATCCTTGTGCATACTTCAAGAGATTTGAGAAAGATGATTTTATAATCTTACTGTTGTATGTAGACGACATGTTAGTAGCAGGCCCCAATAATAATCGTATCAAAGAATTGAAGGCACAGTTGGCTAGAGAATTTGATATGGACTTGGGACCAGCAAACAAAATTCTAGGGATGCAAATTCATCGAGACAGAAATAATAGAAAATTTTGACTTTCTCGGAAGAATTATTTAAAGATCTTGCGGCGATTCAACATGCAAAATTGCAAGTCAATTTATACCCCTTTTCTTGTTAATTTCAAGTTATCCTCAAGTATGAGTCCTAGCAATGAAGAAGAAAGGATGGAGATATCTCGAATACCGTATGCATCAGCAGTTGAGAGCCTAATGTTCGCTATGATTTGTACAAGACCAGACATTGCACATACAGTGGGAGTAGTTAGTAGATACATGGCGAATCCTGATCGAGAGCATTGGAATACTGTTAAGAGGATTCTCAGATATATCAAAGGAACCTCAAATGTTACATTATGTTATGGAGGCTCGGATTTTACTGTCAAAGGATATGTTGATACTGATTATGCAGGTGATCTTGATAAAAGTAAATTCACTATAGGATATGTGTTAACACTAGCTAAATGAGCTGTGAGTTGAGTTTCAAAACTGCAGTCAGTTGTAGCTACGTCAACAACAGAAACAGAATATGTAGCAGCTACACAAGCTAGTAAAGAAGCAGTGTAGTTGAAGATGTTGGAAGAACTTGGGAATAAACAAGAGAATATTACTCTATATTGTGACAATCAGAGTGCTTTGCATCTTGTAAAGAATTCAGCATTTCATTCAAAAACAAAACACATCCGAGTTTAATATCACTTCGTTCGTGAGAAAGTAGAAGGAACGGTGAACATGTAGAAAATTCATACAATGAATAACCTAGCAAATTTTATGACAAAAGCAATCAATAATGACAAGTTTATGTGGTGTCGATTCTCGTGTGGCCTGACAGAGACGTAAGCAACATGAAGCGGCAAGGTAGAAAGAATAATGTGAAGATATGATTGATTATCAATCAAATCTTCAAGTGGGAGAATTGTCAACAATGGTAGGCATGGTAGGCACCGTTTTCGGTGCCTACCAATGTTGAAGCCTCCAAAGTTGACTAATGAAAGAGAATAGTTGGCTATTTAGTCAGCTATCTCTCATATCTCTTGCCTATAAATAGGCAGAAGATGAAGCAAGAAGAACACAAAAAGTAGAGCAAAAGGGAGAGAGGTGAGAGAGAAAAGAGAGACCAAAAAATATTCTATGTTTTTTAGTCTAATTTTTCCTTATAATTCTCCAGTTTTTTTCAGTAGTAAAAGTCTTCTATCCTTACCCGTAATTTTTACCCTAATTTGGAAATTTTTCATGTCTCTCAGTCTCATTTAACTGCAAACTTGCTCTAATCTGGTTGATTTTCACAACACAAAGTTAGTGTGCTTCTAACAATTTACTAGTTGTCTGTTATGGGATTACTATGTCAATTTATCGACATTTACATTCACGAGACTAAAAGGGGTATTTACATTATTCACAAGCTTCAGTTTCTTCCTCCCTTCAACTGGAAAATTTACTCGCTTTAAAAGATTCAACAATGGCTTCTGATCTGCAACTACAGAAGAGGATACAAGTAGTATTAGAAAAAAAATAAACATTCAGAGATTCATTTGGAAGTGTGAGATAGCCGACAGTAGAATTTTAGGCATAGCATGTAAGACAACCACCATCCAACTGTGCCCCAAAACATCTCCAGGAATATCGTGACTAAAAAGATCAAAAAGGCAACAGGAGAAATGGGAAGCAGCAGACATGTGCACGTTGCCAAGCACAGAAAGATAAGGAAAGGTTACCAATCTATTTCAATTGCCTCAGCAGAGGCAACAGGAGAAATTGACCAGAACCACCACTCAAACATGACTATTCTGGATCATTTTGACTTCGGTAGAAAATTGACAGATCAGTGTTAAACAAAATAATCAAAAGTTCATTTACCCTGACATAGAGCAACACGTTCAAGAACCAAACAATTGAACTCCTTTGCCGTTACTTGCATCAATAAAAGGGAATGAACACTAAGAGCTGCAATTTTAGGCCTGTGAAGTCAGCCTGCGTCTGCAATGGCCATAAGCAATAAAGTAGCTAACAAATGTCCTGTTTTCAAGGAAAAGATAACACAAAGTAACAGAATAACAACATTTAGAAATTCAGCGTTGCACAGGGGTCAAGAAACTAGATCACCTGGCAATTTACAGAGGCATAGGAAACACCTAATTATCTCAGCGAATTAGCGCCAATATTGAGCCCAGCGATGAATGGTCTCAACCATTTGAGGGAACAATGCACTCACACTCTCATTAATAAGATCCTGGAAAAAGTGTATGCTGGCCTCATCATCCAAGTCCAGCCTAAACTTCTCTTGAAGCTGTTAGCATGAAAGGTTTTGAATCACAAGACAAAAATAAAACAAACCTTCTATTATTAGAATACAAACATAGAAGAATTTACCTTGAGAATTCCTTTTTCAGGATCAGAAGCTATATCAGGGATGTTTGAACCCGCCATCAGGTGGAAAAGATTTAAAATCAAGTTACTGGACTTTCGGAGAATGTTATATGCTTCACAACAATAGGATTTGAACCTGGTATAATATTGACTGCAGGATGGGAAAAAGTAATTTAAGGATTGCACCATTACAAATTAAGGTCCTTACGCTTCCTCAATCATTTTCATGAGTAATGAAGAAGAAGAGAATCACCTTTCGGCACCACCCATGGCCTCAACCATTTCTTTGCAAAGCTTCATTGGAGGTGGAAACGGTTTGGGATCTCGGCCAAGAATAAATCCAAAATCAACATGGAAAAGACGACCATCATCCCGAAGTAACAGGTTGTCAAGGTGCCTGCAGTTAATTTTGACATAATAAGAAACAATTTTGGAATCAAATTTTCAAGTATTCAATGCGGAGCAAAATATATCACTTTAAGAAGCTTCTGAATACTACCAACAAAGAGAACCACACTATTGAGTAAATGCAATTTAAAAATCTGTACATCATAGGTACCCCCCCAGCAAATGTGATTGTTGATTGTGCAATCAACTTCAATGAAAGTTTACTCAATCTGACAAGATACCCTCGTGCCACCATCACAATATGATGAAAAATTGATTCCATTCATTCCTAAATTCTGCTTCATGCATAACTAATAAAGAACTCAGGAACCAAAACTCATCAACAGATGCTTTTTGAAATGGCTATACATTTTAAGAAACAAGCATGCTGCCTCCCCTTACTTTCTCTTTATGAACCTTCAATATGAAGAGAAATGATCAATATGGAGATTCACTTATGAAGATACATCTCTTAACTAAGTAGACTACTACCCAGTAATTACCTGTCCCCAATGCCCAGTATATACGTTATGACAGAATAGCCAGCACAACTCTTTATAAACGTTTCGAGACATGCAGCTGTTATCCCAAATGGGCCGTGTTCATCAGGGTGAAACTTCTGTAGATAACTTGTAATGCTACGATGCTCAGAGAGAATCTGGATTTTCAAGAAACCACCGTAGAAACCCATGGTAACATTCTATATACCAGAAATCTATTTTTGCTAAGATGCCTTAATAATGATAAATTTGAAAAGTACAAAGCACTTGGGAAAAGAATATTCCAATTAAATAAATCACTGACAAAAACAAAAGCTACCTGAGCCAAAGATCGCGATGGTATGAATTCAAGCATGCCTTCATCTTGTCCAGTAGCAAGCACCTTGTATGGAGTTAAGTGCAGATCCAGATTTTCCAGCTTAAGTAGTCGATCCATTAGAGATACCATTTGAACAACCTAAAGAATTGTAAACCAACAAGATAATCAACTTCTTCTAACATCCCTCTCAGCAATGTACCAATTCTACGGCTGAAGTTAACCATTGTGTGTGTGTGAGAGAGAGAGAGAGAGAGCGAGAGAGAGAGATGCAAAAGTTAAGCATTTACCAGTTGGTCTTGGCGAATATCATCACCCTTCTTAAATATGATCTTGCAAGTCCCGCCACTTTGTGTTCTAAAAGTCAGACGCAAGGGATGTAGCGCACTTTTGAAAATTGATGACTCTGAAGGCACAATACCAGTGATGAGGACACCTGGGGTCAAAGGTGATCTTATTGGCTGGAAACATAGTGGGTAACTCGTTAAATGCAAAACAAAAACTTGTGCAATCATTTATGTTCCATCATAAAGTAAAAACTCTTAATAAGAGTCCCAGAAAGCTTAACCCTACCTCTTCAAAATAGGTCAGTTCACTAAGAAGACCAGAAAGAAGTTGCCTAAGCTTTTCAATCTTCTTTTGAGTATTGCCTCGAACATTTCTTACATCTCTCATTATCGAACACAACTGGGCCGTCAACTCGGTCTGACGCACCAAACTCTGCCATGACTTATAGCCATCGTCTTCCCGATCTGGACCAGCTGCCAACTGTCAAAGTGAACATATTTAATATTGAAGTACGTAAGCAAATATATTTACAAAATTAAAGCTAAGCGATCAGCAAAACTACAATAGTAGTGATTTGAAAACTTAATATGCTTGTTCTGAAAACCAAGACATTAGTTTTCTAATTAATCTGTTTGTTCTCCATTCAAGATTTTCTTCTGGGTACATGATAATCGTAATAAATTAATAATAAAAATATACATATCAAGTGTCAAATGCAGTGCATTTAAGCCTGGATTATTTAAGAATGCAATGTACATCTATTTGAGAATGCAATGTACATCTAAAAGTAAGAAAATAGTCCCCACCAATATGATCGTAAACTACACATCATACTTATACCAAATCTATGTCGATGACTGCAAAAAGATTATTTCCAAAGCCTCACAGTAAAATCTGACTTCCTCAGTTTTTAACTGATCCCTATAATACTTTTAATGTTACCAGCACATAGACCTCTTGTTCAATTGTGACTATATCATGATCATACTTATCTTTTGCTCCAGAGGAATATGCATCATCACAATTCAAACTTTTAACGCCCAATAGTTTATTGTTTCCATATATTGTGATCTATAATATGTACGTTATCTGAAAAGGAACAAGTAGCAATGGTGACTTTGTGTAGCAAGGAATGTCTGAAGCATATAGATTCCCATCTGAAAAGAATTCCCATAAGCTGCAGGTTTTATAGAGCATAAGGAGATGACATTCTCATCAGTGATCAGAAAAGTAAATCACACCTTCATCATACTCTCTTCAAGGATCTCGTAGGTACAATAAAAACGTTTGGCATAAGCAGGATCATAAAGTTCCACTGTCACATACCAACGTAGGAAGCTAGCCAACTCAATATTGTTTAAGGCTGCCAAACATAAGCAACAGACTCAGTGCAGTAAACAAACTAAGCTCATAATGCCATGCATATGCATATCATGCACAGATGCAAAGGACACCGCATACATCGTTGAACAAGGAATTGAGAAAGCCGAGATTTATCTGAACGTTCAAAACGAAGAGCCTGAACCAATTGAAGTAGATAACACTCAAGCTCTTCATCATCTGCTCTTTCAAGAACACTAACAGCATATGCGCGAACCTGTCCAAATGAGAAATTATTAAGTCTATAGTCATTTCCACAGCATCTGTGCCTTTTTCCATTACAATTTCTCATCCGATATTAAGGATGACTTGGGCCTTCACATCCGCATATGATACCTTTACATTCAATTCATTCCAGTTTTTACAAATGAACGGGTGCATAAAATGTCTGGAGGCCATAATCTGTTTTTTATCGTACAGAACCAGCTCATAACATAAACTTGAAGACTAAACAACAGCTAATAAACAGAAAATTGAGACTGCAACAAATATTAATATACATACCTCTTCACTTTCAAAAAGAGGTGATAGAAGCTCCAATGCATCAGAAACATCAATCATTTCCCACTTATTCATCAATTCTAATGCCTGTCTTGCTTCCTGCAGATTCATCAGCACAACGATCTTTAAAGATGATTTATATGTTGTTCCATACAAACATACAGATGACAGACCAGTAGAGAACATAAGAATGAAAACGGCATAAGCAAAAGACATTTCCACATGATTAAGGTCCAATGACGCTGATACAATCAAGCAGAACTTATAAGATTAGCTACTAATTCACCAATTATTAGCACAAAACTTTCTAAAGCAGGACTATTGGAATTTTATGGAGATTCAAAACTTCATGCACATATTTGTAAGAATCTAAGATAAAAGCAGGATGTCAATTAGTTGGTCCAGAAATTAACTACAGAGGATAAAATGACAATACCTACTGACCTGAACATCACTCCATTCAACACATCTTAGAAACTTTGTGAGAGCCCTCTTTTCGGACATCAGTGAGAATCGAAATTTCCACAGAAGCTGTCTCTCATCTCCACTCAAAGTCCTTGTTGGTGGGTATTTTAAAATTCTCTGTATCGACCTTACAAACAAGCACACAAGATGA
Source organism: Erythroxylum squamatum (assembly GCA_025629845.1). Lineage (NCBI taxonomy): Eukaryota > Viridiplantae > Streptophyta > Magnoliopsida > Malpighiales > Erythroxylaceae > Erythroxylum > Erythroxylum squamatum. The sequence goes on along the minus strand of JAOTBA010000003.1, from coordinate 9,473,011 downwards.
CACACTGACAGTTCATGTAAATAAAACTCTAAACAAGCAAGCAGAAGCAATGTTAAAAAGGATAAGATTAATCCTCTATAATGTAACTGTCAGCGAAGATAGATCCAGCAAGAATATTGCATACAAGAACATCTTTTGAACAATTTCAATTGTCTTATCTAAATTCTGCATTCAAAACTTGTAGGCATATGGATAAGAGATTCGATGAAAGTCAATGTAATGACCAGGAGAGCACTTAAACAGATTTAAAAAATAAATTAAGTGCACATTCAAGCAGGAGATTTTTACACTTACTTTCGCTCATTATTGCTTGGCTTCAGATCTCTGTCAATAATACCACGTGTTAAACTCCGGGCCAGCTTTAGCTGCTTGTGCTCTGAAGGATTTATCTTTCCAACTTCTGGGTCCCACACAATAACAAGTTCATTTGTTGAAGCTATTGGGGATGGTAACAAGAAATTTGCACCTGACTCCTTCAAATTATGTAAAAATAACAACCATGTAAATTATTTTGAGTCCCACACAATAACCAGTTCACTTTTCAAATCTGTTGGGGATGGTAAGAACTTTGCACCTGACTCCTTCAAATTACGTAAAAATTGATAACCATGAAAATTAGTTTGATATAAAAAAAAGTAGAATAACCATGATTCTTAAGGATTCAGCACAAAATGTAAAGAGTGAGGTGGTTAAGGAGGTCCTATGGTTCATATATTACTAAACCGAGGAGAACAGAAAGGTAAATAAAGAGACTACACTGACGATTTAAAATTGATCATTTCAGAAGCTTCAAAAAGTTGTGGCAAAACAGCAACTACAAATGAAAGTTTAGTTAGAAAGTTATCTGATGAATGCATAGTTAGAAAGTTATCTGATGAATGAAGTATTGAACTACCTGAAAAACAACTCGATGTTCAAAGCTGCAAAAATCAACAACCAAGTACAAATGAGAACTTCCGTTTTTACTACTTTCACATTCCTTAATTTTCTCAATAGCTTTGAATGAGAGCCGATCAAGCCAATCAACACATTGAATCTGCCCCCTCTCATACTTGTTTACAAGCTTTTCCAGTCGTTCCAACTCCCCTCGCTCATGCCTGGGGACCTAAATTCACAATGTGCAGCTAAGATATAATAGAAAAAGCTACACAGATGTACATTCCACACAAAAGAATATTTGAAGACCTTTCCAGGAGTGGTTGTTGGAATTGATCCATCAGCTTCCTTCCCAATCCAAAGCCTAAGCTTTTGCTTGCCTGTTTTCAGTTGCAGCTTGTTATTGAAGAGAAGTATGGTAGCACCACCAATGAGTCCTTGATCCTTGCCACGAGAAACATCCCAAACCTAAATTTTCAAATAGATCAATACTAAGCACAGTTATAAACCTTGGTTGCACACCAATAAAATCTAGTGGACGCATGCATATTATAAATAAATTGTAATTTCTTTTTCTAATTCTATATTAAAAAGTAGGACAACGTGGAGACTGAAAAAACAGAAAATTGGAGACACGCTAACCTATAGTTTATTATGAAACAGATGTAGCTTTAATACACTGTCAGTAGCAGCTAAACACAAAACAACACTTCTCCAGTCGTCACTTACTGTAAAGGCAAGCTGTGAATGTGCAGTTAAGTCCCTATACTTAGTAGTCAAAGTAATGAGCTCATTCCAATAGTACGATGGTCCACCTGATTCGAGCCTGAAACCAATAAAAAAACGCATAAACTTTATTCACTAGAAAAATGTAAACACAAAGATCAATTATATTGCATATTTTTTTTTTTTTAATAAATCTTCATTTCAAAGTTGGGCTTGTTCATATACAAAAGAACCTACATCACAACTCGAAGTAAAGTATTAGGTTATGGGCTTATTCTTGTATATAAACTTTTTCCAATTTTCTTGCTTTTAATCAATGTCAGTATTTTAACACTTAACATCACCCCCTCACACCCAGGAATGGATATTTGGTGTGCAAAATTTGTAGGATTAGATAATTGTGCGTGCCCACAGACTTAACATCTACGAGTATCCACAAGACTGGACATATGTGATAAGGCCCATCATTGGACTAGGATTGACTCTAATACTATGTTGAAAAACCATTCAACCCAAAAGCTTAAATTGATAGGTGACGTCAATAAATGAACTATATTTTTATTTAACACGCTCTCCTCACATACAAGAATGGGAAAACACATTGTATCATAAATTTACCAACAAACAGAATGTTATATAAATTCATCATAAATGAGGATGACTCAATTTGAATTCAAGATCTCTTATCCACATAAGGGTCTAGTAACATGTCAAAATTTTAGTAAATCTCTATTTTAGAGTTGTTCATATAAAAAGAGAACCTATACCTCTAACTCAAAACTCAAGTCATTAGATTACGGGCTCATTCTTGCATATAAACTCTATAATTTTTAATGAAAATTTTTAAATCAAAAGTCAGAATACAAGAAACTTATAACAGTGTTGCCAGAATTTTAACACTAAACAAAGAATATCAAAACCTTGTTCTCACAGGAAGCCCAAATGGAGCGCCATCAATGTACAACGCACACTCAACAAATAACTCAGCACTTCCCTCATCGTTCGTAGAATCAATTTCTGAAAAAATTAGAAAAACATAAAATTGAACAATTAATCACCAAAACAAGCAAAAGTTCAGCGAAAAACTCGGCCAAAACCTAGAAAAAGTACGTCTAAAATGCCAAAGGATACGAACTTTAGAGATCAGTGAAATTCAATGCACCAACGAACCCAATACAATACTAGTTACAGTCGAAAATCGAACTTGTCCAGACCTAAATTGGGAGATTTGGAGGAGGACAACGATCCTTCAAGCCGGTCGACGCGAAACGTAACTGGAAGATTGATGTCGCAAGACAAGAAGAATCGAAACTCATTGCTCGAGCTCATCTTCTCTTAGGGCATCAACAAGTCGCTCGGTGCTTCACGGGCCATAAGCAGCAGGTTTTGGTGGATTGGAAGCTTTTGAATAGCATTTGTGAGCTGCAGATTCCTGGAGTTACCGTGTAAAGAGGTTTAGAACTATAAAATTGGTGCGTGACTGCGAGTTCTTAAGTTTGGCTTGGAAGGAAAGTAGTCTTGGATCAAGGAACTATTTTCTAAATAAAAATAATAAAAAATTATAATACTCCTATTAATTTTAATTTTTATCTCAAATTTTCAATTTTTTACATTTAATTTATTTTTTCAAATTTTCTTTTTTATAAGTACACGATATGAATTTGAATTCACTAACAAAAGATAAATTAATTTGATAAACTGTAAAATTAATCTCAATTTATATTTTATTAGTATTTGTTAAATTTTAATTAAACATTTTATTTTAAATTTCACAATTGAATATTCTAGTTCTGGTTGAAACTTGAATGTATCGACAATTTGTAGGTTTATTTCGTTATTTCCACCACCAGGATTCAAGCACATGCACTTTTCTTGTATTCTTGCAAACCAGGAATACATTTAATAGCGCAAATTCTATACAATGCCTGACCATACTACAACTACCTCTACCTGTGTACTCTCACAATCATCAAACATCCTGTAAGCAAGTGAAAGACTCTCTCAACATAGGTTGTGATCTGATAAAGGGCGGTTGTTTAATGGCTTGCCAACTTGTAAACAGTCAAGCGGGGGAACTGTAGGAGTGTTGAGCTCTCCAAAGGTCTGCCAGCAAAAGGGGCTGTACAAGTGATAGCGTTCTTGCAGGGGTTTGAGTTGTATGGTGGTTAGACGAATGTCGATACATGGTAAGGCGTCACTGCAGGCGAAATGTATTGGCTTTACCGTGTATGTTCCCCTTATTCTTTCGTAGTTGATTCCTGATAAAGCCACGGCTGATGTTTGGTTTCTGCAGCCGCTTTTGTCGCAATAGTATTGATCGATCACGATAGGTAGTTGGACTTCTGAAACTTGAATGTTGGAGAACAGCACTCCTTGCACTGATCCTGATCCACCCTGCACTTTTAAAATTTTTGAGATTACGTACATGCATCTATCTGTGCTAATGGAAGAACTATAATCAAATCCCTGAGACCACAAAAAACTAATCTCCAGCAAGTCTGTTAATTAGATCATCTGAAATTGTTGAATGTTTGTGGGATTTTCAGGTAGTACGCATACCTGCCATGTCTTAATTCTAACACCTGTCATTGTGTTGTGCATGGTCACATCTCGGACAGTGATGTTTGAGACACAGGCTTTGGTATTATCCCTTCCTAGACTTCCTATGCTGATTCCATGTCCTGGCCCACAGTTCACATTATGTACGTACACATTTGTGCATCCAGTTTGTATAGAAACACAGTCATCTCCTGCAAAAAACAAAAACACTCAAGCGTAAGCATCTCTTTCCTGAGTACATGCTTGTGGTCGCCACGAACTATTTCAATGACCGGAGCTTCTTTTTTCTACAAGACTGCACTAGTGTCTAGGTTTAATTTCTTGTGATTCCTCAGTCGTATAAACTTCTTAGCACTTCCAACAACATTTATATATGTTATGCTAAAAATTGTCAAGACTGCCGTGCAGGGAAGTAGACAGGGAATGGAAGCAGAAACTACAATAGCTGATGAAGACACAAGAACACCATGTGAAATACAAACAAAGATTGTATTCTTCTAATCCATGGGGCCCGTGTCAAATAATTAGTGGCCGTTGAACATTGAGGTAAAAATTTACAGATAAGATTGGCATGTTTTAATCGGAACCTCTGGAATGTATCTAAACTGTTTGCCCCTTTCCATGTGCATTTACGTGAGTGGACAAGCTTCGCCCACTCAGTTTGTGACCAAAGCTATCTAAATTAACAATTTCATAGAAGATATTACTTATAATTACCGCAAGCAAGATCACTGCTGTGTATCAGAACATCTTTGGAATTCTGTAGGTGGATTCCGTCTGTGTTAGGACTGTCCCCAGGAGATGAGATGCTTATATCATGTACCACCACTCCGATGCAATTGTCGAACTTGAGGTGGCACTGAGGACTGTTTTGAATTCTTATACCAGTGACTATTGGGTTGAAACTTCCATAAAAGCGTAGTGCCTGTGAAAAGAAAACACCTCAATCATGTTTTTGGACAGCATCAAGGTGAAATATGATGATAGAAATAGAGAGTTGCACGAGTGGTCCATACGGTTGGTTTGATACTTGGCATTTTCTGGCTGAGTTCACCTCTTATCTACCACCACATAGTACAGAAAGAAGAATGATCAGCTGCAGATAACACAGAAAGTGATAACAGTGAAATGAATTACATGTTGGAGTTAATTACAGGGTGTTCTGCTACTGTGCTGTTTAGAGGGACAGCCAATGCAGTTTCATCATCCCCAGGATCACCGAAGGGTTCATCTTGCCACCATATGGAGCCGCTACCGTCAATGGTGCCATTTCCCTGGATTGAGATTCCTACAAGCTTTGTGAATTCAAGCCACTGTAGAAGCCCCCTCCCCCAAGCATTGGCATTCGTGGAAGCAATAATTGTGCCATCCAGCTGGTAAAGGCTAAACTGATTAGCCTCAATTCTTCTTATAACCAGATAATTATGCAAATTTGTACAATTAATTACCTGAAACACTATATTCGGTTTGCAGTATGGACCAGAGAAAGAAACGGGTCCCACTAGGAAAACATATCCTGCTGGAACTAGCATCATTGACGCCTCAACTTTACAAGCTGAGCCCCACGCAGCTTGGAATGCCTGCATTTCCACATCACCCCAACATTACTACTACTAGGCTAGGTAAGAATAATTATAATCACTGAATTGGTCTGAGTAAAACTGTATGCAATTATTTCTGCAATCGTGACATAACTGCCATAACGAGAATCCATTCTTTTGGACTGGTCCCCACCTAGGTGGTTCTGTTGTTCTTTTGTTTCTCTCTGATTCTGTTCGTGCTGTTTACTTTTGTTCTTCCTAAACAGTGGAGAAACATATTATATTGTTTTCCTACTCACGGGATTAAAGTGCCGGCATTCATATGCATCTTGAGTTCAACCTGGACGCCCCTTAAAATAGCTGATCAAACTGAAGAGCTATGATCTAGCAGCATAAGTGTGCTATATAAGTTGTTAGTGATTTCATGCTTTTTAAGGCAAATGAAAAGAAAAATAGTGACCTATGAACAAGATAGAGTATGCAGCTACGAACTAACTAAACATCTGCATTATGGTCTTTGTTTATAAGTTCCTAGAAAAAAAAAAATTTGTGGACACCTACCAAAAAGAAGAAAAGGTGGAATTCAATGTGCACAAAAGAACTTGCAACTGAAAGAAAACTCCCTTATTTGCAGACTTTTGAATCTGCTCACTTCAGTTGCAAATTCCAAACTATACATAATATGCTTCATGCATTCTACTACCTTTTGTGTTTTCTTACTGAAACCACTTCCATGTCATTCAGCCAGTAAAAATAAGGATTGAGAGTAACCTTCGTATCATCAATCTTTCCATCTCCCTTGGCACCAAAATCTAGTACATTAAATGTTGCAGACCCTTGTTGTGGAGGGCTTCGAGGCCTGTCTTCTTTTGGCGGCTTTGGAGATGAAGGCGGTAATGGAGCTTTCTGAGGTGAAGGCGGCAATGGAGCTTTCTTAGGTGGAGGTGGTAATGGAGGTTTTGTTTTTGACCCTTTATGATGGTTATTGTAGTGGCTGCTACGATGACTCTTGTCTTTTTTCTTGTACAGAGAAGCTGAGTTAGCTCTGCTATGCCTCAAATACTTGCCTCTCCTGGCAATGCAGGTATCAAAACTTGAAGACCATACTAGAACAGTAATGAATAACATAAATGTGAAGCTTCTAAAACTAAAGCCACCCATGCTTAGCAAGTATGTGGCTGAGAGAGAGAGAGGTACAGAAGAGAAAACAGAAGATGGGAGGGGTGTGTGTCTAGCTAGAGGTACAAGAGAACTTATCGAGACTGCCAAAAGTTACTGATGCTTTGAGATATACATATAAAGGAAGAGCAGTACAAAGCTCTCATACACTACAGCAAACAAAAGCAAAGGTTCCTTGTTTAATTAATAATCATCTTTTCCTTTATGTGAACTTGGGTTGGGGTTCATTTAGCTCAGGAACAATCTTTCTATGCCATATGTCAATATGTTGCTGCATGTGACTCATCCCGATTGTTTATGTGAACACTTCTTGCATCAATTATTTTGAATACATGACAATGTATAAGAAGGCAAATGAATCGAAGCCAAGTTACCTACCCTATTATATGCACTATTCTTTATTTCTTAAGTGAGCCAAGTTACATAATATAGTTCAGGTAGAAATTACAATTTGAGCATTCATAGCAAGAATTTAAACTTAAGTAAATTGCGGATTATTATGATGATTACAAACACAATCATTCCATATTATTACTAGCTTCCTTTTCCCCTTGGTATCTGCTTCTTCTTTAATTTTTAACACAACTTGTAAATAGGAAGACATGTAAGAGTTTTGCAATTTTATTTTCTTTCTGGCTAATTGTGATTGAAACGAGAAAGTGAATGCAGGTTTAAAAAGTTTAGGCACGCCCTACATATTCGTCTTCTTTCTGCCTGTTGCCATCAAGACCGCATTCTTTTGGTATAAAACACAGCCTTTAAACTTGCTTGTCCACTTTTATCTGTCCTTCTCCATTGGGAAGGCTTAAGAGGGTTGCATAACTTCATCTAAGATCCGAAAAGAACACACGTGAGTGTGCCAAGGGCACTGATTGTAACAGCTCTTTATGGTCACATGCAAACTTCACGGGCAAGAGTTTTGCAATTTGTCTTCTTGAGGCTTGACCATGGTTATGAGACTACAAGGTCTGCAATGGCTTCACTTTCCTTTCTGCATTTTAAGCGGTAGTCCCGAATTTCCCTAGGAGACCAGGCATTGATAAAGGGTAAAAAGTAACAGAAACTAACTGTCTAGGAAGAAACTCTAAGGCCTATCATCTCCTGACTTTAGTACTTAGACCCTATAAGAGAAGAAAACCACCGTAGCCCATGGTTTCCATGTACCAACAATCTTCTAGGTGTTCCGGGGGGTCCAGACACCACACCATAATTCTCAACGGGTATAAAAAATTTAATTACAAAATATATATTTCTCATATTCACGTGTTTGATTTCTGTACATAAACCATTTCGTGAACTCATTGCAACTTAAAAACAAAACTAAAAACTTAGGACATTCAACCACTCTAGAGTTTAGCCTTCTCCAATTTGTGTAGACAACTAGAAGTGGGAATTGCAGCGAATGAGATCTGGGGTTGATCAACTAAATTCCAAAACCTACGCTTGGTTTTGAACGACCCCAACTTAACTTAGATTACGACAGACCACAAGAATGCCTGTTCAGGATCTGGATGTTTCTATAAGCAACTCTCTGTTCTTGCACCCTAATAATTCATGAGAGGTTTAACCTTTGAGCACTGAAAAAAGCTGCAAAAGTAGTTCATCCCATGGATATATTTAGAATCATGGAGCTGCAGGATGAAAGTGCTTTTTCATTCAAAACGTGAGTTCAAACATATACCACATAGAAATGGTGAATTGAATTTGATGTTAAAAACCAAGAGACTGTCTTTAAGTTTAGAGAATACCACTGACTACTCACTAGAGCGTGTACTTGGCAATCAACTAAAACTCTTGTGCTTGTCACAACAGATGATGGTCAGTCACCTAGGCTAGAGCTAAAGATCAAATCTTTACTGAAGGGCGGTAAGAGAGAGTCATGAAGAACAAATTGGAAGGATACAACAAGAGAAACGGGCATATGAAGCCAAATTTGCACCTTTCTTGCTATTAGTTATGAGCAAAAGCCATTTTAATATACACTGACTAAAACAAAATGGTGTAATAATCTTCTTAACTTCCAGAACAGTAAGCATAATGCCAATATGCCTTGGCAAGCTGTTCAATTGGGGAAAGCAATGACAATGCTAGATGGTTTGTATTATTGTCATCAGAAGAGAAAAAACAATACTTAGAACTGCATAAACCACAGAGGAGTGTGTTTCCCTATTCTTCCACAAAGTTTTGGTGGTTAGTTCGGTTAGTTCCTGTTGGTCACTGAGACTGAGAGTCGGAGCTTCGAGAATAGCAGCAAGCAGACACGTACCCTAGCTAGGTATGTCTGTGGCCACAGGTTTTAAAACAAAAACAACATTGTTGTGAACGATGCCTCTCATTGTCAGCATCTGACAAGTTTACCTGTGATCCCTTGACCTATCCTGTAGTTACTTTCCTCAGAGACTTTTCACCACACAACTCGCGAAAAGCAAGAACTCCTTTTTTCTTATCTGCCAAGGCCTGCCTTCGGGCTTCAACGCCATTAATTTTTAGTTATTTCATTGGATTTACTCCTAATTCTCCATTTTGTGAACATAAAACATTTTCAGTTAAATAGTATCCTTTCCTTCCAGTAGTATCCTGCAAATACGTTCGTTGATAATGAGATACAAGTGTACATGTTGAGCGTCCCTCTCCACACGTACTCAATCCATTCTAGTCTCTTTGCTGTGAAACAAATTTATATCCTTTTGAGAGAGAGGAAGTATAGGTAAATACAAGTGTATCGGATCAATTCCATGTCCTCTCCACCTTACCCAAAAGAGAGAGAACCTATGTTTTAAGTTTTGGTTTGTTAATCACAGTGACTTCCTAGAATTCTAAGTAAATAAACCGTTGACGACAGATCTAATCAAAATATTTAGAAGGAATTCCCCTATAGTGTATTCTGTTTTAGTCAAATTGCATCTCATTATTTGGTCTGGGTAAGACATCCCATCAATGTATGGAAATAATTTGGCTCTTGCCAGTAGAAATTCTGAAGCTGATGGGGCTCCCTGTTCGATGGTATGGTCTCAAATCGTGAGTGGGACATTCTAAATCTATGTACAGATGCTCTGCATGAAAAATATATCGAGAAATCAGGACGACACACATGTAAATGCATAAATACTTTTTTCGTCATTTCTTGAAAATTAAGATTATTTTGATGTTATAATATAATTAATTTATAAAAAATAAAATATGAATCACAAATCATTTTTTTAAATCTTTCCTCTAATTAAGAGGTTATGTGAAAATTATCACAATCAAACAAGCGCCTAGATCTCTAATAATATTTAAATAAATGAGTTAAGAAAAATTTATAAATATTGTAAAAGAGATATGTCAAGAATGCTAGCTTCTATAAATAAAGCCTATGTTTAAAAAATTTAATAGTTTAATTGAAATATAATTCTAATGTTAATTAATTTTAATTAGAATTATAATCAATTCTAATTAAATATCAAATAGGTTCCAATAAAATTTAATATTGAATCTTATTTATCAAATACCTTATATTTGTCTAAAATATCTCAAACTTTACAATTAATTCTAACTTGAATAAATTAAAATTTCAACCATTATTTAAATATAACTCACTAAGTTTTAAAATATGTAGCCAATGAATATAAATTACAATCATACATTATATTTATGATTAAATAAATTAAACTCTTTTAGTTTATCTTCAATTATTTAATTAAATAATTTATATTCATATATCAAGTTTAACATTTATCAGCGCATCATGACCACGTAAATTTTAATTTTGACTACCTTTCTCTCTGTGTGTGTGCACGTACGTGTGTGCGCGCGCGCGCGCGCGCGTGTAGGTGGGTATGTGTAACATCGAACTCTCTATGTCCTTTTGTATTATTCTGTAATTGGAGATACTACTGTATATTGATATATACATGGTTGTATATGAGTTCAAAGATGTATTTAAATCCTTTTGGGTATATATTTCAATCATTTATAATGTTATATGATCTTACATGAACTTAGAGTTCATTGGTATGCAAAATCTTGGAGATTTCCGTCATAAAAGCTTGTAAGTGTGTAAAATCGAGTCCATTGGTTAGATATGACCATGGTGGTTGATTTAAATGTGTTCTAATGCCTTAGATGTGGTTAGACATGATTTTTAGACTTATTAGACACCTTAGAAAGCTTAACTGGAAAGATTAATATACATAAGGAATTATTTGCCAATTGTTAAAAGTTAAAGGAATTAAACATAATTTTTCAATTCTTGGAGAACTAATATGTAATTTTATAAAATTAAGGGGCTTAATTATTATTCTCAAAAGTTCTAGGACCATAATAAAAATAAAAATTTTGGTGATTCCCAATTTTTGGGCTTAATTGCAAATTTAGGAAAAGTTTGGAGGGTAAAATGGTAATTTCACAAAACCTAAGGGCAAAAAGGTAAATTCACTATATTTTGGTCAAAGAAGAGTCAATATTCTAGGCCCTTCTCCATGTAAGGTCGTGCACCCCATTACTAAAGACTTAAAAGATGTTTTAATTAAAAGAAAGGAGAAGAGAGGAGGAGAAGACCAATTTCGGCTATTACTAACCGTACCCCTTTGTTTTGATTCTCTAACCCAAATCAAGGTGTTCTAAGCTAATTTGGAATCAGGGAACTCAAACCTATCATTAGATTTGAGAAATTCTCAAAGGATTTGAAGATATCATCAAAGGAAGGTTTAGGTAAAATTTGTCTCATCTCTCTCTACATTAGGATATTGAGTTTGGTGTTTAGATATGTTGCTCATCCTTGAATATGCATGAAAAATGGTTTAGAAGAATGAAGTGTGTCATGGAGATGGTTCTTTAATCTAAAACTGAAATGCCCCCTTTGAGTGAAAGTTTGTGAATTTTTGAATATCTTTTGAAATTGATGGTCTAAATGAATTCCATGGTGTTAATTGTACATGTATAATGTGAATTGATGATGAAAAATGAAGAAGAAGTATGTTGGATAGGCTTAGTCAAAATGATGGAAGAAGGAATGGATTAATGTGATAAGTTGTATAATTATGATGAATATGGCTTAATTAAAGGGAATTTGATTGAATGGAGTGGTGTAATGTGTTATTAAATTGGAAGTATTTGTTATATAACAAGATAGGAGCATGAATTACCATGATAAAGCCGTAAAAATATGACTTAAAAGTCATGTACATTAGGTGTTTGAAAAAATTTCTAAATGAACTTGGCTTAAGATTTAAGGATTCGTAATGATATACATTGAAAGCAGCTTTCATGTTTACTAAGAGTAAACTTGAATTATTGCTTAGATTGACGAATAATGACCTAATGTGCCTGGATAAAAATGTACTAAATTATGTTTTGAAATGAGTAAGTATTGGATTAAAGGCATTAAATGCCTTAGAAAATGTAAAAGAAAAGCTAATGTG
>JAOTBA010000003.1:9437751-9456352 GCA_025629845.1 Erythroxylum squamatum | reverse complement strand
AGAGCTTGCTGGAAATTTGTATAGGTTTATGAGCTGTTGAAGTTTTGCAAATTCTGGGCTGATGTGTTCCTTGAGTTAGATTTGAGTGTTTTGAGCCTTCAGCCAAGTTCTGTGTCGATATAGGTGGTGTGGAATCATTTAGACTTCATGAGGGTGTTAGGCGAGCTGTAGAGCTCTTCTAGGATGTGTGATGAGCTATTTATTGTGTACTAGGTTGGTAGATGGGGGTCGTTGGGATTAAATGCAAGTGCTGTCTTAGTGACAGGTATTCATCAGAAGCTTTGAGACCACTTTTGACCCTTATAGAGTTGGAATTTAGGTCGGAGTCCTTCTTCAAAATTGTAAATCTTTCTTTTCTCTATGAAATAGACACAAATTTTGTCAAATTTGGAGCTCGGAGTCAAAAGTTGTGAGGATTAGAAGTCGGATAGGTCGGATTTCGGAGCTGGTCGCCCAGGCGCTCGCGCGTGCCGAGCGCCCAGGCGCTTTGGGGTCGGTTCTTGGCCGACCGACCCCTCTTCCTTCTTTTGGCCATAACTTTTTGTGTAGACCTCCGATCGACCCCATTTTCGAAGCGTTGGATTTGTAAGAAAATTTTCTATCTTTTCACACTTGATTTATCAGTATTTCTTTTAAATTTAAAAAGATGGTTTGAAACAAAGTATGGCGATCGGTCGTCAAAGTCTGAATATACTTTACTAATTTTGCAATATCCGGAGCTACGGAGCTCGGATCGAGGCGAATCTTGTTTTAAATTAAACTAGAGACATAATGCTCCAAGTTCTATGAAGGAACCGAGTGGCAAATTAGCCTCCTAGATTTTCAAATTTTTGCCTTGAAGTCAGTAGAGGGTCAGTTTTCGCTGTTTTCTCTAAGATAGTATTTTAATCCTAACTTCTTCATTTCTAACCCAAATTGAGCGTTTCCAGTGGCGTAGGAATCGTTGGGTCAGGGGGAACAAAATTTTCAAAAACGCCCTTTTAAATTTTCAATTGGAAGTTTTCCCCTTTTTGTGGTCAGTCATTGTCGAGTTGGGTCTTCTATGCTTGTATGGGTCCGAATGTTGGGCCTCGGTGACGGGGTCCAACAGATTATGTGAAAATAGAAATATTAAATTAAAATTTTAGGATATAGTCTTACTAAACCAATGAATGATGATATTAAAAGAGAATTACGCATGATTTTATGTGATTAAAGTCTCTTTTAATGTTTATAGAAGTTCTAAATTTATATTGTCATGACTTATTAAGTGTTTTTTGGTTTCAATTTAAATTCAAAAATTGATTCTCAAGTTATCTAGTCAATTAGTTGACCAATATCTTAATGCGATCGACTGGTGTCCTCAAAATTCATTCGCTTTGCTTTCTAATGAGTTTGCTAGTTATTTGATCGCCAATGTAAGTAACCATTTAGATACAATGTCGAACAATTTCCTCTTATGGTCAACCAATTTTTCTTCATCTAAGAATTTCTTTTCTATTGAGTTTGGCTATATATGTTGATCGACCACCTACCCTTATTAGTTACCAATATACTTCAATGATAGATAAATGTAGCTTTTCCCTTCAAAAAATTTTATTCTAGTGAGTTTGTATCTTAGTTGGCCAATAGGTTTGGTCAACCACATGCACTAGTTGTCCAATTAAGCTATATGGTCAACCGATCTTCACGATTGAAGCTCTCTTCCTCCTATTTTCTTCTAATTCTCATATTGGTTACTTATACCTTTTAAAACTCTAAATAATTCAATCATTTCTTTGAAAAAAATCATCCTTCATTTCATAAAAATCCTATTAGATTGCATAAATTGGAAAATTTTCATTATTCGGTTTCAAATTTGGAGATTTTTAAAATTTTTCTTAATTAAGGGTTATATTTTCAAATTGATGCTTTTACATTTAAATTGTAAAATGAATAAAGGTTGTGTCCTATTCAATTATAAAGATACATTTTAAATTTTGTTCAATTTTGATATTTTTAGCACTTTTTCATATTATTACTCTTTGAAATATTAATGCTTTCAAAATTATTTTTTTATGAGACTGATTGTTGGATATTATAATTATGCTTATATTTATGACAATTCCAACCTTTGATTTTGTCAAAACTTACCCTTTTTGCATTAATTAAATATTTCAACTTAAGCATAATATCAAAATTGAGGTTTTTAAAAAATTAGACATAATTAAGGATGTTTTTATCAAAACTAACCTTTTAAAAAATTATTTTAAATATTTAATAATCCTTTTCCTTTAAAAAAACTTACTAATCTTGATCAAATTCATTTTGAACTTTTAACTAAATTAACTTGATGCATGACATTTTATATTGTGCATTTTTAGATAATAGATTTCTTTATGTTAATTCTAAAAAGGGGAAGAAAGATTGGCGATATTAGGTTTAGGAGGAGTGATGACATTTAGGGGGATTGACTTTTGTATATATAGTGACTTTTATATTTTGATATTTTTATTATTAAGTAAATTTCTTTTATCTATATATGTGAATAATTCTTTGAATGTCTCTTTTTTTTCTTGATATTGAATTATCTTTTATACAATAATTAAGGGGAGTTAATCATTACCTTGATATAGATATTTGTTTATGTATTTAATTTTATTATTATTCTCTAATATCACAAATATTTTGTCATCATCAAAAAGAGAGAGGTTGTTGAACTAAGGAAGGCTTTAATTGATGTTTTGATGATAACAAAATATAAGTACTAATAATAAGTGTTTTATTTTGATGAGAAGGAATATGAGAATAAGTTGTAGTAATAAACTCAAGAAGATAGTTCAAAAAAAAAATGATAAAAGAAGAGATGAAGTTTACAACTTACAAAGTGAATACCAAGTTAAAAACACAAAAAGAACAAGGAATATTGAGGTCATTCTTTAGCTTGTAATGGTAATTGTAATCTCATCACTTTGATGTTCTAAAAGGACCATCATGCTTAAACGTTTTATATCACTTTATTACATAAGTCTTTTTATCTTTTAAGAGGCATTAAAGATTTTGGTTTTAATAAAAAGTCTCTTAATCTTTCAAACACTCTTTAGGGAATATTTTAGGAAGTTTTTAAATCATAATTACATTAAACAAACTGAGTTTAAGTATTTGAATTCGTTAAATCATGTTTTGAGGGGATTGATCGACATATATAGGTTAATGGTCAACAAATATATATTAAAGTTATTAAATTTCATATAACAAGAAATTATTGCAAGATTGGTTGACTAATATACAATATTGTTGACAAATATGGCTACTGATCGACCAATGTCTCAATGGCTAGTGAATCTATGCATTCAATACACACTGATCGACCAATATGTTATATTAGTCGACTAGTGCTCCATAGCTACCATTATAATAATTATTTTTTAGCTTTAACAGCTAGTAAGGGTCATAAACTCTATAAATATATGTTTTCTAATTGGATTTAATATCAAGAACAATTTAAGTGTCTTTTACATAAATTTCTAATTGTGTTTCCAATCATTTGATTATCATTTTCTCATATTTGCGTGAGTGATTCTTTTTGGAATTATCAAGTAATAAATTGAGATATTTTGAGTTACAAGATTTGGTTGGAGCATTATATTATTGTACTTGAGGGTGTTCAAGTGGGATTGAGGTTACTATTCACCATGAAGGAAGATTGTACTTTCCAAAGGTTATTCTTCACTTCAAAAGAAGGATTACAGTGGAATTTCAAGAAGAGTTTTGGCAGTGGATGTAGGCGAGGATTATTTTTCAAATCACCATAAATTTGTTTTCATTCTCTTTTCCTTATCTTTTTTAAATTATTATTCAATTGTTTGATTGATTTATATTGAGCAATTTTGTCATCCTTATTTATATTGATTATTGTTAATTAAGTACGTTGGATATAAAAGTTTGTTATATTTTATAAACAACCAATTCATCTCCCCTATTAAGGACTCACAAAGTCTAATAATGTTACTTCTGTATTAATATTAACTGATTCTTAAGTTTCATCCCATATTGTCTAATTAGTTCTTAAATCAATACTAATCGAAAAACAATGGAACATTATTCCTAATTACTTTAAAGTGATGAATAATATATTGATTACTCAATTACCTTCATATAATTTATATCATATCGAAGGGCTAACAATTAAACTATCATTAATTAGGATAAGTTATAAATAATATCAAAATTTAGCAACCAATATATGAGATCCTTTAAAGATATCAAGTTAAATGATCACTTACATAATCATAATAATGAGTATTTTTATAAACATATAAGTAATATTCCTTATGAAATTCTTATATTGGGGTATTTAGTCACATTATTTTCTAATAAGAACTCACAAGTTGGGTTAACTATCTCCACATTTTAGCCTCAGATCAACTATTTCCTTTATAAGAAAGAAAAATAACATAGAATTCAACTTTATTAATGTTTTGTCTCAATAAAGCAACAAATATGAATAATTTAAGAATAACACATAAATGCATTATAAATATCATAATTTATACTATTATTAGTAAAGAATATTATCTCATAAATTTTTTTATTATGAATTAGTTAATTAAATAAATATAATAAGATAAATAATTTCTTCAATAAAATATATCACTTGATTGTACAACATAAACCAACAAAATGTTCATAAATTAAAATAATATAGCCAAAGGAAAAGTAAACAATTTTTTTTGATAATCCACATGTGTTTGTGAGTTAGATGGAGAAAAAGATGTGTTGGTCACCCTATAAATATTATCAAGGAAGAATTTTGCCTCAATTCCCTAATGATATGAGTCAATTTTTTATAATTAGATAAGATAATATAATCAATACAATTATTCATATCTCTAAATACAAATATAAATTATATTTAAAATTAGACCCAAGATTCTCCTTTCAGGAATGATATGACAAAACAAATTTGATGAATATATCTTTTCAAACTTTAATTCACACTCATATCTTAAGAAATTTTCATAATATATGAGTTTGACAGAGTGTAACAATGTCTTATTTATTTAAGTCTTATGTTAATAGTTGTTTTCACCAATAATTGATAAAAACACACTTATGTATTATTTATAAAGTTTTTTGACTCCATATCTTGTCTTAAACTTCGTCAATGATTTGTGACTTTTTCGACTGATATTTAGACTTTTAATTCCAAACTTATTTTAGTTATAATCTCTAATTTATATTTTAATATAAAACTCAGTTAAGTTTATAAATAAATTATAACTTATAACAACATAAAAAAGAGAATCCTTATAAATAATATGAAAATTATAGATTCTATTATTTAGTATATAGGAGAATATCAACATTTGAAACATCATTATAAGATTGGCAAGTAAATATGTAAGGAGTTCCCTAGTTCTTCATGAACTTTCCTGAATTTCACTATATAAATTGTAACACCCCAGATTACCAGTTTACAGATATTGTTCGGTTTGGACCTTGGCCCAGCCAAGCCCTCACGGTTTTGCTTTTCTCGAGGCCTTCCCAGGAGGCCACCCATCCTAGAACTACTCTCACCCTTACACATTTAACCTCGGAGTTTTGATGGGATCCAGTGCATTAGGCCATGGAAAACACGCCTATAAGGGAGGCCTAGCCACCTGCCGGTCCAACCGGCCAGAGTACTGGCTCTGATATCACTATAATAGCCCATATCACCCGCTTACAGATATTGTCCGCTTTGGGCCTTGGCCCAGTCAAGCCCTCACGGTTTTGCTCTTCCCGAGGCCTTCCTAGGAGGTCACCCATCCTAGAACTACTCTTACCCAAGCACATTTAACCTCAGAGTTCTGATGGAATCCGGTGCATTAGGCTATGGAAACCGCGTCTGTAAGGGAGAGGTATTCATACCCTTATAAGGCGTACTTCGTTCCTCTCTCCAACCGATGTAGGATCTTACACTCTCCACCCCTCTTAGGGCCCTGCCCTCCTTGGGGTCCAGCCTAGCTGGCACAACAGTTTGGATACCGGCCCTGGTACCATTGTAATAGCCCAAATCACCCGCTTATAGGTATTGTCCGCTTTGGGCCTTGGCCCAGCCAAGCCCTCACGGTTTTGCTCTTCCCGAGGCCTTCCTAGGAGGTCACCCATCCTAGAACTACTCTCACCCAAGCAAATTTAACCTCGGAGTTCTGATGGGATCCGGTGCATTAGGCTATAGAAAACGCGTCTATAAGGGAGAGGTATCCGTACCCTTATAAGACGTACTTCGTTCTCCTCTCCAACCGATGTGGGATCTTACATAAACAAAGCTATATCTTTTGGTATGTCTCATGTACCTGATGAGCTTAAAGCTATGCATGTTCATTTATCATAATAAATATTCATTTGTATATTTATATGTTAATTAATGCATAAATATTTATTATTTATTGGATTTGGTTTGATTTCATGATGAGTATTTGATTTTCTAGGGCTACATGGCCATGTGACAAGTAATTGGTATTTAGATTACTTAAAGATATGCATGAAATTAATGTTTGAAGATAAACGTGAAAGTAATAAAGATAATATGCTTGAACTGAGTTGAGTATATTAATAGTTATGAGTTATACCTTTTAAGAATCAAGAGTTAAATGTTTTTTTTTATTATATGTTAATGAAGAGATATATTAATAATGTTGGAATATTAAGAGTCTAGGCATATTTACTTAGTTATTATTATACATATGTGGTCTTATAGCATTGTATGCATAATTTAGTAACTTTTTAGGTATAATGTTATTATATTAAAAGTGTAATTTACGAAAAAAAATCTCCCTTTTATAGTAATCTTTTTTAATACTTATTTCCTTTTCTTTTATAACAAACAAAGTGGTAATAGAGCCTTAATACTAAAAACAATGGTGAATGGTAACATGACTGCATTCCAAGTCCTAAATCTTATAAAAGGACAAGTTTCATAATTAGTGCATTTATATGAAGGCACTAAATGCACTAATTAGTGCACATGGTATATGGGATATTGTATGAGGTTCTTGAAGTTTTACTACTCTCACATAAGCCTCGAAGGATGCTCTAAAATGCACCAAGAAAAAGGATCAAAAGGTCATATCTCTTATTCACCAAGTGTTATATAAGGTCACCTTTAAGAAGATGTCCAGTGCTATTATAGGGAAGCAATTGTGGGATACACTTTAAGTAACCTGCAAGAAAAAGGAAACCAAAGAAAGTTTGCCTTTAGAGTCTATTTCGTGAATTTGAAGTTATTCAAATAAAAGAATCTGAAAAGATGGTTGATTATTTTAGAAGAATTATGGCCATTATGAACCACATAAAAAGGCTTAATGGAGAAGTGATTAAATTCTAGATGATTGAAAAAAATCCTTAGATAAGTTAGAGAGAAATTCATTACATGATAGCTACTATTAAAGAATCAAATGGCTTAGAAGACATGACAATTAAAGAACTAAGTGGATTCTTGGAAACTTATAAGAAGAAGCTTAATAAGGGAAGAAAGAGCTCTTAAAGCATGTATTACAATCAAAGCTCACTTTGAAAAACAAGAAGTAAAAAGAAAATTTAAGCTACAAAGGTTGAGGTCATGAATATCATTAAGTTCATAAAAGATGAAGAAGGGTACCCATTTTTGATCTAAAAAAAATGAAAATTATCAATCTATCCTAGCAATAGATATGAGAAGGTCATATTTGTGCATTGCTCTCTGAAATGTAAAAGTGATGCTAATGATGACATAAAGACAAATATTTCTTATACAAAAATATTTAATAATAACAATAATAAGGTGGAGTCCACTCTTTTGAAAGCTTGTAAGGACTTATTGCAAGAAGAGAAGCTTTCATTGTACCTTTATACTAGAGCTAAAAATCACATTTATGGAAACATAGACTTGTTTATAAAACATGATGAGAAAGTTGGTAGTAGTATTACCTTCAAAGATTCTTCCAAAATTCTTGTAAGAGGCAAAGGCAAAATCTTGATACATTTAAAGAATATAAGTTACCAATTTAAATTAAATATTTATTATACTGTAGATCTAAAAATTAATATTTTAAATATGAGTCAAATATTAGAGAAATGTTATACCTTTTTTTCATAAAAGGTTGCAATTTATTCTTAAAGAATGGTGTAGGGAATTCAATTGCTAGATTACCTATTTCCCCATTTTTGTTGCCAATATAATCAAATATCATTAAATGCTTGACGTCATGTTATAAAGATCCTATGTGGCTATAGCATTTGAAATTTTGGCATAGGAATCTTGATAGATTCAAAATTTTGGCAAGCAATAAAATATTGAATGCTTTGCTATTTAATCAGTTTGATCATTTGTGTAAAGGATATCTTTTTATAAAGCAAATAAAAATATTTTTTAAAAGTAATTCTACTTAAGATCTTTAGGCCACTACAGCTAATTCACACTGACTTGTGTTTGTTTATTCATGTTCTTTTGATAAGAACAAGTATTTTATTATGTTTATTGATGATTTGGGTTAAAAACATAGGTGTAATTTCTTAAAGAAAAACCATAGACTTCCAAATATTTTTATAATTTTAACACTCTTATAGAAAAATAAAGTAAAATTAACATTCATGTCACGATTCGGTACCACATCGGGCCCATGACAACTGTCGCATAATCGAGTTAAGGACACTCATGGTGTCCTTAATCCGACTATGTAAGGCTAACTAAACATTTCTCATTTTTTTTGAAAAATTTGGGCAGCACAACGGCTTTATTTTAAAAATCCCAAAAACTCAATCAAATACCTACAAACAATTTTAAACACACTTCTATATTCACATCAAATTTTTTTTCCTTAACTTCAGGACTTTAAAGTCCACTCAAAGCAATCTCAATAACAGTATCAAAGTTCATACATAAGATTTTTTACAATAACAAAACAGTCAAGAGTTAAATTTATATAATCATAAAGCATATCAACATAACCAATCTAATAAAAACAGTAAAACAGTTCATGAGCTACTATACAACTAAAGTACCAAACAAAAACTACCCATGTGCGATAAAACCCCAAAAATGTCAAAAGACTGCATGATCCACTCAGAGCTTCAAGCTCACTAATTAACCTGCATGGTTGGAAGGCGGAGGGGGTGAGTACACTATGTACTCAGTGAGTAGGAAAAACATATATCGTAAACAGAACTCGATACACTCCAAGATGATATAAATAACCTATGAGATTAACATACATTGCGTAGAAACATATAGGCCTGACCTATGACTCAATGTATACTGGTTGGGAATCATATAGGCCTTGCCTATTAATTACTCATCAGGTGAATATAGGTTCCAGTTCCAGTTCACATAAACAAAAAGATATCATATGTATAAATCAAATCTTGTCAGAAAACAAATATCAAAATAAGCTAAAACAATAATGTATGTCACCATTAGTCGGCCAAACTAATGTGCACACCCATCGATTTTTGGTGTTGGCTCCACTTTAATCGGTGGTAAGTCCAGACTACAGTCGATAAGAGCGTCATGACCCTAGGTGATGACCTCATCGGTGTCTATACCCTAGGTGATGACCTCGTCGGTGTCTAAACCCTAGGTGTGGAATCACCCGCAAGTCCCGTGGAAAGGTGTCGATACGGGGACTCGACTTTCATGTACCAACGTTAAAGGTACGGCGTCACTTAATCTGTTGTGCCCAGCACACGATTGGCCAATCATTTTCTTACCAATCACAAAAATCATATATAAAAATTAAGTAAAAAAATCAAGTAAGGCACTATGCCTTTATTTATCGGTCTAACTGATAAAATCAAATCGTGCTATGGCTCTAAGCCAAAAGAGAGCAAGAACATGCAGTATCCATGACTCGATTATGCATATGTAAATTCCAAAACATTATTTCATGCAATAAAAGTCATCTTTTGCGCTCCAAGTGCAAAGTTGTTCAAAAATGTAGTTTCAAAAAATAAAACATTGTCCTTTGCACTTCAAATGCAGGTTTGTTGAAAATAATATCATTTCTCAAAATACGTAATAAAAACATTAGTTTCAAAACAATGTCGTTTCTTAAATACATAAGCATATTAACACCCATTTGAGATTCAATTCTACTATGCATTACCTAGGTTCAAAATTCACATACAAGTCATCATGCATGTCTTAAGATGTTCTAATCCATTTGAGAGATTGGTTTCCCCAACTCACCTCAAAAGAAGGTGTATACTCCCTTAGCTTTAACAATCCTCGGTACGAGCTCCTCGGTTCACAGCTCCTGAGCCTTTATAAAAAAAAAGAACATAAAATGTATTTGCTACTTAAACATGAATTTCATATTTATACACCATCACATAAGTGTATAAAATGCAATATTGCTCTCTTTAAACAATAGGATTCGACCATTAAGTTTCTCACATGGTTACTTCTTTACTATTCACATTAGCTTTTCTTTTGTATTTTCTAAGGCATTTAATGCCTTTAATCTAATACTTACTTATTTCAAAACATAATTAAATACATTTTTATCCAAGCACATTAGGCCATTATTCATCAATCTAAGCAACAATTGAAGTTTACTCTAAGTAAACATGAAAGCCACTTTCAATGTATATCATTATGAATCCTTAAATCCTAAGCCAAGTTCACTTAGACATTTCATCAAACACATAATGTGCATGACTTTCAAGTCATATTTTCAAGGCTTTATCATGGGAATTCATGCTCCTATCTTGTTATATAACTAATACTTCCAATCAACAACACATTTCACTACTCCATTCAATGTAATTCTCTTCATTTAAGCCATATTAATCATAATTATACAACTCATCACATTCATCCATTCCTTCTTCCATCATTTCGACCAAGCCTATCCAACATACTTCTTCTTCATTTTTCATCATCAATTCACATTATACATGTACAATTAACACCATAGAATTCATTTAGACCATCAATTTCAAAAGATATTCAAAAATTCACAAACTTTCATCCAAAGGGGACATTTTGGTTTTGGCTTAATGAACCATCTCCATGACACATTTCATTTATGTAAATCATGTTTCATGCATATTCATGCTTGGAGAACAACATATATTAACACCAAACTCAAAATCCTAATGTAGAGAGAGATGAGACAAAATTTACCTAAACCTTCCTTTGATGATATATTCAAATCCTTTGAGAATTTCTCAAATATAATGATACATTTGAGTTCCTTGACCCCAAATTAGCTTAGAACACCTTGATTTAAGTTAGAGAATCAAAACAAAGGGTGAATAGCTGAAAATTGGTCTTCCTCTCCTCTCTTCTCCTTTCTTTTAATTAAAACAACATGTTTTAAGTCTTTAATAATGGGAAGCACGACCTTACATGGAAAAGGGTCTAGAATATTGGCTCTTTGACAAAAATGTGGTGAAATTACTTTTTTACCCTTAGGTTATGTGAAATTACCATTTTACCTCCAAACTTTTCCTAAATTTGCAATTAAGCCCAAAATTTGGGAATCACCAAAAATTTTATTTTTGTTTTGGTCCTCAAACTTTTTAGAATAATAATTAAGCCCTTAACTTTATAAAATTACATATTAGTCCACGAAAAACTGAAAAATTACGTTTAAGTCCTTTGACTTTTAACAATTGGCAAGTAAGCCCTTATATACATTTATCTTTCTAGTTAAGCTTTCTAAGTGTCTAATAAGTCTATAAATCACGTCTAGTCACCTCTAATGCATCAGAACACATTTAACTCAACCACCATGGCCATATCCATCCAATGGACTCGGTTTTACACACTTAGAAGCCTATATGTCAGAAATCTCCAAGATTCCGCATACCGATGAACTCTAAATTCCTGTAAGATCATATAACATTATAAATCACTGACATATATACCCAAAAGGATTTAAATACATCTTTGAACTCATATACAACAATGTATATATCAATATATAGTAGTATCTCCAAGTACAGAACAATACAAAAGGGTTCAGAGAGTCCGGCGTTACAGATGAACTATTCCTTTGTCAACAAAATAAGTTCCTAACATATTGTTAAAAAATTATTTCTCATCATCGCTTCGAAATATTTTAATCTTACTTTGAAATTGTGTTTGAATCATGTTATAAAAGTTTTTAAAGATTCTTTCAGTATCAAATTTTTCTTAAGACAACTCTAGTATGATCATTAATAAATGTAATAAACCAACATTTCCTAGACAATTTAGTAACTCTAGAAGGACTCCAAACATCACTATGGATCATGGTAAATGGTTGTGAAGTTTGTAAGGTTATGGTGGGAAAAGTGCATGACCATGTTTTACTTATTCACAAGACTCATACTAAAACATTAAAGGGTTTATGAATAACTTTGAAAGCAAATGCTTTAAATAGTGAAAACTTGGATGGCCTAGTCAACAATTCCATAGCATAACTTCATTATTACTAGAAATTGAAATATAATTCAAACAAGTTTACTGATCTTGCCTTCCAAAAGGTCTGTCCTTTGTAAAAAATATAAAGGTCATTATTCTATTCAGCATCCCTAATCGTCTTCTCGGAGGTTATATCCTAAAATTCACAATGAGAAGACAAGAAAATTAGTTGATAATTATAATTAAAAGTAAGATTGCTTACGGATAAGAGGTTATATGATAGGTTAGGAACATAAAGGACATCTTAGGTTAGGAACATAAAGGACATCTTCGAGTTTTAAGGAAGGAGAGATAGGCACCATTCAACTATTTTTTTTCCATTTAGCTTATGAATGGTAATTTGGAAAGTGTTTTTCGATAGAACAATGTTCAGGTATGCTACTTCCTCCTCCTCAAGTCAACCTACTACTGTCATCTGAATAAGTTGAACTAGAACCCACCATAGTTGCCTTGAAATTCATGATCTAATAGAGAACAAAAAGTGATGGCACAACACAAACCCACCAGCAAAGTGACGAAACAAACAAAATTGACATGATTTAACAAAAAATACCTGTGAAAAACTCACAAATTAGGACAACAATGGAGAATAGGTTGAGACAACAGCTGCAAGAGGAGGACAATAGCAATTTAAAGAACCATGCCTTCAAGATCACCGGAGGATAGGATGCGAAGTCCGAGAACTTGGTCATAGGTAAGGACACTGTCACATGCGTCTGAACGTGTCGACAGGTTGAGGGAAAGCTAAAAACTCTAGATGGCACATGTGACTCACATGTAAGGATTTTGATGACTAGACATCTGGTGGTAGCTCACCGGTGAGAGAAGTGCAAGGTTATGCTATTTGGGCAGAACTTCAAATAAATAATAATGAGAAAATAGAAGGTAGGTATCATTGTTTAGATACCATATTGAAAAAACTGAATAGGAAAACTAAAACTCAATTTCTTTCATTTTATTCCTTGACTGGTGCACTTTAAATACAAAAAATACAGCCAGTATAGAATCAATATCCTAACTAAAATACATCTAGTATAGAATCAATATTCTAACTACTTATCTCTACTAATCTGTAACATCTTAACTACTTAGGTGCTAATTTAACTTATCCTAAATCTAGTCCCTAAATCTAGGATAAGATTTTTCCCATTTTATTAGGATCATTATCTAACAGATATTAGTTTTCCTAATTTATCAACACTCTTAAAGTTTAAATTTTATGTTTTTCACATATTTTATTTTAGTATTCTTTTTTTATGTTTGTATTTTAACCTTTCTTCATCTTCCTTCAGGTCTTTTCTCCTCAATTTATAGTTTATCACTTTTTCTATTTCTCATCACTTTTTTTACATTTAAAGTTCTATTCTTCTAGAACTTTCTTTCTTGAGACACTTCTTTCGTTTCTCGTTTTTAAGGTTATTGTTTTTTTCCTTCTCTCTTTTTTTCTTTGTCTTCTTATTGCATATTTTGTTGTCTTTTAAAATTATGCTCCTCTTAAGTTTTTCTTTTTATAGTCTCCATTATGTTTTGTCCTTTAGTCTCCTATATTTCTTGATATTTTTTAGGGATAACATATTCAAATGTGTCTAACCTTTTAAGATTTTTTCAATTTATTGCTAAACCTTTTAAAGTCTTCAATTTGGTGACTAGCATTTTAAAACTTTTACAAATCAGGTCAAAAGGTTACTTTTAATCCTATGACATGTCTATTAAATCTCACATAGATGTCCATTTATTAGCCACATCAACCAAAACTATCATTTTGAACTAAATTGTTAATATTTTAGAAGGTTGGTCACTCAATTAAAAATTTTAAAAGTTTAGGCATTGAATTGAAAAAATCTCAAAAGGTTGAGCAATTTAAGATTGGTTATCTCTTTTTTTGTGATTTCAATATACTTCGATCATTTCTTTTAGTCTTTTCTTCTCCCCTTTCGCTCTAAGCCTCCTTCCTCCTCTCTCCCCTCTTTATTGCTACCCAAACCTCAACCCTGTCATGGATGCAAACGCCAAATGTCTAGCTTCTGAATTCCCCATTCCTCTTTAAAAGCCCAAAATTCCAACCACTTATAAAGCCCTAGCCTAACCCAAACATGAATTTTGAGACTTTTGTAGTTTCTTCTAACTACAAATCTTCCTCTTTCGCCTCTCAGGCATTTTCCTTCCTCTTTGGTTACCTATAGGAAAGAAAGTCAAAAGCAGATTTTATAAGGAATTGACTTCTATAGTAGATACACCTCCCTTAACAGAGATTTCTCAAGTGCAACGTCAAGCAACTTTGGACCCTCCAACACCTTTCCTTGATTAGGGACCAGATCCCCAGCCCAACAAAATACCAATCAAGTAGTTATAGACCTGCATGATCAAGTCATGTGTTCCCTTCTTACATGCTTCCTAATAAGGGTAACTCCTTATAACCTCCTTTTATTTCTTCAGTGTGCATTTCAAATAATTGTTTTCTCACAACAATTTTATCCTCTTCAATATACCAGACTCTAGCCTAGAATTAATAGTTGAACTTATGGATTTGACTCTCTAGACAAAGGTAAGAAAAAAATAAGAAATCTAGAAGAAAATTTAACACCATTATTTAACCTTATACTTATGTTAATTTTTTACAATATTATAGGGGCTCAATTATTCCTCCAAATAGTTGGGTGTTAAGATATTGTTTAAAATCCTATAGCCTCTTTTGTCAGTCTAATAAAAATAAGAGTTAAAATTCACCACTTCAACAAAATTTCTTATAATGTTTTTTATAATTAACCTATTATTAATTTGTCTCAAGCTTATAATGATTGTATTGTGATTTTTTGGTACCATAATTCTTCAGTTATTTTGTTACCTATTCCTCGTATCAGTTCATTTATATTAAAGCCACTCATCTTCCTTCTAATATCTAGTTACTAATCACTGTAGTTTATGGCTCTACCAATTTGATCTTAGGAAAAAAGTATTTGACATTCTCTCTTAGACCATAGTCAAAACATCTCTGAGGCATTAGAATTGGAAGATTTGAAGTTAAAAAGCAAGTTGAAGCCCTTAGGAGTGTTTGCAATTACACTATTTATCCCATTGCTAGAGCTAGCATAGCCCTTTAGGGTGTTGTTGAAAGAACTTTAAGAGGTGTTTGAGTTAGTTTTCCCAGATTTTGGTGGATTTTTCATCCAATTCTTAAGTAGTTTTGCAATGTTATTAGTGCTAGTCACATAAGAATAAGCATGTGGTTGAAATTGTGATCTATTGTAAGGCTCATAACCATTAGTGACATGTGGCTTTAAGTTAGGTAATGATCTAGTTTTGTCAAAGGATAGAGCCTCACGAAGGGTTTATTTAGCCAAGCGAAAATATCTTTGAAACTTTCTCTCTTGCTGGTCCTTTGGTTGTGAAGTAAAGAACCTGTCTTGACTTTGACCATATTGAAGCTTTTTCATTTTCATTTTCAAGAAAGTGTTCCAATAAATTTTTATGTCATTCTCTGTTCTTTAAAGAAGATAGGAGGCTATGGTCATCCATCTATATAAAAAATAAGTCTTTAATTACTTTTGAGTACTTTGTAACCTTGCTTCTATTCTAAGGAACATTAAAGAAATGAAGAATAGATAATGAATCTAGACTTCTAAATGGTGTCAAATAATTGCCATCTTAATGATTTCCTTTTCAATTTCTTAGGTCTATTGTCACGTAAGATAAATATATAGCATGGGGCCATAGATAAATTATTAAAATATGCCAACTATGTTTTTTTCTAAGGAGGATTAATAGAAATAGTTAGTTGGGGTTATTTTGGTACGTTTGGAAAACCTTATGGTTCCTTTTGAATGAGCTAAAATGATATGTTCTAATTTGAATTTTGATATAAATGTTAAGGTAGGTCTTTTTTGACCCTTTGTTATACTATCATTATTTTTTAGTACATTAAAAAGATGCAACACTATAATAGAATGACAATATTGTAATTATTAGTTAAATTGATTTACATATTAACTTTATAGAATGACTAATAAAAAAGACAACTCTTGAATGCAATTGTTATGGATAACAATTGCAATACATGATAGAAGTGCTCTATACAATCAATATCTATTTGGGATATTAATGGATTAAGTATATATAATGTTATTTATAATACATATTATACGTATTTGGTGCATATTAGAAGAATTAAAATTGTGAATTTTATTAATATAAAAATTTAAGTAAAGATACTTAATCAATACATGATGTTTTTATATAATTAAATCATAACAATAGGGTCGAAATTAGAAAAAAAGTTAAAAAATAATATAAATAAGCAAAATCATCTATTTTGTATTATAATTTTTAAATTTAAATTGCCTTAGAATCATAATTTTATAATATGATAGAAATATGTAACAAAAACAACAACATCAATAATAATAATAATAATAACAACAACAATAATAATAATAATAATAATGTTATTATTGTTGTTGTTGTTGTTGTTGTTATTTTTATTACTATTAGGGTAAATTATTAAAGAATTTCAAACTTTAATCAATTTTGTAGTCCTAACTCAATCTTTAAAAATTAGAGTTAAAATACTTTAACTTTTAATTTTTCATAAAAATATCACATTGTCAGACTCTTAATTATTAGTGTTATCATGGTAAGTCACGCCAGTAAATTCATTAAGAACATGTCGACATGTATCCTATTCATACTACATCAAATAAAAAATAAAAATAAAAATATTTAAAGTTCTTAAAACCTTAAAAATTAGAAGATCTCGTTCCTGCTCTCTCTTTTTCTCTTTATTACTCTTTTACAATAGGTTTGTTGTCTCCATTAAGAGGTATTTGAATGGAAAGAATAATCATAACTATATGTTTCCTCTTTTGAATTTGTTGCACCCATCAATTTAATTTTTTATTATAAATCCGCCTAAATTTGAAGGAAAAAAAAATAAGAACCACTTATATCTCCCCAAAATCAACATAGAACTATCTAAAAAGTTATTATTTTACTCGAACAAGATAACGAAATATCTAGAGAATCAAAAGCTATTAAAAAGTTCATGCCGTAAGTGGCTTTAAAAAAATAAAGTCACAGTCGGACACTATAGTCTTTAGTAGGCTAAAGATTTTGTAGAATTAGTCAAGAAAATGGAGGCTATGTAGGTTGTAGTAAATTTGGGTGGTATATATAGTGGTCTTCCAATTAAATTTTCGGAGGTTTGTGATAAAATGTATTCTAATGTTTTCCCAGATATGGGATGTTATTGATAAAGGTTGAAGTAAGACATATAGTTTAAAGGTAAGGTATTAATGCCCAGGGCAGTAAAAATTGGCTATAAGATGAGTCAATATGGCTTTGATACCTAAATTCCCTTTGATCAAAGAGGAATGAAACTCAATAAGAAAGTTTGAGTGCAGGTTAGTTTCCTTGGGAACATAAAGGCGATGCTTGAAATAAACTAGATCATTTTAATGGAGAAATGAACATACCAAGAAGGATCCAACGTTATTTGATAAACAATTATAAGCCTTCATCTATAAATATGAAATGATCCCGTAACTGTGTTAGCTTGTAGGCAGTTGGCATCGTCAAAGTTGTAAAATGGGGTAAGTTTATTCGTAAAAGAGCATCAACATTCTTGTCCTCTTTTTTTGGCTTATATTTAATCTCATATTCAAAACCCCTAAGCTTCGTGATTCATTTCTTTTTTTTGGGATTGAGGTAAGAATAGTTTAGGATAAGATGTGTTTTAGGCTTTTTTATTAGTAAAAATAAACAAAATTTCCCAAGAAAATTATGGTGCAATTTTTTCACTACCTCTATAACATGTAACTTTATATTGTAGGTAGATGTGATCTACATGTTAGGAGCCATCTTTTTACCGAAGAAAGCAATTGGGTGATCTTGTTGTGACAATACAACACTTATAGCAAGGGCGGAGGCATCTATTGTGAACTAGAAAGGTTTAGAGAAATCTGGGAGGACTAGGAATTATATAGTGGTTATCTTAGTTTTTAAGGCATCAAATGTGTTTTGAGCTTCTATTTTCCATATAAACCCTTGAAATTAAAATAGGCTAGTAAGACGGCTTGTGTTGGACCCCGTTTCCAAGGCCTAACATTCGGACCCACACAAGCATAGAAGACCCAACCCAACCATGACTGACCACAAAAGGGGAAAAACCTCCAATTGAAAATTTAAATCAAAATAAGAATTTGCCTCGATCCAATC
>JAOTBA010000003.1:9419785-9431344 GCA_025629845.1 Erythroxylum squamatum | reverse complement strand
TTACAAAGTATCCATTGCTTCGAATTCAAATTTAATCTCCTTCCATACTTCACAAGCGGCAGCTAGTTCAGGACCCCATTTGCTAGCCTTATAGATAATTTCATTACCCCCACGAGCAAGATCGCGTCCTTCGTTACTAGTTGAAGGGATCTTCTGATCAATCCAGAGATCATTTCGATTCCATTAGTAATGAGGATTCGGAATATCGCACATTGATCAATTAAAGAGATATTCAACAACTAAAACTAATCAATTGGAATTTGGTTATTCATCATGTACGAGGATCCCCACTAAGCATCCATGGCTGAATGGTTAAAGCGCCCAACTCATAATTGGAGAATTCGTAGGTTCAATTCCTACTGGATAAACTGCTTTACCGTAATTCTTGGTGGATAACCCCAATTTAGGTTTATTAGTACAGCCCAATAGGGGGCGGCTGTACTTGTTCAAACGCCACTATTCTTGAACAACTTGGAGTCAGGCCTTCTTTTCGCACTATTACGGATACGAAAATAATGGGAAAAATTAGATTCAATTGTCAACTGCTCCTATTGGAAATAGGATTGACTACGGATTCGAGCCATAGCACATGGTTTCATAAAAGCGTATGATTTCCTCGATCTAAATAAGAATGCTAGTTCTTACTGTTCATATGTTATGATATGAATATACCACACCAATTTGTTATGTATGGATGATGAGACTCCATTGATACAGAGCCAATTCCAATAGACTTATTGGAAGGTTCTATTGGCGTGCATCCAGTAGGAATTGAACCTACGAATTCGCCAATTATGAGTTGGGCGCTTTGAAACTGAACTGCCTTTTGGCTTTCCTCGCAACCAATTTTCAATTTTTGACCCCATCTTTAAACAACTCGGAAAAAAAATTAATAAATTGAAAAAGAACAAAATTCGATAATCAAGAATCAGACAATTCATACAATTTATGGCCAAATTATAGTATTGTTAGTATGCCAGTTTTCATCTTCCTTGTAAAGTGGGCCCTCGGGGAATTAGTTGCATTTATTTTTTGATTTCCCCATGAATCGTATGTTTGTAATAGTAGGGACATAATTTTCTCAATTCCAATCGACAAGGCATATTGTGTCGATTTTTTTTAGTAATATATCTAAAAATGCCTGTTGATTTCTTATTAACACTCATTCGAACACAACTGGTACATTCCAAAATTACCCTTACTCGGTTCTCTTTACCCCTGGCCATGAACCTCCTTTGGATTTTTTATTCATTCAACTATTTTATTTTCCGAGTAGAATCCAAGAAAAAAGGAAGGAAAAATTCAAAGTTGCTAACTCGAAAGCAAATTATGAAAGATTTTGTTACAACCAATTGCAACCAATATAGTAGTAAACGAATAAAATGAGTATTAAACTGGATTTAGATTATATTCAACTATATTTCGATTAGAAATATAGATTCAAATCACAGGACAGTATTTCATTTAAACATCTTGTATGATATTGTTGCCCTAGCCTTATTTCCCCTTTCATTCTCTGAATTTATAATTTATATAATTTCATTTTTCTCTTAGGAGCGAATTTATTTGAAGAATGAGGACGAGCTCCCAGTTTCGCCGAGTTTGAATCCATTTTCTATTGTTTCTCTTTTCTAATTTATTCTATATATATATATAATCTACACCTATCAACATCAACATATATCGTCCAGTTCATTTAATTGTAGAAGTCTTATCTCACTCGTTTGCTTCCAATCAAAATTTAAGGCTTTTATCACCCAATATGATCTTTACTCTAGTTCCATGGGCAACTGGCAAGCCTTACCGTAAATAAGCTTAAACGGGGTCATACCATTTGAAGTTTTTAACGTGGTTTGATAAGCCCGTAGGGCATCATCTAACTTTAATGCCCAATCCTTCCTTAGACTACTTACCATCTTCTCTAATATTCTTTTAAGCTCACGATTAACAAC
This sequence comes from Erythroxylum squamatum, assembly GCA_025629845.1. Taxonomy (NCBI): domain Eukaryota; kingdom Viridiplantae; phylum Streptophyta; class Magnoliopsida; order Malpighiales; family Erythroxylaceae; genus Erythroxylum; species Erythroxylum squamatum. The sequence continues at coordinate 9,429,392 of JAOTBA010000003.1, read as the reverse complement.
CTCCATTTGTGCAATTATTTATAGGTGATACGAAGTGGCAACACGATGGTAGACTCCATATCTTCTACGAAAAGCATCAAAAGATTTATTTAAAAAATGTGCTCTTCCATTACTAATTATGGCTCGTAGCACTCCAAATCGATTGAATAATCTCTTGATAAAACTTTGCAACACTTTTCCATCATTTTTTGGAGTTTTCATTGCTTCAGCTATTTGTGAAAGTGGTCCACTTTGACAAAAATATATGTGTTTCTTATAGAGGATGGGGATGGTCCCATGAAGTCCAGTCCTCATATATCATGCACTTCCACTTCCAGAATATTAGACAATGGCATATTGTCTCTTTTCAAGATTTTCTCCACTCTTTGGCATCTATCGCAATGTGCCATAAAAACTCGAGCATCATTGAACAAATTTAGCCAATAAAAACCACATTCTAAGATTTGCACCGTCGTCTTTTTGTTCTATAATGCCTCGCATAAATAGATTCATGACACTGCATCAGTATGTCTATCATTTCTTTCTCTAGAACACACTTCCATATCAAACCATCAACATATATCCTATAGAGGATTGGGTCATCCCATATGTAATATCCTGTCTCCTAAAGTTGTTAAGAGATTAAACTATGAGATTAAGTTACATGAGTTATTTCATTTAAGAATTTACGAGGTGCATTTCATTCACATGTATAATATTCGTATACACATACGAATCATGATTTAGAAAACATTGCAAGATAGTATATGTGCTCAATTGACATATTCCGGGGTATGGAACAAAAATGAATGTGATATGAATATTCATTCCTAATGTTTTGCATTTTGATTTACCAATATTATGAATTGATGGATTATAATTAGTGAATTGGAAATTTACTGTTACAATTGAGTAATTTATGAGGTGATATGTGCATCTAGTCTAAGAAAAATGTTAAAGAGCAAGACAAATTGATACATGGGAATTTAGGTTGATTAGGCCCATGAAATGGTGACATGTGACATTGGGAATAAGTGACAAATGGCTCATTTAAATGGATGAAAAGTGGCTTGAGTATAATTGAGATAAGTGGCCCTTTAAGTTTGTGACAAATGGCACTTTAGAATTGTGACATGTGGAGCAATAGAATGGTGACATGTGTAGCTTTACAAATGGTGACATCTATAGCCTTATAATTGGTGACATGTGTAGCCTTACAATTAGTGACATGTGTAGCCTTACAAGTAGTGACATATGGAGGCTTAAATGAGTGATATGTGGAGCCTAAAGTAAGTGACACATGGAGCGATAGAATAGTAACATATGGACCAATAGAAGGATAACATATGTCCCAATGGAATGGTAACACAGGGATTAGTTTGACTTCTTTTGAATTTTCTAGAGAAAATGGATGAAAAAGGCAATAAAAGTGAGAGTGAAGGTCGGCCATAAGGTTAGAAGAGGGAGAAAAATAAAAATGAGCAGAGACGGAAAGAAAAAGGGGAAGAGAAGAGGAGGAGGAAAGAAGTTATCAAAGTAAGTTGAAATTCTGGTTTCAATTTCATCTTTCTCTTTTGAACTGTCTTTCATATTCTTAGAGGGGGAATTTGAAGACACTCAAATAATGAAAGTTGTAGATATAGGTCTTAACTTGACCTTTGTAAAAGTGGCTTGAAAAAATAGTGACTAGAGCTCGAGTTACGCTTGTTTCCATAATACTACCTGTGATAGACCCTGTGTAGGAATCTTGTATTATTTCCTTATTTTTGAGGACCTTAGAGTCTGATTTAGTGAAAGTATAAAACATGAAAAATGATTATTGATATCTTATTAATGCTTCTGTGAAACAGTTTTGTTAGGAGATGTATTGATAATGATTTATTGAGGTTTGAGTATTGGTTGCCAGTCTGTTTCTTACTAGAAATAGGACATAATTTGGATAGAGATTATATTTTAAAGGGAGATTCTGTTTGTGTAATTTTTAGATATATTAAGACTAATGGAAGTCTAGTTTCAGGGGGCATAAGAATCATGGCATTTGGATCTTTGTAGACAGAGTTATGATTAAAAGAAGACAGCTTGTTTATAAAGGAACATTAGGAAGAAAAGGATGTAAACATTGCACATAAAGTTGGGTTAGCTCGATGGTTGAGGAGACATTGAGCTAAATTAGTAAGTGAATCATTGACCTATTGAATATGTTAGAATAACATTTATGATGATTGATTAGGGATGAATTTGATTGTGGTAGTGTATGAATATGAGATATATGTTTGAGTAGTAAATATATTGTATATTTGTATGTATAAAGGCTTGGGAGTTGTGGATCAAGGAGTTCGTACCGAGGATTGTTGAAGTCAAGGGAGTGTACACCTTCTTTTGAGGTGAGTTGGGAAAACCATATCTCTCAAATAGGATTAGAACATCCTAAGACATGTATGATGACTTGTATGTGAATTTTGAACTTAAGTAATGCATAGTAAAATTGAATCTCAAATGGATGCTAGCATACTTATGTATTTAAGAAATGACATTGTTTTGAATAACACTTTGCACTTAGGGTGCAAAAGATGACTTTTATTGCATGAAATAATGTTATGGAATTTACATATGCATAATCGAGTCATGTATGCTGCGTGTATGTGTTCTCTTTTGGCTTAAAGCTATGACAAGGTTCCATTTTATCTGTTGGACCGATAAATAAAGGCATGGTGCCTTACTTGATTTTAGTACTTAATATTTGTATATGATTTTTGTGATTGGTGAGGTAATGATTGGCCAATCGTGTGCTAGGCACAACAGATTAAGCTACCTTTGTACCCTTGACACTGGTATAAAAAAGTCAAGTCCCCGTATCGACACCTTTCTACGAGACTTACGGGTGATTCCACACTAATAAGTTTTAAATAGAAACGCACTCAGATCCCGACCACAAGCGTAAGTGATATTGTAGTATGGTTATCATTCCCACAAGGATTTGTACTAATCACCAATTAAATTGTTGGGCCCCGAACGTTTATGAGAAGTTAGAATTATTAAATGAGAAATTTTTGGCGATTAATCATGAGTAACGAACAAATGAATGAAAATTCTTGAATTAGAAATGATAGACAAGATTAAAGTAGTAAATGAGAAGTGTGGATAGATTTATGTTTTGCTTTGGTGCTTTTGGGTAGATGAGAGGTTATGAAATTGGAAAAATTAAGGTGAAAGTTAGAAGTAAAATGAAAGCAAAAACGAAGTTGAATATGTGTAGTAAGTCTATGAAAGATATGTAATTTTTGGACATCGGAGTTGAAAGTTATGGTCCTTATAAGGGGAGATGCTCAGTAACATAGATTCATCGTCTGTGATGACGTCACATCATCTGTGATGTCGTCATATCGTCTGTGGAGACGTATCGTTTGTGATGACGTCATATCATCTGTAAGGATGCGTCGTCTATAAAGATGTATCGTCTGTAAAGACGTATCATCTGTGATGACGCAATATTGTCTTAAGGGTTGCATCGTCTTAAGTTGACTCTGCTTCATCAAAAAAGTTGTATCGTCTTAAGTTGAATTTGCTTCGTCATAAGTTGAATTTGTTTCGTCTGCTCTTTGCTTCGTCTGCTCTTTGCTTCGCCTACTTTTTGCTTCGTCTACTCTTTGCTTCATCTGCTCTTTGCTCGTCTGCTTTTCCTTCATCTACTCTTTGTTTCATCTGCTCTTTGCTTCATCTACTTTTGCTTCGTCTGCTCTTTGCTTCGTTTGCTTTTGCTTCGTCTGCTCTTTGTTTCATCTGTTCTTTGCTTTGTATGCTCTTTATCGTCTTAAGAGTTGTATCGTCTTAAGTTGACTCTGCTTCATCATAAAAGTTGAATTTGCTTCGTCATAAGTTGACTTTGTTTCGTCTGCTCTTTGCTTCGTCTGCTCTTTGCTTCGCCTTTTCTTTGCTTCATCTGCTCTTTGCTTCGTCTCCTCTTTGCTTCGTCTGCTTTTCCTTCGTCTGCTCTTTGTTTCGTCTACTCTTTGCTTCATCTGCTTTTGCTTCATCTGCTCTTTGCTTCTTTTGCATTTGCTTCATCTGCTCTTTGTTTCATCTGTTCTTTGCTTTGTAAGCTCTTTGCTTCGTCTGCTTTGTTTCTTCTGCTCTTTGTTTCGCCTGCCCTTTGCTTCGTCTGCTCTTTGCTTCGTTTGCTCTTTGTTTTGTCTGCCCTTTGCTTCGTCTACTCTTTGCTTTGTCTGCTTTTTGTTCCGTCTACTCTTTGCTTCGTTTGCTTTTTGATTCGTCTGCTTTGTGCTTCGTCTGTTTTTCTCAATTTGTCTCACCCTTCGTCTTAGGTTGACTTTCTGCTTCATCTTACGTTGACCAAAACATATTCTGGTCTAAGTTTGACACTCTATACGATAGAATTTGTCTTCAAGGTCTTGTTGAAATTTTAAATCTCAAAGTCCTCTTTGAAACCGTCCTAAGATGATCTTAATCCGACATCTATAGAGAGAGTTATGCCATTTGCCCCAAGATAGGTTTTGTATGATTGAGGACGAAAACCATGTTTGATTCTTTCGGCCATGCTTTGTCATCCGACCTCCAAATGAGGTGAATCTTGTACCAATAAATTCCAATTACATTTTTCTACCTCTCCATGAAAGTTTTAGCTTTTGATGTTATTTTGATAAAAAAAGAATTGATTGAATCAAGGTAAGGGTATCGGTAGGAAGAGTTTGAATGGGAGGAATTTGAGTATAGTGTATTGTTTCAATATAAGAACAGTCCGAAAATGTTTGGGGCAATACTTTTAGAGTTCTGAACCAAATAGGATTTTGGTGTCATTAGAAACTTATGACGATGTAGAACATTTTTTCTAGAAGAAAGAGTTATGTCAAAATGTTCAAGGGTATTGTTGGCAAGACACTTAAGCATAAAAGTCATAAGGATTAAATGGAAGGGAAAATTGGATAATTCTCATTCATTAAGGGCATAATTGGAAGAAGAAGTATTGTCTTGCTTATAAATGAAGAAGAAAAGCGTGAATTGAGGGATAAAAGAAGAGAATAACAAAAAAGAGAAAGAGAAAGAAAGAGAGTTTGGTGGTTTGAGAGAAAAGAAGAGAGTTGAGCTAGGGTTTAACTTTTCTTAGCCTTCAAGAGAGATTTTGAGGTTGTTCAAGAAGAGAAAAAGGTTGAGGAAGAGAAGAGCTTCCATGTGAGCCAAAGATCCTTTCATTTGGTAAAGAATGAAGGTAAGATCATTTTGAATCCTTTGGATCTTAGAAGGATTTTAGTTCATGGAGTTTAGAAAATGCTTGGGTTTAAGTATTCTAGAATCAATTATAGTGATTTTGCATTGTGGGATTTTCCATTGGATTCCTATTGAATGAGACTTGGTTTGTTTTAGGGAACTAAGAGAATCCTAACCAAGACCAAGGGGAAAGACAACCTTGACTTGGATTTTGCAAGCAAATTAGGTGGGTAATATATTTATGGTTATTGTGTAAGTAGGCATTTTGCTTATGTGTGTGTATATACTAGAATTTCTATGATCTATTTTAAGTTATACATTGAAAGATGTATGACATTTTGATATAATTAGATTGTGATTTTGAACATGTTATGCCTTGAAATATGTCATGGCATTTTGTATGAATGAAAAGAAAGGAAAGAGCATGAAAAGTATGAAATCATTTGATAAAATGATTTGAGCATGATTATGTGCTTCTATTTTGGCGAGAGTGGAACCATTTTGTTCGTCACGTGCACATTGGTAAGAGGTTTCTCCCGGCTGCCCGCTTGTGGCATATGAGTTCTAAAAATGGACTCATTCTATTCATGGGGTAAACTTCGGTTTCTTCATTCTGTTTTCATGGAACCCTCGAGCCAATTGTTTGTGCATTGCATAATTGAGTTGTTAAGTATGATGCATAATTGAGTGTCATGTTTTGATGGATGTTCTATATGATGACATTCAAATTATGAAATTTTGAGCTTGAATTATGGATGATAGAATTGCTAGATTAAATGGGATATATATACATACTTTGGTATATTTATATATATGTGTGTGTGCCTGAATTGTATGGCTCGTTGCCAATGGCTATAAATATATAAGCCATTGAGCTTAGCAGCTCACCCCATAACCTTCCACTCCGTAGGTGAAGAAAAAGTAGCTCAGCATTGATCCTTACAAAGTTTTGCAAACACCAAGAATAGAGAATTTCGTAATTAAGTTAGTTAAGAAATTTTGGGTATGTAGAATCATTTTAAACATAAGCATTCAATTGTATTGTGTATTTTTGTATTTTTGTAATAAGTCAAAGGGGTGGCTTTTTTGAAATGTAAAGATATTATGAAAACAAGCATTGTGTTCGGTAATGGGCCCAAGTGATTACTGAAACTTTGATGTGTTCAATAATGTTTACATCTTTGTGACTGAAATTGTTTTAAATAAATCCAATTTGATTATCGATTTTTCGCATATGTGTTAATTGTTTAAGAAAATTTGCAATCAGATTGTTTCAGTTTATGGCTCTGAATGCTGGGCTCTGGAAGTAGGGTCCAGCATTTGTTATGTTGCTTTATATAATTTTATGCAATTGTTGCAAAAAAGAAAAATGATTCAAATCATTTTTGTTGTTGTAGATGTCAATGCTTGATATTCCAATTTTAAGCTAGAGCATGAGATAGTCAATCATTTCTTTGAAGACCTACAGATGTAGTTTGCATCGAGATAGATATAATAACCAATTACGCTTCATCATATAGTTGGGCTTCCTTTTTTGGACACCCCGCCCTCGCGAGTCACGTGCCCAACGTCCTAAGTGACATCTGAACGCGCATCCCACAAGGGTGGCATGCCCACACTAAGACAAACGTCAAAACAACTCATTTCTCCTATTTCCGAACAGATTTTGGGAAACCTTAAACTAGAATTTCAATTTGACTTGTTCAGAACATTTGTTGCTCTATGTCTCTATTTTATTTAGAGATAAGAATCATCTCATTTGGAGATCCCAGAACAAAGTTATGGCCGAAAGAATCAAATAAGGTTTTGTCTTTCAATCATATTACACCTATCTTAGGACAATCAGCATAACTTTCACTAGAGATGTCGGGTTAAGAACATCTTAGGACAGTTTCAAAGCAAACTTTGAGATCTAAAACTTTTGAGAAGACCTTGGAGATAGATTCTATTGTCTAGAGAGTCAAAATTGGACCAGACGATAGGGTAGATGATTCAGTCTACAGTGGACCAGATGATAGGGTAGATGAATTAGGAAAATTTCCATAACTTTCCCTATAGACATCGAATTAAGGTGTTCTTTAGATGGTTTGAAAGATTACTTCAAGATCTACAACTTTTATTAAGACCTATAAAACATATTTTTTCATCTATAGGGTCAAAATTGGACCATACGATAGGTCTACAGTGCACCAGATGATTCAGTCTACAGTGCACCAGATGATAGGGTAGATGAATTGGGAAAATTTCCATAACTTTCCCTATAGACATCGGATTAAGGTGTTATTTGGATGGTTTGAAAGAGGACTTCAAAATCTACAACTTTTAAAGACCTCAAAGACAGATTTTGTGATCTAGAGGGATAAAATTGGACTAGATGATAGGTCTACAATGTACCAGATGATATGACGTCATCAGACGATACTTCATCACAGACAATATGACATCATCACCAGATGATATGAGGTCATCAGACAACATGACGTCATCACCAGACAATATGACATCATCAGATGATACAATCTATACTCCTAAGCATCTCCACTTATAAGGATCATAACTTTCGACATCAATTTCCAAAAATTTCATACTATATACTGTTGGAAAGCTAGAAAGATGATTAGAAGGCACGATTGCTTAAATCAGCCTAGATTAATCCAGATTTTTCCCTAAAGTTAGAACACAAATTTTTCCCTCATGAAAACTTGAAAAAATTTCAATGTACAAACTTGAGAGAGTCATGAGCAAAAATGCAATCATATTCTATTTGCATCAAAAGAAAAGAGTTTTACAAAGCTTTAGTGGACATTTCAAGCCGCAAATATATTAATATCTCAAAATTCCAAAATACAAAAGATACATGAACAATGATTTTGCTCAAAATGCAACTAAAGCCTTGTTTTACAAGATTTGCTTCAACTACAAAATAAACAAAGATTGGAGTGATGCCTTGACCCTTGACTACTCGATATCTAACTCATCACCTGGATATGGGGAGGAGAATGGAGGTGAGCATAAAGTCCGTGGGTAACAATTTTATAATCGGTAACAAGAAAAACCATTTATAAAATCACTTCCATCGTAAAAATTCACATTTATCCAAACTATGTATGCATCACCCTTGCAACTTATCATAGGCACATAAGCATATCAAAATGGTTCAGGTGGATCCAAAAACAGAACGCACTACGCATTTCCACATAATGGTCTTGCATAGTCGTGAACTTATGGGAGTCCATGAAGGAGCTCCATGCTACTAGCGGGCAGGCGGGAGAAGCCTTTTGTCAAAGTGCACTCGACTTACTTAAGGGACCACCACAAACCCATATAACATGTATTTCATATCTTGTAAACTTGTCGCCCAAAATGGCACATTTCTTTCGAAACTTGATTTCATAACTAAAACATCGTTTCAAAAAAAATCAATATTCTTTCAAAACCATTTCCATAAACCAATAATACAATTTATTTACAAACATGTATCACATTCTTAAAGCATTCAATAAGAAACAAATGAACATGTATAAAGTAGCTAAAATCCTTTATTTTTCGTTCCTTCAAAAGAAGCATTTATGGCTTATTGTTCAATTATAAAAGTGTAACCCACCTTGAAAACTTTGCTTCTTATTTGGTCAAATGTGTCCTTCCTCTTGCTCCTATTGTCTTACTTGCCTCACTTGATTCCATTAAACAACAACCAAAATTCCATTCAGTTTGGTTCAATAATCAGAAAGTTACAACCTAAACAATTCCAGATTATCCTTATGCATGAAACAAAATTCTATGCTCAACTTCACTCCCAAAATTGAAATTCTTATAGACCGAATTTTGACTCCATTCCTTCATAACATTTGTAGCCTTATGTCTCTAGTTTACACCAAATCAAAAATCACTCAATTTGGACATCTACATCAAAGGTTATGCCCAAAATACCAAAATATGTCTGTGCAAGAAAACTAGGTTTCGTCGCGGCGAAATCAGAAGCTCGCCGTGGAGAAATTGTTTTAGTTTGCCGCGGAGAAATCAAAAGCTCGCTGATCGCGGCTCTGTCGTTTTGATTTAAGATCAACCCTTGGGAACTGAATCAAAAATAATTTAATTCCAAGGATTGCAATATAGGGTGCAACCTTGGGTCGTCTCACTTAATCGGAACCTAACGAAATGGACCTAAGCTAGCCTATATGTCATAAAGTACAAGTAAAGTTAGTAAGGAAAAAAAAGGGGGGGTTTTGATTTTTGAAAACATTAACTACACTAAAATGCATTGTAAAAAGTATTTTTGGGTTTTTGGAATAGCAAATGAAAAGATTAAAAGAAGTGATAGAATCCTTTTGAAAATGAGCTTTGGCTATCACAGTTCAAAACTAATTTGATGGGAGTAGAAATCACTAAGTTTGAATGGTAAACC
>JAOTBA010000003.1:9400094-9419685 GCA_025629845.1 Erythroxylum squamatum | reverse complement strand
TTTACTGTTAAATTGGGACATATGCATTTCATACATGAATGCATGAAATATAATGGCAGTTGTGACCAGGGTAGCCACCGATCAGAGCTTAAAGCTCAACGAGTGAACAAGAGCCTCGAGCTCGAAGGGAAGTAGTGCATACCCAGAGGGCTCTTCTACCCCTAAGACGCGTTTAACGCTTAATGAGCCCTATATGAGACAATTATCAATGAGCCCTATATGGGACAGATCAGGCACTCGGTCACAACAAAGTAACAAATGAAAAGTGAGTCTCATGCGCATTTCATATGCATAATATGAAGGATTAAGTGCATTGAATGTGAAATAATATGAATATGTGAAATAATGTGAAATTTGGAATAAAGTGTGATATGTTAATTATTTGCCATGTGACTGGGTGAGCCATTGATGATGGTCACTCACTGAGTTCGCAAAACTCACCCAAAATTTGCAAATATTTTTCAGGATTAGAAGAATACCCCGTTAGGCAAACGGGAGTATCCCTACAGCATTCAAGTGAGGAATAGAGGTCAGGATCAATTCGCATCTGCATTATAGTTCTTATTTTCGTACTGAATTGTATTTTTCGCAAATTTTGTATTAAGGAATGTATTTTGAAATTATTGTATAATGTGTATGCGAATGTAATCATGTTGTATTGACGTTGTGAGTGTTTTGTTTCTGGAATGAGCCCTAGTGATTAACGAAATTCTAATGATTTGACAAATGTTTACGAAATAAAGTGGGCCCTTTTGAGAATTTATTTCTGCGTACTATGTTTGTGGTTTCAAAAAGAATATATTTACCAATTTTTGACTGATTGAGTGTTCTAGTACGCCACCCTTGAGAGGTACGGACTCGGATATCACCCATAGATGTCGGGTACGTGTCTTGCGGGAGTGGGGTGCTAACAGTAAGAGACTTATAAACTGATGGAATTATGGTTTTTATTGGCAAAGAAATTGGTAGCAGTGGTGGATTAGTGCCAGTGATGGTTGATGACTGAAGTGGGAACACCTATTCATCAAATAAGACATAGTGTGGTGAATAATGAATTTTGTGAGTGACAAGATCATAATATTTGTATCCTTTAAATATTTTAGAACAACCCAGACATATACAAGGAGAAAAATGAAGAGATAAATTACAAGGAGTATATGGACACAACCAAGGATAGCATAAACATTTGAATACATGCAATTCATTATAATTTGAAGTTTGGAAAAAAAATAAGCAGTATGGTGTTTTATGGTTTAAGACTAGAGTAGATAGGCGATTTATGAGGTAAGTAGTTGCTTCAAACACATATCTCCAAAATGATATTGGTATTCGGGAATGATTAAGGAGAGTCAAACTTGTTTCAACTATGTGATGATGTTTGCCGCAACCAATTTGCTCGGGTGTTTTAAGGTAAGCACTTCGATGAGAGATACCGTTTTCATTAAGGTATTTGGTAAGGGCTTGATATTCACCATTCAATCACTTTGAAATTACTTTATTGGGCGTCCAAAATACTTTTCAATAATAGAATGAAATTTAATAAAGCAATTGAAGATTTCAAATTTATAGTGAATAAAAAATAACCAAGGATACTTATTGAAATGATAAAAAAATATATATAATAGGAAAAACCATCAATAGATGGAGTAGGGGCAGGACCCCAAAGATCAGAATACACAAGATCTAATAGACCTTTGGCTTTATTGTCTGAAATAAGAAAAGGAAGTTTATGAATTTTACTTAAACTACAAGCAGAACAAAAATGCATAGATTTGAAAAAAAAAAGATTGTTGTACTTTAGTGTTTGTTGGATTGTTCGATATGAGGGATGACTAAGATGAGCATGCCAAGTACCAAAATTAACATGATGTGCCTATGGAGAAGAATGTGGTATTGGTGAAAGTTGGAGAGGAAGTGAGTAAAGTCCATTCAAAGTTGTCCTTTGTGCAGAATATTGTGACTGAAGATCCTTTATGACAAAATAATCAGGAAAGCTAATAGATAGTAATTTTTTTGTAGCATTTGGAACATAGAGAATATCTGGAATCGAATATCTGGAAGTGTAAAGAATTTATTATTCAAGGAGAATAATGAAGAGCTAATATTAGAAATGGAAAGGTGGTTACCAGTGGTAAGTTGGACTTGATTAGGAAAATTGAATTTGTTGTGGATGGCAAAGTTCTCCAAGTCAGTCGACATATAATGAGTTGCACCAAAATCCACAATCCATTGTTATTGAGGAGCAAAGGGTTGAGTGATGGAATGATTTGAGGCTGGAGAAAGTTGTGTGGATGATCGATGTGTAGAAGATTCATTGCAGAGTTTAGGAGAAGGACATTGATTGGTAAACTTTCCTTGACTGTTAAAATTGAAATAGGTCACAGAACTAAGAGACTAACTACCAAAATTACCTTCACTCGTTCCTCATCCTCTTCCATAAGATGACTGACAATTTAAATAACAAACTCTGATAGGAGATGTAGAGGAAGATTTTCCTTTTACAACTATTGCTCCTTAGCTAAGGCCAGACCAAAAAGTTCACTATAAGAGATTGGACTCAATTGAGCATTAACTGCTTGAACAAAGGGTTAAAAGGTTGTGTGAAACCCTCACAAAATAGACTGAACCAAATCATTCAGGCTCATAATTACATTAAGAGAAATCATATTATCATAATAGTTTTTAGCATGTTCAAAAAAATTGAGCAACACTTTTAGTTCTATGTTGTTCAATTTTATACAGGTTACTTTTAAGAGTGAAGATTTGAGGAAGAGATCCAGTATTGAATCTTACACAATATTATCCCAAACGGCTTGAGCGGTGTCAATATTCACTACCACAGACTGATCTAAGGTAGCAACCAACCACGCCAAATCAAATTTGTCATTCTTCTTCCAAGTTTTATATGTAGGTTTTGCTTTCACCAATCACTTTTAGAGGAAGAGGGTTGGATCCATCAATGTGACCTTCAGGGTCACGATAACTAAGAAAGGGTAAAAATTGTATTTCCACGATAGAAAATTAGAAGTCAATTTAAGGATGAAATTTTGATTGAGAGATGGAATTATTGGAGAAGAAGAGGAGGTAACGATAGTTGTGGTGGGGGAGCAGAGCAATCGATATTTGACATGATTGTGGCTATGCAATCGATGAAGCTCTGATGCCATGAAGTGATTACGCGTTCTTTGTTATTCATTTAGTACGGGGGTTCTGCATATATAAAGACAAACTGCAATAATTTGTTATAATAGATACACACAGTTTGTGACAACAGATCTAATAGATTGAGTTTGTTTGCCTCTATACTTATCCATATTACTATGCTTACCATTTATTGGATTTGGTTTGATTTCATGTTGACTAGTCGATCTTCACAAACTCGGTGACTTTATGACAAGCAATTTGTGTTCGGATGATTGAGTGTTTCTGACAAGGAATGGATTGAGTAGGATTTTCTTAGCCGTCTTGTTGTTCATTTATATACATGCTCGTGCATATGAGTGTTCTTGTGACCTCCATGTATTCAGATGTGATTAATTGGAGTTCTTTCTCGTCCAGAACAATTCTTCAGCCATCATCGGATGGGGGAAACTCCATGCTCTTATAGCCTTTGAGGGTGAGACAACTTTTCAAAGTTGCATGTGTTGCAGTGAAAACGTGAATAATTTTTACATCGAAAAATTAAGAACAATTTAATTATAAGATGAGAATATAATCCAATATATTAAAATTTGAGAATATACGATTTCTTCTTATATATGATTTAAACACATTAATACATGCAAAACTTGGCAAAATTTTTTATTCTTTTCTGGATCATCATATTGTTTTTTATTTCATTGAAGCAACTATAGGAATCAAGGGAAAAAGAAGATCTGACAGAGGACTATGAATCTGCAAAAGTTCTATCTCGTCTTGCATTTGCAGACAGATCTTGACATTATGTTCAATGCTTTCACTTTTTCCCCGTAAGCAAACGAATATAATGAGAAAATAAAATGACCCACCAAAAGGCAATAAGATGAGAAAAAGATGACCCCAATTATCGCCAGCTAACCCGCAGCAGAAAAATTCTTAGCTTAGCCGTGGTACATTTTTGACGTCTGGTACTAAACCCTTGTCCTTTTTAATCACTTAAATAATGATTCAAACTTAAAATCCAACCAAGGATCTGATTCTCCATCTTTTCTTTCATATTAAATTATAAAAAGAATTTCGAGAATATAACAATTCATTAAAGATGTTGGTATATTTCATCGTTTTACATTACTATCTTCTGTCGCGTATAAACCTTTCTTCTACCTGTATGTTGTTTTTTAACGAGCGTGAATTCCCTCTATCTCTCCCCAATCCCCATTTGATTCTTTGTCGGCATTACTTTGTATTTATGTCAAGTCCTAAAGAAGGCCCGAGCAATGTCACGGACCTATTTAAGCCTTGGCTTTTGTCAATCGCCCTTCTTGTTGTTTCCCGAAGGACAGAACATCATTTAACTGACTTCTTTTGTGTCTTTTCCCCCTGCTAACCTTCCCTGTAATGCAAAAGGAGCTATCAAAGTTTCTTGGCCCACGTTGGCAGCACATGGCCTATTCGTACACGATGATATGCTGTTCATACAACATGTAACTTTTGTATCTACTGTCTGAATTGTACCATTCTTTATGCCTTACCCAAAATGTCAAAAATGATCTTCAGCTAATGTTTCTCTACAATATAGCAAGTTCCCTTTCTAATTTGAGCAAAGGAAAATTAAATACTTTACTAAGAAAGATAACTTTGACTAAACACAATCACTACTATTTTTGATCATATCATTATACTTTCTCATAAATTTATAATATAATATTAATTAAAATCAGATTTTACATGTCATTGGCTAAATAGTTGTAGATTTTTATTCTTTGAAATATTTTTGTTGCCTTTGCTAAAATTTTGTAGTGGAATATATCCATAAGCAATCACCCTAAAGAATCTTCAACTTGGAATATATATGACCTAATTTAGAAATAAAGAATAAAAAACCCAAATCAGATCAATTGACAAAACAACTTTATGCTTACTAAAGGTGGCTCAAAATATTTGACGCATATCCCCGAGGCAGCAAGAACCCAATTTAGACTCAGCCGAAGTGTTGTATCAACTTCACATACTATTGGAAGCAACTCATTTTCTGAATTTATCGTTTCATTATATTGTTCATTTTTCAAGTCAAGTCTTTGTTAAGCATCTTAATGTGCTGTATTGTCTAACCACTAGGCTGCAGGTTATACATGAACTCGTGGGCTCAATCTAGCTAGCTATTGTTAGATTATTAATGTCTCATGTAATAAATGTTTTACAAAGTTTAATACCTACATGATGGGTGTGGTAATTAAGAGGTGGTTTTTTCAATAACCACTTACAAACGTCGCCTCTTTTGGTCTTATTCTTGCTTATTAAGTTGCTTATGTTGATAATTATCAAAAAAGGGGAAAAATACAAAAGTGAGAACGTGAGGAGAAAGAGTAGAAGCACAGAAGAGAATCAAGAGAATTGAAGAGTCTGATTTTCATCCCGACATCAAATGATTCTATGAATCAAGGTACGACGACTGTATATGTGAGAATCATATATGTTTAAGATCCTGAATGATTGTATAATGAAATTTAATATGTGGTATCAGAGCATATTTTGGGTTGTGAATTGTATGATTCTTCGTTTGACGTTACGTTCTTTTTTCAATCATGAAACTCTTCATTTTTTTCTTCTTCTTCATGTGTATAAAACCGCATAAGATGAGCGTGTTCATGTTCATGCTTTTGACAACATTACTGTAGATAATTAATAATAATTATGTACAATATTTTGCGTGCATCTACATGAAACCAGTAGGAAGGGACTGTCTTGTTAATAATGACTGACACTATCAATGCCGTATATGCACCGTCTGGTTCCCTTCTCACCATCGATGGCGATGTTCCAGCGTCGGTGAAGATGGGTTTGAAAGTAGATGAAGGACGTGAACAGTGAAATCAAAAGAAAGAAATATATGCATGCATGAACAGTTAGTGTACGTGAATTATAGAATTAATTGTAATTATCAACAGTAAAATTTTATGCATGGAAGGATGTATGAAACTGTTATATGCATGTTAACATGAATAGTAAAAATGAGGTGAAGTGTATGCATGTTAACTTGTTTCTGGGTTATGGATCAAGCCTCACTATTTATCAAGATTAATAATAATTATATACAGTGTTTTGTATGCATGTACGTTAATAATAATGATTGGCAGTATGACTGTGACGTGGTAATTGAATATTTAATATTTTATGCATTTATCAAATTTGGAGCAATATTATTTTAGATTTTTTAATCACCAAAATGATCAAATCTTTAAGACAATTTAGTTCTAAATTGACTAGAATTTTTCAATCACTCACTCATAAAATTGATGCTATAAATGATGTTTTTCTATGAGTATATTGAAATTCATTATTAGAAGATATTTATGAATTACCTAAAGGTTAATTGGTTGTTCTTATAATTAATGAATACAATTGATTGGTAATGTAATTGCACTATTAATTTTACTTATTTATCCAAAGATAATAAATATTTCTAAGTAGTGTATGCATTATTACCTAATAATGTTAAATATTATTGGCATCATTATGATTATTTTGTGCATTGACGTATCACCCAAAGGAGAACATTAATGTACATTAATTGTTAACATAATCTTTCATCTAAATCTATATAATATGTTAGTTTATGACTCAAAGCATTAATGTTAGGCATGTATTTATTATAGTTTTTGTCCCTATGTCTTTACATTCACAAGCTTCGTTTGTACCAATATTTAATGGGCTGAATTTTTCTGACTAAAGTGAACAAGTCCAATTTCATCTTAGTGTATTGGATCTTGATTTGGCACTTCAAGTTGAGAAGCTTGTAGCTATTACTAATACTAGCAGTAATGAAAAAAAGGCTCATTATAAAGCTTGGGAAAAACCAAACAGATTAAGCTTGATGTTTATGCGAATGAGCATAAAAAGCAACATCAATTCAGCTCTTCCCAAAATTGAAAGTGCTAAAGAATTTAAGAGTTTTGTGGAAGAGCGTTCCCAAACAACTGATAAGTCTCTTGTTGGGACATTAATGGGTACTTTGACAACCATGAATTTTGATGGTTCTCATACTATGCATGTACATGTCATTGAAATGACAAATATTGTAGCAAGACTTAAGTCTCTGGGAATGGAATGGGATGAGAATTTCCTTGTACAGTTCATTTTGAACTCTTTACCATCTAAGTATGGTCTGTTCCAAATGAGCTATAACACCATGAAAGACAAATGAAATGTGCATGAATTGCATAGCGTGTTGGTTCAGGAGGAAACAAGACTTAAGAATCAAGGAAATCATTCCAGCCATTTTGTGAAATATCAAGGTGCTAGTAACAAAGCACATAAGAAACATGGAAAGGGAAAATGACCACTGAAGACCAATGAGTCCTCTGTTAAGATCCAAAAGAAGGCAAAGAATAACAAATGTCATTTCTATGGAAAATCTGGACACTTCCAGAAGGACTGTCCATGACGTAAGGCTTGGTTCGAAAAGAAAGGTAAGCTTAAGGCTTATGTATGCTTTAAATCATATTTAACTGAAGTTTCACGCAATACTTGGTGGATTGATTCTGGATGTACAATTCATGTTTCTAATACTATGCAAGGATTCCTTACGATCCAAACCACAAACCCAAATAAGAAGTTTGTCTTTATGGGGAATAGAGTTAAGGTTCTGGTGGAAACAGTTAGGACTTACCGTTTAATCCTGAATACTAGACATCATTTAGATTTATTTGAAACTCTTTATGTACCTAGTATTTCTAGGAATTTGATTTCTTTATCTAAACTTGATGTTACTAGATACTCTTTTAAGTTTGGTAATGGATGTTTCAGTTTGTTTAAGCATACTAGTATGATTGGATCTAGTATACTTTGTGATGGTTTATATAAATTGAATCTTGATAATTTATATGCTGAAACTCTTATGACCTTGCATCATAAAGTTAGAATTAAACGTAGTTTAGTGAATGACTGTTCTACTTACTTGTGGCATAAGCTCTTGGGTCATATTTCTAAGGAAAGAATGGAATTCTTCCAGATTTGGATTTTAATGATCTCAATATTGGTGTGGATTGTATTAAGGGAAAGCAAACAAAACACACAAAGGAAGGTGTCATGAGAAGCACTTAGCTTCTTGAAATTGTACACACCAATATATGTTGACCTTTTTATGTTAATTCTTTCAGTAAAGAAAAATACTTTACCACCTTTATTGATGATTATTCATGTTACAGATATGTCTATTTAATGCATGAGAAATCTCAAATAGTGAATGCCTTAGAAATTTATATAACTGAAGTTGAAAGGCAGCTAGATAGAAAAGTGAAAATCGTTAGGTCTGATAGAGGTGGTGAGTATTGCGATAGATATGATGAAACTAGATAACACCCTGGTCCATTTGCTAAATTCCTAAAAAAGCATGGCATATGTTGTAAAGCCGGACTCTCTAAGCCCTTTTGTATTGTTCTGTATTTGGAAGTACTACTGCATATTGATATATACATGGTTGTATATGAGTTCAAACATGTATTTAAATCCTTTTGGGGATATATGTTAGTGATTTATAATGTTATATGCCCTTACATGAACTTAGAGTTCATCGGTATGCGAAATCTTAGAGATTCTAACATATAAGCTTCTAAGCGTGTAAACCTGAGTCCATTAGATGGATAAGACCATGGTGGTTGAGCTAAATGTGTTCTAATGCCTTAGAGGTGATTAGACATGATTTATAGACTTATTGGACACTTAGAAAGCTTAATTGAAAAAGTTAATGTACATAAGGACTTATTTGTCAATTGGTAAAAGTCAAAGGACTTAAATGTAATTTTTCAATTCTTGGAGGATCAATATGTAATTTTATAATGTTAAGGGGCTTAATTATTATTTTCAAAAGCTCGGGGACCAAAATAAAAATAAAATTTTTGGAGATTCCCAAATTTTGGGCTTAATTGCAAATTTAGGAAAAGTTTGGAGGATAAAATGGTAATTTTACATAACTTAAGGGCAAAAAGGTAATTTCACCATATTTTGGTCAAAGAAGAGTCAATATTCTAGACCCTTCTTCATGTATGGCCGTGCACCCCATTACTAAAGACTTGAAACATTTTGTTTTAATTAAAAGAAAGGAGAAGAGAGGAGGAAAAGAACCATTTTCGGCTATCACTAAATCCTACCCTTTTTTTTATTCTCCAACCCAAATCAAATTGGAATCAAGGAACTAAAATCTATCATTAGATTTGAGAAATTCTCAAAGGATTTTAAAATATCACCAAAGGAAGGTTTAGGTAAGTTTTGTCTTATCTTTCTCTATATGATTTTGAGTTTGGTGTTAAGATATGCTCTTAGTTTTGTCTCGTCTTTCTCTATATGATTTTGAATTTGGTGTTAAGATATGCTTTTCTCCATCCTTGAATATACATGAAACATGGTTTAGATGAATGAAATGAGTCATGGAGAAGTCCCCTTAAGTCAAAACCAAAATGCCCTCTCTTTGGTGAAAGTTTGTGAATTTTTGGATAACTTTTGAAATTGATGATTTAAATGAATTCCATGGTGTTAATTGTACATGTATAATGTGAATTGATGATGAAAAATTAAGAAGATGTATATTGGATGAGGCTTGGTTGAAATGGTGGGAGAAGGAATGGATTAATGTAATGAGTTGCATAATTATGATGAATATGGCTTAAATGAAGGGAATTGGATTAAATAGAGTGGTGAAATGTGTTGTTGTTTAAAAGTGTTTATTATATAATAAGATAGGAGCATGAATCACTATCATAAAGTCTTTAAAATATGACTTGAAAGTCATGCACATTAGGTGTTTGATAAAATGTCTAAGTGAACTTGGCTTAGGATTTAAGGGTTCGTAATCATATACATTGGAAAATGGCTTTCATGTTTAGTTAAACTTGAATTATTGCTTAGATTGATGAGTAATGGCCTAATGTGCTTAGATAAAAATTCGCTTAATTATGTTTTGAAATGAGTAAGTATTGGATTAACGACATTAAATGCCTTATAAAATACAAAAGAAAAGCTAATGTAAATAGTAAAGAAGTAACCATATGAGAGGTTTAATGGTCGAATCCTATAGTTTAAAGATAGTGATATTGTGTTTTATACACTTATTTGATGGTGTATAAATATGAAATACATGTTTAAGTAGTAAATACATTGTATATTTTTATGTATAAAGGCTCGGGAGTTGTGAATCAAGGAGCTCGTACCGAGAATTGTTGAAGTTAAAGGAGTGTACACCTTCTTTTGAGGTGAGTTAGGGAAACCATATCTCTCAAATGGGATTAGAACATCCTAAGACATGCATGATGACTTGTATGTGAATTTTGAACCTAGGTAATGCATAGTAGAATTGAATATCAAACAGATGCCAGCATATTTATGTATTTAATAGATGACATTGTTTTGAATAACTCTTTGCACTTGGAGTGCAACTGATGTTTTTATTATGCATTTTGAGAAATGATATTATTTTCAACAAACCTATACTTGAAGTGCAAAGGACAATGTTTTATTTTCTGAAACTACACTTTTAACAACTTTGCACTTGGAGTGCAAAAGATGACTTTTATTACATGAAATAATGTTTTTGAATCTACATATGCATAATCGAGCCTTGTATGCTGCATGTATGTGTTCTCTTTTGGCTTAGAGCCATGGCAAGGCTTCATTTTATCGGTTGAACTGATAAATAAAGGCCTGGTACCTTACTAAATTTATGTACTTAATATTTGTATATGATTTTTGTGATTGTGAGGTAACGATTGGCCAATCATGTGCTAGGCACAACAGATTAAGCGACCCTCGTACCCTTGACACTGGTATATAAAAGTTGAGTCCCCATATCGACACCTTTCTATGGGACTTGTGGGTGATTCCACACCTAGGGTCTGGACACTGACGAGGTCATCACCTAGGGTCATGACACTCTTGTTGACTGTAGTCTGAACTCACCACGGATGAAAGTCGAGCCAACACCGGGAATCAGTGAGTGTGCATATTAGTTTGGCTGACTAGTGGTGACACACATAATTTTTTTGGCTTATTCTGAGACTTGTTTTCTGACGAGATTTGATTTATACATGTGATGTTTTTCTGCTTTTATGTACTGGAACTGGAACCTATGTTCACTGGATGAGTGATTAATAGGCTACGCCTATATGGTTTCTAACAAGTATACGTTGAGTCATAGGTTAGGCCTATATGTTTCTATTTAATGTATGTTCACTTCGTGGGTTACCTACACCGTCTTGGTGTTTATTAAGTTCTATTTACGATATATGTTTTTCCAGCTCACTGAGTACATAGTGTACTCACCCCCTCCACTTTCCAACCATACAGGTTAATTTAGTAAGCTTGAAGCTCTGTATGGATCATGCAATTTTTTTGACATTTTTAGGGCATTACCGCACGTGAGTAGTCTCTGTTTTGTACTTTTGTTGTATAGTGGCTCATGAACTGTTTTTATTAGATTGGTTATGTTGATATGCTTTATGACTTTATAAATTAACTCCTGACTATCTTGTAGTTTGTAAAAGACCTTATGTATGAACTTTTGATACTGTTGTTGAGATTCCTTTTGAGTGGACTTAAAAGTCTAGAAGTTGTGGTAGAATTTTAATGTGAATATAGAAGTGCGTTTAAAATTGTTTGCAGGTGTTTAATTGAGTTTTGGGATTTTTATAACACAGCTGTTGCGCTACCTAAATTTGTTTTTAAAAAGAGAGATATTCAGTCATATTAAGGATATCGAGGATTAACTATATAACCATCATAATATAGACATCTATAGACACACAAATGATGTTCCATTCAGAATCCTTGTTATTGAATCAATTTAGTGAACTTAGTCTTTAATAAGCACTCAAGCACTTGTTTTAAGCATTTATATACTTTAATGTATAAAATCAAGTTTTTTCTTCATAAAAAAATAATATGTGCTAGTTAAACTATTTCATCAATATCTTATCTCGTTGGAACTATAAATTAGAACAATTTAAGAATAATACGTAACTGCAATTTTGTATCTAATAATTATGATCTCATTATACTTTGCAGTACATAGTAATTATGTTAAGGTTTTTATCTTTAATTTTAAACATCAAATATAATTGACAAAATTACATAAAGATAAAGAATACCTTTATTAAATAAATTAATTATATCATATGTAAATTGAAACCAAATAAAATAAGATGGCAGAAATTAACAATCTCTCACTTGCACTAAGGCTTTATATTATTCAATTATCTATATATTCATACCATATTTATACATATGTCATTCATGTCTCTTTTGAGACAATGTCTTAATAAGAGGATATATGATTATCTTTAGTAGCACTGGCTCTAATGTAATATCTTTCAACTTAATTATCTCTCTAATTAAATGAAAATTCCTAAGTACATACTAGGACCATGGATGAGACATTGGTTTAGTGATGAACTTCTTAATCCAAACAAATTATATTTCCATCTCAGATAATGAGATTTACTCGACCTCAATCATAAAATCGTGAGAGCGCAACTGAACAGTTATACTTATCAACTTTGTTATAATTAGCTTAACAATAACAACAACAATGTCCTAGAAAAATCCGGCTGAAATGCAGGGTCTAGAGAGGTCCAATAGTATGCAACCTTACCTCTAACTAATAGAGAGGTCATTTTCGATAAACCCAGAAAAAAGAAAAAATAAGAAAAAAAATATTTAAAATGATTTGAAGAGAAAAATAACCAAATGCATAAACAAATAATTGCATAAGTAAACAAATAAATAAAAGTAAAAATAAATATTAATATTAATATTAAATTAAGTAAATAAATAAACATATAAGAAAAAGGAAATAAAACAAACGCTCAATTAAAAGAGAAGGGGAAAATGCAAATACTACTAACAAAGGTATTCAAGGTAATTACAAGACATAAGAAATGAAGAAAAAGGAAGCAAAAAGTTTAAAAGGTATATGAAAAGAGAAAGACCTCTTTATAAAAAGAAAAGGACCTCTTATATAAGAACCTCTATATATATCCTAGTTCACCAAAGTTTTCTGTTAAGTGCAAGTCCTCGATCTTTCTTTTCTTCTCTTACAGTCCCTAAGAGCAAACTTCTCACATCTTCTCATTGAGGCATTAGGATGTCTTCTTTTATCATGTCTGAACCACCTAAGCCTTGTCTCCCTTAACTTACCATCAATGTTAGCTACTCCTAACTTACTCTTCTTATAAAGTTGTACATCCAATGAAGCATCCTCATTCCTGCCACCATTCAGTTATGAATATTCACTTGTTTGATAGGCAACACTCCGCCCTATAGAGCATGGTCAGCCTAATTGCTAAATGGTAAAATTTACCTTTTAGCTTGAATGGTATTTTCTTGTTACATAAAACTCCTAATGTGCCCCTCCATTTAAGTCACCCTGATTTGATACGGTGAGCTATGTCATTATCTATCTTTCTATTGCTTTATATGATGGATCTAAGGTACTTAAAATAATGTTTATGTGGTTTATCTTTTGAACCAATCTTTATCTCCACATCGGGTGCAACCCTATGATAGGAAAAATTACACTCTAGGTACTTCTCTTTTAGGTAATTAGCCTAATAGAAACAATTACAGAAAAATATTCCACTTTGAAAGGAAATTGATCGAGATAATTTGCTATAAGTTTGATTGTTATAGTGACTTGATTTGTTTAGGTAAATAGTTAGGAGCTTTAATGATTAAATTTAACTTTAATTTGTCTCATTAATTTTGAGAATGGATACTTAATTTGTACTATGATATATTTTGTATAAATTGTACAAATAATTGATTTAAATGTGAATTCTTTTTAAATGTTTTCACGATCCCGTATAAAAGTGTGAATAAATAAGGTAGAATAAATTCACTCCGTTGGTATCAAATCAAGTAAAAAGGTTGAAGTTAAAGAGTGGAGTTAGTAGCCATATGAAAAAGTGACCTAATTAAATAACCCAGAGTATTTACAATAAGGTGTTTACTTTCACATCAAAAGGTTAGGAGACTTTTCAAACAAACTCTAAATGCTTTTATTTTGTTTAAAGTTGGAATTTTTTCCTTAAACAAAGGCTACAAAAATGTTAGAAAGTTATAACATCTTTCTTGTGTATATTTATTTTACGCATTAGGTTGAATTTTGTGAATTGTTGATGTCTAAAGAACTATGGAGTGAATTACATTAATTTTTGACTTGGTGTAAATAGCTAAATGCATATCAATTTCATGAATTTTGTAATTAAATGAATAATGAAGAATCTTAATTGATGTGTTTAATTTATTAAATGCTTTCCCAGAGTTGCTTCCTATTTAAGCTAAGAATAATAAATTTGATTTGCTTGAGGATCAACAAATGCTTAAGTGTGGCAAATTTTGATATGTGCTAATTACAATGTGTTTTTAGTATGATTTTGAGAGCATTTAGATTATATTTTCAGGATTTTTATAACTTGATACTTAATTTAGTTTATATTTTATTTATAGGCCTTATTTAGCTTGTTAATAAAGAAGGAGAAAATTTAGACAATTTGGATCTAATTTGCAAATTTTATAGAGTGATTTTGTCGGAATACAATTTGAACATGGCCCCATGTTCATTAATATGACAATAACATGGTACTATGTTCAACTTTTTTAGCTTAATGGTGTATTATGCTTCTTCAACAACTTGACGTATGAGGGAACATGGTGCAAACATGTTCCTGTATAAGCCTCGTGTTACACAAGGATGTATTATGCTTCTTCGACAATTTGGATGCATAAAGAGCAAGGTCTAGGTATGGTCCAATGTTACTTAACATGGCACGTATATGGTACCACAAATGGATCCATATTCTAAGAGAGGAGTATTGGACATGAAACAAAATAGGAACAAACCCAATAGAGGGTCAACACGTTACCATATTGATGAACTATATTGGCATTAAAGTTTATGAAAATTAGGGTTTCTAACAGCTATAAAGTAACTTAAGACTAATATGGGCTGGCATTGGTCCTGTGTTTGACAAAATCCTAAGGCTTATGAAATAAATAGAAAAAAGGAGTAAGAGAAGAAAATAGTGAGAGATGTTTTAGAGGATCAGAAATTAATCATAAGACAAAGGAAACTAAAGTGCATATCAAGAAAAAAAATATTGGAGAAAAATAAAATTCCTTCAAGCTCAATCAAGAGCATCAAAATTCAAGAGCCATGAGAATTTATCCATTTATCTTATTTTCTTTATTATTCATTGTTGATTTTCTTTATCTTTTCATGAACTAAATTAGGATATAGATTTAGATGTGATAAACCCTGTTACTTTTTTTTATTCTTTAACTTAATGAAAGATTCTAGTTCTTAAGAATTATTCATATTTATATGATGTTGAATTGAAATATGCTCAAGTTTTAATTCGATATCAAAATTCATATATTGAGATCGAGAGATTATATACATGAAAGATCATAAAATGGATAATGAGAATTAGATGGGTTGCTAGAGATAAGATTATATAATTAGATTAAGGTCAAACCTAATGTAGGAATTCACAAAGAGAAGTAATGCATTCTTAAGGGTCTTAATTAGAAAGAGATTTCAATCAATCAACTTAAGGATAAGGATTATATGTCTAGAGATAGAATATAATTATAATATAGAAATTTTTATTAGTCCAAATGTAAAAGCCCGAGTTCCTCTTCCAAAACCCAAATGAAGCCCTCTCGGTAACCTCATGGTAGCTCTTCGATTGATATCTATATCAACTGAAGGGTTCCCGCAAAGCCAAGCCGTTCAACTGTTAAAAAACTTTCATACTTTAAAAGTTAAAAGCGCAGAAAGTTGTGGGAAATTTTCTCTTCCAATCATTTTACTCAAAATTTCAGTAGCATAACGACTATATTTCGACCTTCCCAAATTTTTCAAAAATGTACATAACACAATTTAAAACATTTATGATATTTCATATAGCATCTTAACTTTTGGAATGGGACCTCAGGTACAGATCTCAAAAAACCACAAATATATAAGTCTCAACATTTTAAAAACATCATTGAGGATCAAAGCCCTCATAGTTCATTAAGTAAAAGAGATTTACAATCCCAAAGATGTTTACAAGATCACACTTTTGAACCCTTTCCAAAAATACTTTACATTATATATACAAGTAACTATGCCAATTTCAAGAGAACACATACATAACAAAGAAAACACAAGCACAGTAGCACTCGATGATACAACTAATCCTGCAGTGGAGTCCCAATTACTGCAGCACTTGTATGCATGCTTAAGGTGGTTTGTTTAAAAACATAAAAATAAGGGTGAGTTAAACAAGCTCAATGAGTGTTAATTAGTTTACTAAAAAAATAAACTTTTAATAACAGCATAACTGAAATATTCCCATACAGTAGTAAAGATTATGCTAAAATACTTTTCATAACAATTTATTCATGCATCATAGCAATTGGTACTCAAATAAACTTTCGTAAAACACAATTTCAATTTTTCTAAAATACTATTCCAAAATGCTTTTTAACATTTAACTCATAATATACAAGTTTCCAATTTCCAATTTCCTTTTTTTCCTTAAAAAATAAACAATGGTGGCAATATTATTACATGACTTTTCTTACTCAAAATAGCCCACCACTAGTTTCTTTACCATATGGTGCACTAGGCCTAAAGTCACGAAGTTGATTCTGTATCGCTTACCCATAATAGGTTAACTGCTATGAACCGATAGTTACGAAGCTAGTTCTGCATCGCTTATCCATAACAAGTCATGGAGCTGGTTCTATATTGTTTACCAATAACCAATTAACCACTATCTACGAAGCCAGATCTACATCGCTTACCTGTAATAGGTTAGCCGCCATAAATATACCGATATAATAACATTTATATAGCCTAGCGGTGTACCATATGCAAAAGTAGCTCTTACATTTATAACTCATCTTATTTTCTAAATCAAGTATCGGAGGATTCATAATTAAATTATTTCAATGTAACTCCCAATCATATAAAATTTAACTTTCAAATTAAAACTCATATATTGCCAAAGCATACACTTAGGTTACCAATATTCACTTATAAAATATCATTTACATAAAACTTAGCATAATTATTCATTTCACGATCAAATGAAAATCATTTGCATAAATCCAATTTAAAGTACACTCACAACTTGCTAGTCTCTATAAATAGAAACAATTTACATAAAATCAATTTAAAGAACACTCACATGTCATCAATTCTTTTACAAAGAAATTAGTTATTAAAACAATTAAAATATACTCACAGTTTGCAAACTTATTGCCAAGCACACGTACACTTTCAGTTTCTCTCCTTTACCTACCCAAAACACATTTCTCTTATGCATTTATTCCCAAATTTGGAAATAAGACGTTAAAATTATAGTTTGGTTTAACCAAATTTGAGATTAGGATTTAATCACGTAACACGTACGCTAATCGTATTTCTGCTTACTTCCCTAAGCTAACCTATTGGTCTCTGTTTCCAAATATAACTTCAAAAGTCACTTAAATATCATATTCCCATTCTAATTTACTAATTTCTTCAAAACACCCAATTTAATTCACCATATCACAATCATGCATGATGAGTCACAGTTATGACCCATGTCTAGAATCCATGCCTCCAAATGTTCCTTAATTTTCACATATCAAAAGTTTAAATTAGGTTTAGAATTCTTCTAGACCTTTGTTCCCCTATGACTCTAGTTTACATAACATCGAAAATCTTGCCATTTCTACTTTTTAATCTTGAAATATGTACCAAATATCACAAGCTGCTTCAACAAAGGGACAGTATCAGGTTACCATAATCAATCTGCTTCAATATCATTTAGCTAGAATTAGGTCTAGGTCTCTTCTAGAGGTTTTTAATATTGTGTCTTAGGTTTCAGTTCCAATTAGAATCACCCAATTTAAAGGCTTGTAGGCCAAGTTATGGTCAAAATATTGGGACTGGTTTAAGTGAACTGAGAAGCTATGACAAAATTTCACTAAACGTGGTTGTCTCTCTTATCATATTCAACCAAATTTGACTTTTAGATCATACCACACTAAAAATCCTAGGCATGGCAGATTCTCTTAAGATTAATTTCTTGATTTATTTTCTTGTTTTCAACCCATAAGTTCTTCCAAACTTATTATCTACTCCATGGAAAGTTAAAATCACCATTGATCTTACACAAATCCATTCCATGCAAAAGCAACAAAACTAGAAATTTAGATCAGGAAAACTTACCACTTTCTTTTAATCTGTTGGAAAATTCAAGAAAACTTAGTCTTGATGAAGCTCTCTTCAAATCAAGCTCTAAAACCCATCAAATGCTCTAAGATTGGTATTTATTATAATCAATCACTCCATAAGGTCATAACATTTATACATATCAAAAGTCAGTTGCCAATTAGTCATATCAATAATTAATCCTCAACTATTTCAACCGTAATAAGCAATTTCATCCTCCAGATATATTCACAAATTACTTTTCCAACATTAAAATGTTGAATAACCTAATAAACTTCTGTAATTATTGATTCCTAGAATTGAATAACTTGTATAGTAATTTCTTAGTACTTTTTTAGCTATCATGGCTGATATGCTAAGAGATGGGAGCATTCTACATTTCACGTGGAATATTATATATCACTTCCCTTGTGTACAATTCCTAACTTCCTTTAGAAACAATCCATATCGACAAAATGCACTATTAGTCAATTTCCTTTCTAGTGTGACTTCATAATCATGGATATCTCATAAGATCAACTCATTTGAGAGCTTCTAAGTCTAACTACTATGTAACTACGTCTATGAATGTTCTACGCTACTGGCTTAGTTTTGTGAAAGTAGTCATTATCAAATGACACTCTAAAAGCTCCAACTTCACACTAATCCATCTAATGAAATATTTTAGCACATACGAGTGCACAGTTCTGGGATTGATCTCAATATATTCATCACTACTGGTACCTATCACTGTACCAGATGTATCCTTAACATCTTACTGGGTTATTGCAATTACCCCAACCTATGTAAGTGGTCTCCTTCCACATTAGCTACACCTTAGTACTGAGATCCAGGTGTTTCAGGAGTCTCTGGACACTATAGGTGGTCTAACAAACCTCTAACTAGACGATATTCCTCATCTCATCCTTTTGTCACCAAGCCTTTTAATTTTATTATTCTTATCCGAATCCAACCAAATTAGAGCACTTTGGATATCCCTACTCTCATCGAACGATTTTATGCCTAATATATAAATACACTCAATCAAACACGCTAACACTACTAGGGCCTCTCGCAGCTGGCGCATCGCTACTACCTATTCCTGAGTTCCCCTTCCGAAACTCAAGTGAAGCCCTCCTGGCAACCTCATGGTATCTGTAAACGATCTAGAAGGGGGGGGGGGGGGTTGAATAGATCTTTGAAATTTTTTGAATA
>JAOTBA010000003.1:9384205-9399994 GCA_025629845.1 Erythroxylum squamatum | reverse complement strand
ACTTATACCACTTTGAAAATTCGACCCTCAAAACGTCCGAATTTCGAAATTTTGCCTGAAATAGAAGTTGTAGATCTTGAAGTCTACTATCAAAACCATATATAGATCATCTCATTCCGAGGTCTATACAAAGAGTTATGCCCCTTGAACTAAAGTATGTTCAATTGAGTTTTCAAAATTTCCAGATTTCTAACTCTTCACTTACAACACTCAATTCCTCATGCTTAGCCAATTATTTCTAGTTCAATACTCATCCTTTATCCACTCTTATAACTCAATTACAAGTCAAGATCATTCATAGCCAAGATATGGTCCATGATTGCACATAAACACTCATAATAGGACATAGTTGTACAAGCATATTCATCATCACCTTCCATCACTAGGTACTCAATTCAAGTCTCAATTAAACACTCTTAAAGACCAAATTTAAATTCAATGTCTTCAAACCAAATGTAGCCAATTTCTTAGTTTCATTTAAACCAAACCTCAACTCATTTAAACAATTATAGAAACAATTAGGACTATACAATTGGGAGCACACTCCAAGGATCACCCTTGCAAATTTCCAGATTTTACACATGTTCATTTTTACCATTTAACTCATCCAATTCATCCTATACCAAGATCATCTTTCCATTGCAATTCTTCATAACTCCCTACCCAATTCAACTCCATAACTCACTCACAAACAATCAAGAATTACTATTTATCATGATCAATATCCATTTATAAGAACAATAGACACTCATCCATGCATTTCTTTGGAAACCACTCCATCTCTAAAGGTTTATATATCCTTACATATCATCATCACTCATCTTCAACATACAAAACAAGGTATGGACATGGTTTATCATCATTTAAGACACAAATACAAACCTTACCATATCTAAACATCACAACTCAAAATAATCATCATATTAGCCTAAAATGAACCATACCAAGACATTGAAAACAAGTACTTACTTGATTTCCCCAAAGCTTCTTCAATCACTATGAAACCCTAGCTCTCCACACAATCCACTATCACCATCTTGAAAGTTGAATGGTTAGGGTTTTCTTAGAAAGATGAAGAAGATAACATGGAGGAGGAAGTAGTGCATGAAGGATGAGGAAGCTAGGTTCACTTTTTAGTAGAGGTTGGCAAGAAAAATCAATGAAGAAGATGAAGAAGCTTGGAGAGCATGGAGGAGGCACGAAAATAAGAAGAAAACATGAGCAAAACACCACTTAGTCTTCCAAATAAGAGTGAGTGTCGTGTAAGACACTAAGACATTCTAGAAAGTGCAACCAAAGAGGTTAGGTGGCTTAGCTTGGCAAGTGACACATGTCACTTGCCATTTGTCCTATTCTCATGCATTCCATTAATTACTCTAATTAATCAAACCCATTCCAAATGTATGACACTTGTCAAAAATTCATATAGCCATATATCCCAAAATTCAATGCTAGTTGACAGTAAATTCTACTGCCGATTAACAATTGGTCTGCCACTCGACATTTTTTCTAGTCCACAATTTACCTCGAAAAATTTCAGGAAAATTTCCTAAAATTCTCCAAAATTACCAAATTAATAACTTCACTGTCCAAAATAATTTTCAATGACCACTACGCGAAATTCTCAAAACAATCCCATGTATTACCAATTATACCGGGAAAATGTCAATTGAGTGCATGATCACTGATTTTAATGTGTGCAATAATCCAATTCATCCATGAATACACCCATATGATGCCTTTTTATCTAATTTCACTTAAGCCCACATGAACCAAATTTAAAACAGTCAAAAATGTAATTTACCAAAATTGCCCCGAGGATGTCCGTTAAACGGACACACATGTCCGTTAAACGGACAGAGACTAGCTAAGCAACCCAAAATCAACCGAGAGTATCCGTTAAACGGACCTTCCTGTCCGTTAAACGGACATGAAACCACCAAGCGTTCCAATTCTCCCGAGAAGGTCCGTTAAACGGACCTGCATGTCCGTTTGACGGACATGAGCCTTCCAAAGTGCCTCAATCCATCCGAACCAGTCCGTTAAACGGACTCACATGTCCGTTTAGCGGACACACCCTGTCCTTAGGGTATTCTGATACCCGAGACTGTCCGTTAAGCGGACTTCCGTGTCCGTTTAATGGACACATGCTATACCAACATTCTTCAAAGATTTTTCCAAGTTTCCAATCCTCATTTAATCATCAAACACTTCAAAGGAAACACAATCATAACCATTTCCTCTAATTCCATTTAAACCAAGCCTCATAGCTCACATGCACCAATTTAGGGTTCTAACCCGAAGTAGGGGGACCGGGATATTACAATTGAAGATCAATCAAATCAAACAGTACAAAATTGATAAAATTAATTAATGGGTTTTGAATCCAGTTCGTGGTTCAATCTTGTCCTTTAGATAAATATGCATAGTCAATCATTATAATGTTTTTAAACCTCTATTTGAAAATTATAACCGTAGATTAATAATAAGTTCCTAAGTTCTCTTAACCCCAATTTTCTCTTAGATTGTATCTAATTAAAACAAGCTCTTTAATTAGGTCAAACTATCAGACAACCTAGAATAAGCTCTCTAGATTCAGTGTGATAACCACATTATCTAATAGAAAAACAAGTTAATCTAGGCAACAAATACATAATCTTGTATTATTTAACATATGCTATGTTATCCCTAATGGTGTTTGACCATTAGTTTACGACAAGTGAATAAGATTTACAATGATTACATATTGCAATCTAGATTATGGTAATAGGTTCAATCATAAAAGATCTATTTAAAGTGTTTAAATCATTTATACATAAGTCCCAAAACATTAATTATAGCCTCATCTGGTCTAAACTTATCTGAAAGATTGCAACAAATCTTTATATTGAGGAAACAAAGTCTTCCTTTAAAGTACCTTATAGTTCCTATATCTTCAATGAGGTAAGACTTCCTTGTGTTATTGGAAAGATATAAAGGGATGGTCAATGCATGATATAATTGAGCTCTCTCACATGTTGGAAGGGCTCAACTCATCATATTTGTGTCAAGCAACTTGCATACAACCTGGAGTTCCCATTTACTTCTTCCTAGGAGATTGAAAAATGTATCAAAAACTTCCTTTTGTCTAGAAGAAGTGACAACTTTAGAGGGGCTAATATTAAATGGGAGCAACTTTGTAGGGGAAAAAAAACAAGGGGCTCGATTTCATTTCAATGCAAACCTTCCAAAACTTGTAAACATCCAAAACGATTTGGAGACAGTTCAAAAATAAAGAATCTATACAGTGTAAGTGGATGAATTAATTCTATCCCAAAAATGCTAGCTTATGGAAATTACCTGAAAAGAATGAATACTTCTGGCCTTTTGCACAATTGCTAAAAATGAGGAAAGTGGTTTATCCCTTTATTAAAATCAAGGTGGGGAAGGAGGATAATATTTGGCTTTGGTATGACAACTGGACCTCCTTGAGTCTATTAATTCCCATAGAGGATATTTCAAGTCTTATCAACAGAATTTGATAAGCGTAAATTGTATCGTGTTTTAGGGCATAGTTTGATGTGTGTTTAGTCGTTAATTCGATCATTTAGTACGTGTTTAGGTTAAAATTGCGTTAGTTTGTTAATTATTTGTGTTTTAAGTGTTTTATGGTTTAGTACAAGCGTTTGAGCTTAAATATTATATTTTTGAGGTACCTTGATGTGTTTGCTAGTATTTCAAGGTTAATATCGAAGAACGGAGGAGTTTCAGAAGGCATTCGGGATGAAACAACTGCCCATTAGGCCACGATAGTGACAGAAGGCTCAAATGTAGGCTATAGTCGTGGCTTGCATCGGGCAGACGTGCAGTCGCTTACGAACTTCACATTTCGAGGGGCTTTTTGAACCTTTTAGACCCTAGAAAGACCCTATGGCTACCCAAAATATAAAAGACTATTTCAAGAACATTAAAAGGAGCGCAAAGGAGCTTTTTGCATCAGCCATACTTGAAACCCTAAAGAAAGAATACCAAGAGAGAGAGAAAGAAGAAGAAGGAAGAGGAAGACAAAGTTGACTCGATGTGCTTCTCGGATCAGGAAGTTTCTCGATGTTGTTGCCTTCCATCCTCTATTCTCAGTCATTATTTCCTTTTCGTTTCGATTTTATTTATGTATAGAATTGAGATGGATTGTATGATGATAGGATTTGGAAT
This sequence comes from Erythroxylum squamatum, assembly GCA_025629845.1. NCBI lineage: Eukaryota > Viridiplantae > Streptophyta > Magnoliopsida > Malpighiales > Erythroxylaceae > Erythroxylum > Erythroxylum squamatum. The sequence continues at coordinate 9,395,803 of JAOTBA010000003.1, read as the reverse complement.
ATTGATGATGTTCTAAACTCTCATTCAGTATTTTATTTTGATTTATTTAGTCTACTATGCTTGTTGGATGAATGTTGTGATTTGATTGCAATTTTTCATAGTTCGGTAATAAATTGAGAAGGTAAACTGAATGAAAAAGGATTAAATCGGATTAACGAGAGTTAGGCGATTTAATATAAACTACGTCAAATCATATTGGTAATTGTGCAGAGAAAGATCCTGTGTGATGTTCAGATAGTTTATTAGAGTGTTCTAGATCTAATTAGGATTTTGGATAATTTGTGAATTGAGAGATTGCAAATTTCATAATCCAATTAGAGTTTATAATTTAGGGTTTAATGGTTATAACTCAAGAGAGAGTAATCAGCCCTAGGATAGTCTAGAACTGACACTCCATTGACATATAATCGGCTAGGTTAGCATTAATAATAAGTAAAAATCCCTTTCTCATAAATTGATAAATTCCTTAGGTTGATTTCTATTCTGATTACATATTGCTCACTTGTTAATTCTTTTACGTTTAATTTCTAATTTGATTGGTTGAACTCAATTCTCGTAATTAATTTCTGTTGCATCTTTTATTTTCACTTTTATATCTTTTTAGCCTTATATTTTTAGGATTAGATTTGTCTCCCTCCTCGTGAGATCGACCTTTCTTATACTACACCTGTGACTTGTATGCTTACGGTATTTGAGGTCTAAATATTAAGACTTGTTTGAATGAATCGATTGACGAAATCAAAGATCAATAATTTTTTGGTGCCGCTGCTAGGGAGGTGTGGAATTAGTTTAATTCTTGTAGTCTAAGGCATTTCACTTCACTATCTTTTTTAATTGTGGTACCCAATCAAAAGAATGAAAAAAAAAGTGTATGAAGTTTGGGCAAAAAGTCGAAAACACATTGATTTGGACATCACAAGGCAGCGATAAAGAATCCAGAAAATTATATTTCAAGAAGAGATAAAAAGAATGATCATGAAGGATATATATTATAGGGAGTAAAGGAATCTTGCGGATTTCAATGAGCCCCAATTTAGTTGGGAAATCATCATCCTTATCTGAACACGTACACTTCGAGGTGGCAGAACCACCCAGATTTCTATTGATCTAATAATGTAAGTACTCACATGGGACATCAAGACCTATTAGGATTTCAACAAGATGAGTCCAGTTCAATGGATTCCAAATTGGAAAAAATCATGGATAAGATAACAGACATGGAAGAGACCTAAAAGAGACTGAAAGAGCAATTTGATTAAATAACGAAAAATCATGCCTCTTCTATTCACAACCTGGAGATTTAAGTGAACAACTTTCTCGTGAATTTTGTAAGAGAAGTGTGGAAGACACTTTGAGCAATATGGAATTACATCAATGAGAGCAATATGAGGCTATCATACTTAGAAATGGGGAAGAGCGAGAAAAACCAGTGGGAAATCAAGCTGAACCCCATCTTGTAGAAGACCAAGAGATGAAGAAAGAGGATGCAGAAAAGATTGACAACCCTCCCTATTATTCCTTAGATCTTGGTATATCATGCTTGAACATCGAAAAAACTTGAGTAGATGTCTATGAAGAGAACCTCATCATTCGGATTAATGATGACTAAGTGATATTTAACCTAAATGATGTATTAAAGAATCCGAAGGAGGGCGACTCATTCAGAAAAATTGATGTGCTCGAATCTTTAAAGGAACGAGAGGATGAAGAACAGTTGACCATAGATATCAAGTTTGAAGAAGCTATGGAAGTCTTTGTTCAAGAAGCTAAAGAAGAAGAGATGAGGGCAAATGAGGAAGAACTAAGAAGAGAATAACTCACCCTCTTACTGGGAAAACTACTGGATTCCATGGAAGATTCAGGGAGTTTTGTTATTTCCTGTTTTGTTAACAGTTCGCTTGAAAAAAGGACATTACTGAGATTAATTGATTTTCATAATTTTATAAATATTTTCCTTCTGATCATTTTGCAATTTATAACTTGCTTACAAGCTACAAAACTGATGTTGAATGAAAAGGGTAGAAGCAAGCCACTCATAATTGATCCCGACTGAGTTTCCAATTATAAAAGGTCAAGCTAATGACCATAAATTAGCACGTTCAGTAGTTAGATTTAAATTATTTTGTTTAGTTAGATTTATTTTAAATTTTAAATAAAATTTTATTTATTTGAAATGATCTGGTATTACTAATTCTCTTACTCTCTTTAAGCAATTCTAAGATAAGAAAACAATCTCAAGCGTCAAGCAGATTTGGTCTCAACACCTCACCATTATCACTGTAAGGTTTTGTTTCTAACCCTTTTCTTTCAAATTTAGAATGTATTTTTGTTTTATTTTATTTTATGTTATTTCCTTCCATATGTGTTTGTTTGTCTCATTCTCAAATTGAGGACAATGTGTTGTTCAATTGAATTTTGCATATTGTTATGTTTGTGTGTTTAGGTTGCATATTGTGAGTTGTGTGAATGTATCGATGACTTAGATGGAATGAAATCGATTTAATTTTGAACATAGTCTATTAGAATGGGAAGAGTTATTAGCTCGTGAAATTAGTCATATGGGTTCTTTGGCTAAAATATGCAAGTTAATTAGGATTCAGTGTTGGTTTATCACATTATAAGTTGTCACATTCATTAATAATTTTAGGTTTTTCGACTAAGTAGCTTTGCTAGTATTTTTTTTTCATGAAAACAAGTAGCTAAAGCAACAAGGTAGGCATTACAAAAAGTGTTTGTAAAATTTAAATAAATAACTATTTCACTGGCCTTTGGGTTATGAATAGAGCTAGTTGTCAGTAGAGAACGTGATGTAGCCAAGTAACTAGATCGATACACATCACAAATGTGTGTCTTCCTGTCAAAAGGCTATAATGACGTTCCAACCAAGCAACTTACTAAAAACATGACTAGTTGAGTAACCGGATCGATATTCATCACCAATGTTTGCCTCGGTGTAAAAAGACTAGGTCCATGTCCACAAAAAGTAACAAAAAAGATTGTTTTCTAATAAAAACATACCGAACTTGTAAGTAGCTTAACTTTTCACGAAAATGTACTTAGGTTTAGTTACAAAGATTGATTGACCAAATAATTATTAATGTATGTGTACAATTGAAAGGGTGAATAAACTTGACATTTAAGTTTTGATTATTATGTATATTTAGTCTAGAGTTCCTAGACGCAGATTTTGCATGTTAATAATTTGGAACAACTGATAAGATTGAATTATCTTATATTTTCTCATGTATTTCTATGTGATTTCAATCCTATTTTTAAGATAAAATGCTTAACTGATGTTTAATTTGTGTTTACTGCTAGGTTGGATATGTTGGTTTATTTTTGAAACAAAAGAGACATTTTAATTGTCTAACTAAATAAGCATTAAGGAGCAACGCATAAGAGAGGAGACAGCTACCCATCCACGGAGAGAACAGGCAACAGAGAACAAACAGGAGTTGATTAAATGGTCCAAGGATGAATTAAATGGCACAAACCACACAAGAGAGGACCAAGGCAGTAGGCATGACGTGGCATCGATTTGAAGGCAGCAGGAAATTAAATTGAGGAACGCAAATTCACGCATAGCAATTAGCAAAAAGACGCAACGCAACAAATCAATTAGCAATAGAGACACAAGGAGGGTCGGCGCAAAAATAAATTAGAACCAATAGCCAAGAGACAGCTGGAATGGCGTGTGTGGCACTTGAGGAATTAAATCAAGGAGCAAATTATAAATTGGAAAACAATTAAAGGCACAGTGAAGAGACACGCGGCAGTAGAGCAACAAGGAAAATCAATTAGCTAGTGAGGAGTAGCTACAGGAGAGTGCGGCGCAACAGTATCAGAAGAGTGGACTGAATGAGGGCATCAATAAAAGTGAATTAATGAGATGGAAGCACGCAAAGATGAGAGGCGTCGTTTGGAAAATGAAGGATCAGCTTAAGGCATTAAAAATCAAGCAATACGCAGCGTGGAATCAAGAGGCAACACGTGGAGTTAAAATGAAATCAAGGAAGTTGTCCTGGTAGGCACATAGACAGAGGAATAAAAATCACAAGAAGGGACATGCGACGCTGGCTGGAGGAGCATAGGGCAGGCGTAATTAAATAGCCAAGGAACACAACACAAGAGGGGTGGGCGGCGTGAAGCCATAACACGCCCCTGGAGAACATCACGCAAGGGAAGCAAAATAAATTAGAGGAGTGAGCGGCGTTGGCGTGAGAGGCTTTGGCTGCTTGGCTTGCTGATGCTGGCGTGGAGAAGGGCGCAGACAGTGAACAGTGGAGAAGCACGCAGACGCTGGAGAGGACTTTAGAGCAAGGAGAATTAAATGGTCAAATCAATGGACAGTAACATCAACAGTCGAAAGGAATAGTAGACAGTGAAGTAAAATAGGGGTTTTTGTTAGGGATTTGATGGGAGTTGAAGCTATTTGTCGGAAAGTACTTATGAAGGGCTAAACATCCTGACGCCAGTTAGGAGGTAAAATTGACGCCGACGACCCGGGTTAAGTATTTCTTTAATTATTTTGTTGTTTCTTTCTCTCATTAGAAATTGATTGTGTTATCCTGTTTTAACTGATTTGGGTTTTGTGTATGGATAATCGGATTTTCGTTATTATTCGGTTATTTATGTATGAACCTATTGGGTATTGTGATTGATGATTTTAATGCGTTCATTGAATTGTCAATTTCAATCCTATTGCTAGAATTTCGATATAATCCGTAATTGTTATGTTGAAATTCATTTGTAGCGACTAATGATTCGTAATCATTAGGGATAACATGACCTAGGTTAAATGACGCATCGTATGTAGTTGTTGCCTTGATTAATCGGTTTTCCTAATTCGTAATGCTTCCGCCTAATTAAATCTAGAGATCGTATCCTAGGTTGTTCGGTGGTTAGGTTTAATCAACGATCGTATCTTGATTAAACAAAACCTAAGGGAAAACTCGGGTTAATTATTAACTCACGATTAATAATTTCTAGGAGAGGTTAAAGAACAACAAATTAATAAAATATGCTTAATTAGGGTTTAGGCCGAAATTGAACCGAAGAACCGGGTCCCTACCAAATTTCTCGTTTTTATTATTTTTGCATGTTTTCTTTAATTAGTTTTTATTAGTTGGTTTTATTTTATTTTCTTCTTCCAAAAAAATCAAAACCCCCCCTTTCTCGTAAACACCGATTAATTTCATTTCTTAGACTTTATACGCACTCTCTGTGGGATCGACCTAAACTCACCACTCTACAGTAGTAGTCTAGTAATTTTAATTTTGATTAGTGTTACGACGCGTGGTCAGTGTCCTTGTTCTCTTCTGTGATAGTCAAAGTGTCGTGTACCTCACGAGAAGTAAGTATCACTTTAAGCATATTGATGTTCAACACCACTTCGTTCGGGATACCATTGAAGCAGCTGAAGTTATTATTGAGAAGGTTCACAGCGTTGAGAACCTTGCCGACATGTTAACCAAGCCACTACTTATTACTAAGTTCAAGCATTAACTAGACTTAGTTGGTATTCTTGATACTTAAGTGCCTTTTGGGGCTTACAACAAAGAGGGCTCCTACTTTCGGTATTGTTTCAAGGTGTAGATTTGTTGGGATAATGACCCAAGCATTCAAGATTCCTACTCTGTGTAAATTCCTACTATGTGTAAGTTTACTTCCCTTTTTGACATATTTTCAAATTCCTACTCTATGTAGAATTCCTACCTTAGGGTTATACTACTATATAAACACCCCCTCGAGGGTCCTTTGTAACATCGTATTAGTTTGAGAGAGAAAAAAAATTGTAAGTTTTTTCTCCTTGACATAATGCATATTTTTAGGCTTTGTTCACCTTGTGGGTTTTGTCTCCTAGACCTCGGGTTTCTCACGTAAAAATTCTTTATGTTGTTTTACTATTTTTCTTTATTTACTTGATTGATTCCATTACTTCTACATCTATTAGCACAACAACCTTTCCTTTTACCCACTTTAAAAAACAATCAACATCTAATAAAATATAAACGTACCCAAATTTTACGCTAGGAGATTGATTTCAGTGGCCCAGGAAAACTTGTCAACCTTATCAAAAATATGTGTCATCAAAACTAGTGACTTACAATCAATTTCAGGTGCCTCTTGAGACCCTTTCCTTGTCTCATTTCTTAGCTTATTCACTATAACGAAAACAATAGTGAGGGGGTTTATTGTTGCATTCCCGAAGATAAAAAGCAAAGATTATAGAGGCGCTCAATAAATTAAAGCTTAAAACCAGAGGCTTCAACACTTTCAATGATAAGTAGAATAAGACCAAATATGAGGAATTATATGAATAAAAAATATATCCTTGTAAGCATATTCATGCTCAAAACTTAGAAGAGTTGAATATTCAAAAACAATTTAATGCTTTGGTAGATTGAATGGGATGGCATAATTTTGGGAATGTGAGAATGCTTGCTTTTTTTGAACTGACGCGCGAATTTTATACTATTTTTTAATTTAATAATGATCATGAACTCAACTTGTTTACTAAAGGGACTGTTGAATTCAGAATAATAGGAATCCTTTTTAATCATTGAATTTAATACTGCAATGGGTTTTATAAAATATATTATGCTAAGAAAGAACCATTCATAAGTTTGAAATATAGTTATTTTTATGATTTTCATGCTGTTGATTATGGCACGAGTGGTATGCTAATTATGCTCCTTATAATCTGATTCCTTTAAAAAAGATTGTTATTAAAGAAACACATCTTTAAATATTTATAACAATTATTTTCTTCTAAATTTTTAGGAAAAAGGGACAGTGTTGAAACTTTAGCTAAGTTGACTTTTATTTTATGTGGTGTATAGAGCAAAACATTATAGTGAACCTAAGTAATTGGTTGCTTACAAAATTTCAGTTTGTGGTCTAAAAGAAGAACAAACCTTTAATTTTAGGTTCTTTTATTCCTCAAATAGCCATTAATTTAAATTTACTTGATTTATCTAACACCAATATGCACATTCCTTATGATATAAAACCCTTAGATTTATATTATTTAGGTATGATAATCTGACAGCAGTTTCAGCTTTATCCCACTTGAACCAATTGCTCCATCTTCTAAGACTTTTCAATGAAATAGGACAAAAGTTGTAGAATGACCAACTAGAATCCAACAAAAAGACATGCATTCTTCTTCTTTCGCTCAATAGACCTTTGGAGTTCTAGCCTCCTGCATAGGATTAAAAACAAATTATTTTGCATGGAGAACAATTTGATGGCTTTCTTTATAGATCGGGGGTGCACGCCTCTGTACTCCCTTCCAATGAGTGCAATTGTTTTCACTTATCACTTTTTATACTTTGCATGTAACATTAAAGACAATGTTTGGTTTAAGTGTAGGGAAGGTTTTAGTTATGTTTTGTTATATTTTATTCTTCTTGCGTAAAAGCATATTTTACTTATTTTGTTTTATTTGTTGTCTAGTTGTTGATTTTACTTTAATTATCTTAGTTATTAGCTAATTAGTTTTGAGCTATTCCATTATGTAGCTTCATAAAATGCATTTTAAATAAATTATATTGTATATATGAATACATTGGATTGTGTGTATACTAAAGGATTTATTCATTTGAGAATAAGAGTAGTAATATGTTAAATGGTTAAACTGGCTAGGATTATGAACTTCTGTAAAGTTTGATAATTAAATAATAGGCAATGTGTGAAGTTGAGGTGATGTTAGATAACTTATGAGACTTTGAGCCGTAAAAGATTGAAACATCCATATCAATCTAAGTTTCCTTTGAAGTGTATTATCTTCCATGTGAATACTTCTCTAAAACTTGCTTGGAACCATTTCAAGAACACATCGATATATATATGTATAAGAATGAAAAAGGTCTTTGTTGTTTTAAAACTTTTAGCTTAAAAGGCCACCCCAATTTAATATCCATAGTTAGCCCCTTTAAGTCATAACTTTTTTCTTTTGTGTTATAACCATATTATAAGACAAATTCTCTACTTAAATTTCCTTACCCAATTATAAAAATCCTATGATATTTTTAAATTGGGAATATAGGATATGAATCTTGTGTCGTCACTACTACCTAGTGTGATGGTTGTTTTTCATATATTTATTCAAAAAAAGAGAAAATAAAAAGAAAGAATGGCAGCATTAAAAAGAAAACTCAATGTGATGTCCATTTTCTTCATATGAAATAATAAAGCATTCCTAAATGAGTTGAATATCGTGGTTCTAATTTACAATATTATTCAATATGTATGTTTCTTGCTAATATTTATGGTTTTAACCCTTTTTACTTTTTGATCCTCACCTTTAACTTCATCCCTATTACAACCTGAAATAAAATCCCTCTGACTTATGCATGTGTATACTCTAAGTGGTGATGATTTGCTATAAAAGCAAGTAAATGGTAAAATATTTGCATTATAGGATTTTGAGAGAAACATCGATTAAATATACGAGTGTATGAGTGATAACTCTGAGGAAAATCACCAAAACTTCATGCATATTTAGGATGAGATTGTCTTAGTTAATCCTTCTGTATATTTCCCTATAAAGTTTAGTTATGATGTTTGTTGTTGCTTTAATTTTGAATCGCTTGAATTTTAAAGTAAAATTACTCTTCGATTTCATGATAAATGTGTTGATGAAACCATATTGGTGGTATTATTTTGTTTTAAACATTATTTACTCAAGGACGAGCAAAAGATAAGTGTAGGAGAACTTGATAAAACTACCAAAAATAATAATTTTGAACTTTAATTCTCTTATGTTATGTGGGATTATTGATTTTATCTTAAAGATTTAGTAATCTTTTGTATCAAGATGATTCTTGACAGATCTAACATTAAAAGAAATAAAAACAATCTATAAATTAAGGTGCATCCAGAGTGATGGACAAAACTGACAACAATATTTCTTATAATTATGTGTGGACACCTTTAGCAGAAATATTGACTTTCATATTGTGAATATGCAATTAAAATATTCTAGATTTTGTTAAACTTTATCTTGTTCAAGTCTAGATGACAATCAGTGAAGTTATGATCACTTAGAACCAAAGAATCACAATGAAAACATCACAATATCAATAAAAATGTGAGGTTAAAGTGGTTATAAATAGTATATAAGTAAAGAATGAAAGGGTTCCGAGTTTTCCATCTTTATTTTTCAACTTCTAATAAAAATCTCTTTTCTTCTTTTTAGTAGGTGTTAGTGTTAGTTTCTATTTAATATATTAGTAGTCACTATGACCATTACTAGTAAACTTTCATTATCTTGATTGAAGGGAGTTGAAGCCCTTAAAACTTTACAGAATAAGAGATAGTTAGGTTTTAATCCAAAGTTTTTTTTATCTATTCATTTATTGAATTGCTCTTCTACGCCTTTTTTTAATTGATTTATAATACATGAAATTAATGTATTGATTAAAATAATTAATTGTTATATTAAGTATTAAATATATAAAATTTCAATTCCTTGAATCCTTGTAATGACTATGAATTTTTAATTTGATGTGTCAAAAATTAATAACTTCTAAGAAAAGTATTCAATTAGATTAAATGTAAGAATAGATGTATTATCTTGCTTCGATGGTATTTCTTTTCTTAAAATTATTATTTAATTAAATTTTAGATCATTTCTAAGATTGTTAAATAATAAGGATTAATTGAATTACATATTTTTTGTTAACTAATCTTAAAGAAAGACAGGTATTTAATACCACATTAAATTGTGAATTGATGAAATATTTTTTTGTATTGATGATTAATCGTATTTCCAATAGTCAAAGCAACCGTAAACTAAGGTTTGTTTCACTAATAATTCTCTTTTTTATTATTTGCATGGTTTAATTTATTTTCATTTTCATAAAATTTTGTATCATGTTAACCTTTATTTTATTAAATATTTCTCATGTAATAGTTAGCAAATTAGAATTCCTTGTAGGAACAATCCTTACTTTCCTAAACTACATTTGTTTTATTGTAAAAGTTTAGGATTTAATTTTAGTGCAAACAATAGTAACACCATTCATTTGGTAATGTCATCATTCACTACACCAAATAACAATAGTTATCATTAAACTTATGACTTTATTAAATTATGTACGTTAAGTTTGCTTTGATTTGAAACAAATAACCAACACTTCTTTCTTAGTAAGAGCATCTATTATTTGTTACACTTCTCTGGTTTATGCTACTAAGTGAAATAATATTTAGCCAAGAACTCATGTCATCTTGGTTACTTACTTGGTAATTTCTTCTATAGCTTGAAAAAGATATCTGAAACTTCATTATTTGGACTGTAAAATTTGGTCCTAACAAGTGGACATGCCACATTCATAGGCAATATACCACCATAACCATCTCCTTCTCATGAGAATGATATCTTTCTTTGACATCATTCACTTTCTTACTCTCAAATGCTAGTAGATGTCCCTCTTGACTCAATACATTACCAATAATTTTATCGGAGGCGTTAATGCGATCTTCAAAAGGTAATTTAAAGTTTAATAGTCTCAAAATAGGTTATGATGTAATAACATGCTTCAACTTCTCAAAGGTAGCTACACAATGATCAAATTAACATTATTTCCTCTTTTTTTTAGCAAATTAGTGAGAGATGCAACCTCTTGAGAGTAGCCTTAAATGATTTTTTTATAATAGTTTGCAAGTTTGAGGAATGACCACAATTTTGACACTTTTATAAGGACTCTATAATAGCTTACACCTCCTTTGGATCTATCTGAACTTAGTTTTTATTTACCAAGTGCCCTAGAAACTTGAGTTCCAATCTTACAAACCCACACTTTTCCATCTCAATATATAATTGGTTCTTTCTTAATCATTATAACATTTGTTGCAAGTAAACTATATGTTCTTCCATAAAATTGTTGTACATTATAACATCATTAAGAAACATAACTGTTGGCACCCGATTCGGAACCGGACCCCAACCGGAAAATGGACAAAAAACAAAGAACGTAGCGAAGGTATCGAAATCAAAAACGAATCGAAGCGGAAGCAAAAGCAAAAACAGAAATCGAAGAATCGGATTACAAATTTCGAAACGAAACGAAATCGAATTTCTCTGAAGCGAAAGCCAACAAATCAAAAGCGGAACAAAGCGAACAAATCGAACGAATCGAACGTGGATCAGTCGGCAAGCGAAAACAAAGTATCGAAAACGGAAATTTGAATTCCGAAGCAGGAACATAAAGCGAAAACGAATCCGACATTCAAACACAATTATCGAAGAAAAACGTCGTGTTAGATATCTTAGACTCAAACTATTCAAAAATCCGGTATATATATATATATATATATATATATATTTCCTAGCTAACTTTATTCAACTTATGCAAATCCATACAATTGCCCTTTTTTTGGAAATTATCCTTAATCAATTTCTCAATTTATAATCCTTTTCTTATACACTCATATAAGTCCCAATTCTCATTTTTAATACCTATTTTACCAAAAATTCGGCAGCATAACGGCTGCTTTTTTACTAACCCAAACCTGTAAAGTGTTTAAAACACACTTCTACAATTCCCAATCAATCACACAAACATCAAAATCCACCGGACCCTCCGTCCGGGA
>JAOTBA010000003.1:9350660-9378060 GCA_025629845.1 Erythroxylum squamatum | reverse complement strand
TTGTAAGCAGGTACATGCATGATCCGGGTAAGGTTCATTAGCAAGCTGTGAAATGGATTCTACGGTATATCCTAGATACCATAGATGTTGATTTAGCATTTGAGCAGGATGAATTACTTGGTCAACGCGTAGATGTTGGTCAGAGTGCTATTCATTTAGCAAAGAATCAAGTCTTTTATGCAAGGACGAAACACATTGATGTTCGCTATCACTTTGTGCGAGAAATTCTGGAAGAAGAGGAGATACTTATTTAGAAGATTCAAACCACAGATAATCCTGTAGATATGCTGACCAAGGTGGTTACAAGAGCCAAGTTTGAACATTATTTAGACTTGGTCAATATCCTGCACATTTGAGTTGGCGCCTGAAGGTGCAAATTGGAAGCACTACAAAGGCTGTTTTGTTTGATTGGGAGGATGAATGATGCTTGCATTTGGTGGGACTCGAAATTGTGCCAAGGTGAAGATTTGTTATATTTTTTTGACTTTGATGGCACAATTCCTATCCCATATTGGGAAGAGATGAGGGTGGGAGGAGTTTTTCAAGTTATAAAATAACTCCCCCTCCCATATCAAACTATCCCAAAATTTGATATATACTCAAAATTTGTATACATATCAAATTTAGTATTCTCTTCTTAATAAGAGAAGGCTGCCTTAAGTGATGCTCGGAGATTAGGCACAATTGGCCGAACTCCCTTATCAATTTTCGAGTGTGTTCTTTCCTTATCTCTTTTATTTATTCCGCATTTATAATATTCAATATTATTTTTCGGGTATATTTGTAGTGTTGTGTTCAATTATTTGGGTGCATTTACTGTTCGTGTGTGTACATGGGTTAGGTTGTGATAAATACACCGTGCACGTAATTTCTATCTAGGAAGCTAGGTTTTAAGTGAGATCGTTTGTAACCCCTCCGCCCTTTCCTGGGATTTTACGTAGAATGGTAATACTGTCTTAGGAGTCCATTTGGCAGTCTTTCTTGGGTATTACTGAATCGGTTCACTTTACTAGCTGCTTACCTTAGAGGAAAAAATTACCCGATTTTCTCAACACCATCTGCAAAATGATTACTTGAACTTACAAATGGCTTTTCCATTAGTTGATGCTCAGTGCTTTGGAACTTGGAAGTTGACTCTTCATACTAACGTGAAGAAAATAGAGTTCGAATCCTTTGTCTAATTTTATGGTGTCTTATTCTATCCTATGAATTTCAACCATTCATTTATGTAAGTCCCGCGTGGATCCCGCATAAATGAATGCAAAACTCGCATAAATGAATGGCTAAGATTTATGAGATAAAATAAGACACCATAATATTAGACGAAAGATCAATCCCAATAAAGCATGGACTTCCTTGGACAAACGTAGGTGAGATTTGCCGCGAGTAATTGATAACAAGTCAAAAACTCGTTGCAAATTGACCTGGCAGTTCATTCCATCAGATTTTTGTCCGTGGGATAGAGGACCAAGTGCTGCGCTTGTAAACCCGTCAAATCACTTCAGTGTTCTTCGTGTCATTTATTACAAAAGCAGAAAGGAAGACCAAAGCACATGAATATCTTCTTTTGGGACCAATTTGAAGGGACAACGAGACGTTTAGAGAAAGACTGTAGGACCGCAAACAGACAAGGATTGGACATATTCAGACCTCTGTAATTCAAGAGGCTATAGGCCACGAAATTGTCATCAGGAGAACATATTACAAACGTACATTCTGTACATACCATCAATTCTCTTATCTCCAAAAGATGAGGTGAATATCTGTCATTTGGATTTCGAGAGCCTTATCGGCCCTTCACTTGGATATCCTGAGGATAACAGTCAGTGTTCTTCACTTAAGGTTCTCATGCATTCCTATATTAAACCTTCCAAATATCTTCCTTCTTCCTTGCGCTTTTTTGCACGTTTGTTTCGTCTCTTTGCTTTCCATTAATCACTAATTCTAGTTTCCCTTTTCTATAGTCTTTTTTAGTTCAAGTTGTTTTGTCCGTTTCTTCCCAGTCGAAAATGTACCATAACTACCAGCATCTCCTTCCTTGTTTGCATTGCCACCCACATACCTACATTAGGATGGTAAGTTCGCTTTTGCTGCCATGGACATATAGAATGAAGTCCAACGTATCACATCGTTTCCATAATCGTGGAAAAGAAAGTATTAAGTGTTTACATATACTTTTTCTTGATTGAGATTCTATATACGGGTTCAAATTATCTTAACCAGTCTTGGTCTTGGGATCGAGAAAGCAGGTTCAACATCTTATAGAGAGGTGCTTGCTTCTCCAAATGACCAGAGACCAATGCATAAAGGCTTTAGCTGAGCATGCCAATATTCGTCCACTCATAACTCTCACAGGTCGCCTTTCTAACTCTCTTTCTCTAAATTAAGGTTGTATCAAAGAAGAGGCAAGCAGCTTCCATTTGTGGAGACTGTGACATGTTATCGTCTCCATCGCTTTGCAGTGTGGAGAGAGCTACAGAAAGAGAACAGCGGCTTTTTCCATGCATATCAGCGTTCTATGTCTTTCAGGCCTTTGGCAAGTAAGATCCTAACACCTTTCTTATATCTACTGTCGACATTGATCAGAATATACTTTATAATTCCATGATCATGAAAAGAAACATATACACACGCTCCTGAACTCGTAAAGAATATCTATGTAATCGAGGTTTTATGCAAAACTATGTGATTGGTATGCAATTTCACTTTTCAGGTGGGCATTTCTACAGGCCCGAAAGGTTTGCAAGAAGGAAACCTTGGAAGTAAAGAGTACAATAGGCTGGACGACTTAGGTCTTTGATGAGTGGAATACACTCAACGAGCCTATTAGGGTTCTGGCCATCGTGGGCCTTCCGTTTTTTAATCTACTTAGAAGCGTATGATCAGCAGAATCATTAGTTGTAGATATACAATTGTTTAAGGGTTTAGGAATTTAATATCAAAAAAGTTTTAGTTTAATGGCATGTAATATATCGTTCTAAAAGGCCCTGAATGCCCTATAAAAGATTTACAGGAAAGAGGAAAGATACAGTCCTTTCCAATGAGCATGTTCCCTCAGTTCAGCGTCTTGCATATACGCAACTAAAGATAGTTTGAGAGTCGAAAAATTAATTTGCTGAACACTTTTAGAGCACTTTGTTAATTGGTAAACATGGTTAGCATCCTTTCAGTGCTGATTCCAGGACATTTTTAATAGTTTCCACAATTTGTCAACTACAGATTTCAGTACTGATTCTGTCTTTAGCACGATGAAAAGAGAGCTTTGATTGTTGTATCTTTATAGAAAGAGTTTGAAAAAGTGAAAAAAAAAAAAAGCCCTTCTGACAGATTGCACCGATCATTCATCAAGTAGCTCGAAAGCTTGACAGTTTCATATCTGCATTCAGTCAATCTATTGCAGTGAAGATTCTTTTCCTGACAGAATCTACCTCAGAAAGGAAAATTAATTTTGCACCCATTTCTAACCCTACGAAAGGACCAATTTTCATGGAATGTTAGCTTATAGAAATTTGTTTCCCGGAAGCTTTTGCCTTGTAAATTCACCTGAAAGTTTAACAGGAAATCATGCACCTCACTTCAGTTGCTTAGTTTACACTAAATAGATAATCTGATTCTCTCGGGAACATAATCTTCACTGCAAGTAGTGATAGTCTGCCCTAGATTGATTGAATACACATAGGAAACTGTCAAGCTTTCGAGTTACTTTATATATATATATATATATAGCTTTTGAGTTAGTTGATGAATGATCGGTGCAATCTGTCAGAAGGGTATATCGACTTAAGGTTAAAGAGAGTCGAGAAATATGACACATTTGGAGTAACCATTTTTGGAACTGTGATATCCGATCAGTCTATCACTATTCTCTGGTGATCTAAAACTTCCACTAGAGATTTGATTTTGCCAATCTTATCCTATCTATCGGGAGATGAAATTCCATGCAGTGCTTCAAGATTGCACCACCAGCACACCCGTTTGGACTTTGGAGATGTTCAAGCAGCTATACTCAACGATAGCAAACCATGCTAGATCATCATAGAACTTAACTCCATTTTATATCGAATATAGGAAAATTCTCCTTTTCTGAACAAAAAACTACCTATATCACTAACAATCCAATCCATACTTGATGCAAAGTAGTAAACGTGAGCAGTATCACAGTTCATAGTTTACAGTTTATATTTTCCAGTAAAAGGTTTTAGGGTCATGGCTGCTCATATTGACATATTATACAACGAAGAAAGTAATAGTTGTAGGACTTTTTGTCTAATAATTAATTACCTCAGCTGCTTCACTGCCCCAAGTCGCTGTTTCCACTTCCTCTCTGCAGTTCTCGCCGGCTTCATTGTACCGGACTCGAGGATTAATCAAACGGGTCCAACATCGAGTTTTGATGATCCGTTAAATCATTTCTTCGACTTAATCAAACCCTCTGGTAGAAAGAATGTGGTCCTAATTAAAGCTTACATTTTTAGCAGCCGTACTGAATGCTTCTTTGTGAGCCACAGTTGGGTTTTCAGCTTTCAGCCTTTCTGATCTCGTCTCTGTGACAAGCATAGTAATAAGAAATCCATGGCCAAGTAAAATTAAATTGGCATAACTTTTACTTACGTGACGAAGCGGTTGTAAGCGGATGGTGCTCTTTGCCTTTTCTCTGGTCCTGTTTATGGGACGTTTAGTTCTGTTAAAATCTTTTATGATCAAATGTGAACTGTGTGTAAAACTTAATCAACTAAAGACTTACCCTTGTTAGTGACACTGTTTTCACTGATTTTTCCCTCTTCTTCATTGTCACGAGTCATTAAGGATGAACAGCACTGTGTGTCCATGGCGTTTCTAGCAGCTACATGTTCGGGATTAACTTCTTCCTTCTGCGAGAGAAACATCAGCTGAGACATCTCTGAGTAGTTACTTCGTCCTTTTTTTTTTTAATTTTCAGCATTTACCTCATGATCGTCACGTCTCAAAAGATGGAAAGGAACAAATGTAGCTTTTATCATGTTGATAGAGACGAGGCTTGTGTAGTGCCCACAGCTCACAGTCACCATCTGGACAAACTGCTGCATGGGACACCAACTTAGGTTGGCTATCAAGAATATCAAGAATTTCACATCGAACAATTACGAGACATTCAAGAATTTATAATATTGTGCAAATCTCCTTCTATTGAGTTAGTTTTTAGAGGTGAGTTAGGCACTTTTTAATATGATATTAAAGTCAATTTGTCTTGATAGTTTTGGGGCGGTGTCTAATTATGTCTCTTTGCCCAATATGTCCAGTCCTATTTTAGACTGAAGAGGATATGTCAAGAATCCCGCATCAGACAAATATGAGGACATTCAAGAAATTATAATATTTTACAAACCTCCTCCTCTTGAGCTAGTGTTTGGAGGTGAGTTAGGCACTTTCTAACATGATATCAGAGTCAGTTTGTCTCGATAGTTTGAGGTGGTACTCGGTTATATCCCTTTGCCAATATGTCCATCAAATATTCAGTCCTGTTCTAGGCTGAGGGAGGTATCAGGAATCCTACATCAGACAAATATGAGAGCATTCAAAAAATTATAATATTGTACAAACCTTCTCCTCTTAAGCTAACTTTTAGGAGTGAGTTAAGACACTTTCTGACGTTGACCTCCAAAAGGATAAGTCAAGATACCACGAGAGTTGAAGCTTTTAAAATCCTACAGGCCAACGCTTTTACAAAGTAGAAGAGGTAAGGTTCTTTACTGGTAAAATGGTTGTGCCAGAGCCACACTGCACATAGCATATCTGCTCTGGAAGATCAAACAGATAGCTCAGTGTTTCCAATTTGGATGGTTCTAAGTTGAGTGAGAACATGTGAAGATGTAGTGGAGGGAGTACACAGAGAGAGATTTACAGAAGATGTGGCTTTCAGATACAATGAGGAAATTTATACTGGATGAGAGCAAATCAAGAGCGTACCAATATCCTTCAGTTTATGCTTGTGCCAAAATGGAAAAGTACCATTACATTACTGTTGATAAAATCTAAGCACACACACAGTTGCACTATGGAGGAGCCAATTTTTGAGAAATGCAGAATATCAATAAGCCCGCAACCGAACAGCATAGAACAAGTTAAGATACTCATGAGAATTGTCATAAGATATTCATGATTTTTGACTGGCGATTTCCATTATTTTACATATTTAAAGAGTTATGTTGTACATTAATGCTGCAAACTTCAACGTCTGAGAATTTTAACAGAGGTCTAAATTTCTACGGCAGCAAGTAAAGTGACAAGTACCAATTTGTTTCATGAGTAGTTTTCCCAGTTAATTAATTCACCGATCACTCTGAGCCTTCTCTCATTTCATGCGAGTGAAAGTACAGCAAGGTATTACGAGAAGAGGGACAAGGGTAAGTTTCTAGAATGGTGCATGGACAAGGAAAGGATGAATCTTAGGATTTGTCTTTGGTCAGAGAGGGTGCTTATAATTGATAATGAGAAGTTTTCAGTCCCACTTTTCTGTGCACTTTTTGTTCATGCTAGTGCCCAATTCCATTCCCTTTTGGTTTTGGTCAGTTTCACGACCCTTTTTAACGTTCCCACATCCACTTTGCCAGTTTCAGATTCCGTTCACTGCTCAGCGCACACTGCCCATGTGCTAGCAATTCATGACTTGGATAAGCTAAGCTTGTGATTATTTGAATCCACAGTGCGCATAGTGGTTCTACAGTTTTGTTAGTCAGGAAGTTTGGACAAAGTTGAACACGTCAACTATTCATTTTATAAAGATGTTAACAACAGGTTTTCCTTTTTTTAGTTTCATTTCAGTTTTACCAAGTTTTGATATAGAGAACTGGATGGATTATAGGCTGCCCATCTAAAACACCCAATTGGGAGTTCTGAATATGTCAGGTAAGTGAATGAGCTGAGTTATTATTGCACAACTACCGCTCGTTAACCTTAGAATCTGCACTATACTCCTTGGAGAGGGGCCAGAACAAATATAATGGAGAACGGACTACTTTGGCTTGCACCATTGTAGGAAACTACTCCGGAATTCGAAGAGGTTCCTAAGAGTTCTATAATGAAGACATGAACACGATTTGACTCAAAATAGTTTTCCTCTTTTTATCATATCTAAGAGAAGCTGAGGTTAAGGGTAAGGTAAAGGGACAAGAATTGGCTCCTTAAATGATGGCGGCACCCAAACCAAGTAGCTTCAGGAATCATATGATAATGGATGAAGCAGCGTGTAAGAGCATTTATTACTAACAGCTAGCTTTCTCATTTGCTAGATCCTGTCAATAAAAATCATTTCATCTTTATATCTCTTTTTAATATGAATTAATGTAAAATTATAAAATCATTTTACCATGCATATCTTGAAGATTGGAGGCAAATCGAGCTTTGAAGCAATACTAATAGATCCTTTGTACAGTTTTAGCATGGAAGCACCTAATCTCACTTTAAATGCTCCCTTCGTTTGAGACGGGTGACGTAAAAAGTAAAACGTCATGTAGTGACTCAATTCAAGCCCGTTCTTTCAGCCTGAACCACGGCAACTTCACGCCCACCAGGCTTAAAACAATCACCTCCAAATTAATGTTTTAACGGTTTAAAACACATCAGCTGGATACAACTCTAGTTCCACTAATATTGGTCTTACATCGATAGGATCGCAAAAATACGAGATGAAAAAGTTGTACCCAATTGTTGAATCTACAGGAGACTTGGGGATATTTTCTGGAGATGCAATCGACCAGGAATTAGTAACTTTTTGTGGCTAATATGCGTTTCAATCCCAAAAGAAAGTATGAAGTTGCAAGACTCGTTTCTTTCAATAAACTATTACCTTGAACAACAAAAAACATACTTTGATTCGCGGTTCAAGGCGTATCATTAAGTGCCTCTCCCAAAACCACTTCTTTTTCCATAAAGATTCAACGCGGGAAATCAACCACATATGCTTAAGTCTGGATGCACAAAGATTATAACTAGTTATGTAGAAAATAGCTAACCGTCAGAAACTTCTTGTGTGCATCCTATACCTAGGTCAATTCTAAATCAAACATGGGAACCATGAGCTACACTGCATCTTGAATTTTAACCTTGGTCACGAATATCAACATTATGGCGATTGCATCAAGAACTAAACCTAGACAACACTACAAGTGACAACAGACCAGTATAATGTATGCATCTAAATGTTGAGAAGCTTTACATTCATCCGAAAATGGTTGACTAATAATGTAATCTGGTAACTTAAATATATCAGGATGACACAGAGGACAAAAAAAAAGGAACGCACGTCATTATCTGAGAAAAGAATGCAAAGCTTCTTGTCAATACATATCATCCACTCCCTAAATTTCATCCGGACAAACAATCAGCAAGCGAAATCAAGAACCACTTTTTTCCTAAAGAATGTCAGAACACTTCATATAACATGGGACACAAAATGCCTAATTGGTTCAGTAAACACATTCATAAAAACAAATCACTCCACTAGCATTCATGAGTGATCTAGGGAATTTGTAACCAGTAGGATGCATCCCAAATCCTACATAGTTTACACATAAACGAGCCAGAAGCAATTTCCTCAACTTTTAATTTCAAGGTCTTTCCACCATAGATTTACATGGTTTTCATCAGAAATGTTGTAAACGGCACCATCATTTGCCCATGAAATCCAAACGACCTCAGCAACACAACAATATAAGCTTGGTCAGCACATCAATATTTGCCAACTATTGCATACAAAAACCAAATCATACTTAGATATACCAGTCTGGTATTACTTGTATGCAATTCATTCAGGAAAATCTCAATCAACTTACCCATCTCTTTCTGAAACAAACTCAAAACATGGTACCTTTTCCACTCGCTAGAACAGTACGTCACAAAATAGTATACGAAATAGCAAAATACCTAAACTACATAAACCAAGGTAAATAATCTGAGTATCTAAACCAACAAAACCAAGACGTTTAAAGCATCCGTTGAAAACATACCGAGTTATAGCAAAATTATAATATCTGATAGTACCTCAAAAGCAGCAAAATATAAAAGTAGCACAGACTATAAAAAAGCAAAACAATTAGGATTTTGGAAAAACCATAATCCTAATTTAATCTAATCGGCATCAGCTTTGTTGTAAACATAAGTGAGACCACACTTGCCACAGTAGTGGCGATCAAAATGGTTTGCCATAAAAGTTCCCGCACCGCACTCAACGTTGGGGCACTCCTTGCGGAGTCTTTGGACTTTTCCAGAATCGTCGACCTTGTAGAACTGGAGCAAGGCGAGCTTGACCTTCTTCTTCTTGTGCTTGATCTTCTTGGGCTTGGTGTAGGTCTTCTTCTTTCTCTTCTTAGCGCCACCGCGGAGGCGCAGGACGAGGTGGAGCGTGGACTCCTTCTGGATGTTGTAGTCAGCGAGGGTGCGGCCATCCTCGAGCTGCTTACCGGCGAAGATGAGGCGCTGCTGGTCCGGAGGGATGCCTTCCTTGTCCTGGATCTTGGCCTTCACATTGTCGATGGTGTCGGAGGACTCAACCTCTAGGGTTATGGTCTTCCCCGTTAGGGTTTTCACGAAGATCTGCATGCTTGTTGAAAACCAAAGTGGCGGTGTGGCGTTGAGGAGTAAAAATGGGCATAAGAAGGGATTTTATACGGGGTACGTTTAGGTTTAGGGTTTGCGAAGGAAGGAATCAGAACCGTACGATGTTGTTTTTTTAAAGAAAAACTGTATATATGCTGACGATTAATGTTCTGGATTTACTATGGTCCAGGCTAGCCCATAATAGCCCAAAACCAAGAAAGAGCTTATTAATTAATCACTGTACTGGATTCAGTCCAGGAACGACGTCCTGTAAATTCGGAAGTCTATCTGGCCTGCTATGCGATTACTGAGCTGTTTGTTTTTATTTTTATTTGTAGTTTTTATTTTTGTTTGATATTTATATTTATATTTTTTATTTTAAAATAAAATTATAAAATTCATTTTTATCTATTTTTATAATCTTATTTATTATCAACTAAATATGAATTATTATTTTAAAATATTAATTATTAACAAAATTATGAATAATTTAATTTTACTTAATATTTTTTTTAATTTTTGTAATTGAATTAAATAAATTAAATTTAATAATGATAAATAAATATAATTAAATTTAAAATACCTTCAAAATATATAATTTCAAAATAAATTTGATTTAACAATTTAAACATATATTAAAAATATTAATTTAAGAATAAAATTTTAATTTTAAATTACTTATTTTAATAAAATAAAATAATTTGTTAATAAATATTATATAAAATATTAAAACAAATTTATTTAATTAAAAATATATCTTTAATTTTTATTTAATATGTAATCGTTATCAAATGATAAAAATATAAACATTAACAACTAAATAGATGTTTATTTTTATTTAAAAATAACAAAAAATTAAAAACTGAAAGCTACAATTAAAATAACAAAAGTAGAATCAAATGAGTTATTTTTCAACAATGGTCATAGGTTCTTATGGGCTTTGGCTGCATGTGATTCATCTGTAATTAACGGCTGAGTCCATCATTATATTACAACTTCAGAGTGGGAACGTGCAATTGAATCAACAAATTTGCAAATTTTCTAGAGATTAATCTTCTAACGAAAGTAAAGGAAGTTGAAATGCAAAGAGAAGGGCTCGTTCAATAAATAGTATATTCCAAGCTTATCCAATGTGTACATCTATTGTATACAACTCCGTTCCTAATATTTTATAGGTCTTAAATAAAATTAAAGCAGAGCTTTATTTTATCTTGTTTTGTTTTTTACGAATTTCAAGAATGAACCTTTATAAAAATCAAAATGAAACAAAATAGGAACAAGTTAAGAATGGCCCTAAATAAGTGCCTTCTTATCCTTGTTCTGAGCCAAGCTTGGCTGCATGCACTTGTAACAAAGCTTGACCTGTGATCAAAAATGATTATAGTGCTTGTTACAGGGTTGATTTCGTGGCTAACACACCCAAACAACTTCTGCCCTGTAACGCAATCAAGTATGCGCACTTGATTAAGCGAAATCGCTCCCCAATGAGTAACAAAATCAACGTTGCGAAAGGCTGTTAAATGGAGTAGAATAATTTCCCCACAGAAAGAAACGAAGACAATGTCATGCAAGCTGTTTTGTGGCGCAGAAATGAATATGAAACACGCAAATTAAAAGTAGCCAGCGATAAATGAAAAATGAAGGGATCGTAATTGCAAAATATTAAAGTCGTAACATACATACACCACACTAGTTTGGAGGGATTACAACATATATCTTCTCAACAGATATTAACTACTAGAAGATAAAGTCCCTAATAGTTGGGATAAGTTACGGACAGTTTGCATGAAACTGTCTAATTAATTAAACAACATACTATATATATGGTCAAACCATGCAAGGCACACTTCCAGCACACTATATAAGAAGTCATTTCGTTCAAGCCATGCAAGGAGCCATACAACCAATCATATCATGCCACGTTACCAATGCAAGAACCCATGCAACGAGTCCGGATCCTCTGCCCAAGACCAAAACGATGCTGTTTTTGCTCAAAATTTTTAAACCACGCCTTGCTCTGTGTTACTCCTCGTTCAAAGCCAAGCCGTGTACAAGCTTGGCTTTGACAAAGAAACATGTTATTATTATTTAATTTGTGTTTTAACAGGAAGCGGCTTTTACGCCTCTGAATTTGTGATTCAATTTCTAGTATTCAAATGTTTATTATTATTCATAACATTATTAAATGTTTATTATTATTGTACCTTTCGACTTTTGCACTATAGGATTTTTATTAAAAATGTTTATTATTATTCATAACATTACTAATTTCCTTATTATTATTATTATTTATTAAATTTATTTCCATTATTATAATAACTGTTAAATATTATTATTAAATTACTAATTATTATTATTATTAAATTTATTGCAGAGTAATTAATTATTATTATTATTATTATTATTAAATTCCTTATTAATTTTTTTATCAATTTTATTATTATTATTATTATTATTATTATTATTATTATTATCCTTATCCTTATAATATTTGTTATGATTATTAAATTTATTAATTATTTTAATTTCTATTATTATTAGAAATTTGTTATAATCACTAATTTTCTTCATCTTATTATTAACTTTATTATTCTGATTAATTTAATTATCCTCATAATTTTTAATTATTATTATTATTATTTTCCGACTTGAGTATATATACTTATTATTATAAATCTTATTAATTTTGTAATAATATTTATTATTAATATTAGTATTATTATTATTATTAAATTCCTTATTCCGCCCAAGTGCATGTATCTTTATTTCTATTATTATTATAAAATTGCTTATTATTATTAATTTTCTTCTTCTTATTATTAAATTTATTGCAGAGTAATTATTAAATTTATTATAATAATTATTAAATTCCTTATTGAATTTTTATTAACATATTATTATTATTATTATTATTATTATGATCATCATCATCATCATCATCATTAGTACAGTATTATTATTATAATTAGAATATTTGTTATGATTATTAAATTTATTAATTATTTTAATTTATGTTATTATTATGAAATTTGTTATAATTACTAATTTTCTTCTTATTATTATTAACTTTATTATTCTGATTAATTTAATTATCCTTATAATTTTTAATTATTATTATTTTCCGACTTGAGTATATATACTTATTATTATAAATCTTATAAATTTTGTAATAATATTTATTATTAATATTAGTATTATTATTATTATTAAATTCCTTATTCTGTCCGAATGCACGTATCTTTATTTCTATTATTATTATAAAATTGCTTATTATTATTAATTTTCTTCTTAGTATTATTAAATTTATTGCAGAGTAATTATTAATTTTTTATAATAATTATTAAATTCCTTATTAACTTTTTTATTAATAAATCATCATCATCATCATCATCATCAGCAGCAGCAGCATCATTATAATTATAATATTCGTTATAATTATTAAATTTATTAATTACTTTAATTTCTATTATTATTATGAAATTTGTTATAATTACTAATTTTCTTCTTATTATTATTAAATTTATTTTTCTGATTAATTTAATTATCCTTATAATTTTTATTTTTATTATTATTTTCCGACTTGAGTATATATACTTATTATTATAAATCTTATTAAATTTTTAATTATATTTATTATTAATATTAGTATTATTATTATTATTATTATTAAATTCCTTATTCTATCCAAATACATGTATCTTTATTTCTATTATTATTATTATAAAATTGCTTATTATTATTAAATTACTAATTATTATTATTAAATTTAGTACTCTTATTAATTTAATTATTCTTATAATTTTTAAATATTATTATTATTTTCCGACTTTAGTTTATATACTTATTATTATAAATCTTATATATATTTTTTTATTATATATATTATTAATATTAGTATTATTCTTATTATTAAATCCCTTATTATGATTAAACAAATAAACGTTTACTGATAACAAAAATGGCTTTATATAATGTGTATAGTCGATTAAATTTTTATTTATTATACACATAAGCGTACATAATTATTTATTTGTCTTTATTCTAAAAGACAAATAATTTTGTTTGTTTGTTTAATTCTTGTTATCTTGATGATGACAAAAATAAGCACATATTTTTATCCTTATTATTACGAACAAAATTAATAATATTAAGGAATTTATATTTAATTATTTAATATAATTAATAAGTAAATAATTTAATAATAATAAGAATAATAGTAATTAGAAAATTTATAATGATCAAAAATTTAAACAATTAAATTAATAAGAATAATTAAAGAACCATAATAATTGTTAATAATAATATAATGGTGAATATTAATAAGGAATATAAAATTAGCACCACTTATAATAATTCCTAAAATTCTTTCTAAAATAACAAAATATAAGGAAATTATAATTATCATAATTTAAAACAATTAAATTAATAAGAATAATATAAGAAACATAATATTAATTAATAGTAATATAATATATAATAATTATTAGGAATATAGAATAAGCAAAAATAATAATAATTCTTAAAATAATTTATAAAATAACAAATTATAAGGAATTAGCAAGCATAAACATATATTTTTTCCTGAGAAAATTAATAATAATAAAGAATTTAATCATATTATTCAATATAATCAATAACAATTTCCCGCATTTAATAAAATAATTTAACAAATTTTATGGAATTAGCAATAATAATAGTAATAGTATAGAAGAAGAAGAATAAGAGGAGGAGGAAAGGCGATGGAAACTGCTGAAAATAATAAGTCTCTTGTGATCGTGAGAGTGGCCATTATTAAATTTAAAATATTATTATTATAATAAATTTAAAATATTATTATTAAATTTTTTCTGATTATTATTAAATTTATTGGTGAGTATTTATTATATTTATTATATTTATTATTAATTTCCTTATTGATATTACATTTATTATTATTATTATTATTATTATTATTATTATTATTATTATTATTATTATTATTATTATTATTATTATTATTATTTTAATGAAATTCCTTATTATAACTTTTCTTCTTATTATTATAAAATTCTTTAGTAGTATTAATTTAATCAATGATAGGAATAATTATATAATTCAATTTCTTCTTCTAATTATAGAATTAAATTGGAATTAAAAAAAGTTTTTTG
Organism: Erythroxylum squamatum; assembly: GCA_025629845.1. Taxonomy (NCBI): domain Eukaryota; kingdom Viridiplantae; phylum Streptophyta; class Magnoliopsida; order Malpighiales; family Erythroxylaceae; genus Erythroxylum; species Erythroxylum squamatum. Next base: position 9,363,340 of record JAOTBA010000003.1, on the reverse strand, counting down.
TGTAATTATATTATGTTCATTAAAATGATAATGAACAAATAAAAATATAGAATATTTAAAAATTCTGTACAAATTAATTTACAATAAAGGTGATATTGGAAATGTTTGTCATTTTCAAAGCAATTATTACTAACATTTCCCGCCATTTAAGTAATTTGGTTATCTCATTTTCACAAACGTTTTTTTTCTTCAACCAAGTTTAGAAACCATCGTCTCCAAATTTCTGCGTTTGTACAGAGAAATTGAATAGTCTTCATCTCCCTCTTTGTGTAATATTTTTTAAGCATTTGTCTATGTTAACCAGTTATTGAAAAATGGGTGTCTTTTGGCTTCACATATTTTGTTATTTATGTTTTGATTACAGTAATTGTTGAAGATATTTAGAATTCATTGTTTTACATATGTATGTTTCTGTTTATCGTTTTGGTATTCATTGTGATGTAGATAGTATGTTTCTGTTAATAAATAATGGTTTTACATATACGTTAGTGGTAATTAATATGTGAAGGTCGAGTTGGTTGTGATTTAAGTTTGAATTCAGTCGTGAAGATGTGTCAAATTTAATGATTTCTGACTTATATGGGAGTGTTTAAAGCTTTTGGATTTACATAGACATCAGTGATAATTAAACAGTTACAGTTGAGTTGGTGGCAATTAAGTTATAGTTAATGTGTAAGTAAACATATCATTTGTAAAATGGAAACAACTTAGCAGCAAATCTCTTATTGCTTTTTCTGTTACACGAATGACATAACACATGGATGGATAAAAAAATAAAACATCCTATGTTTTTTTTAATAGTCGTTTTTGGTTGTGTTAATAATTATATCTGAAAATAATGATCCTTGTATTTTAATTTCACAGGTGTGAAAATGGAAGGTACATCGACTCCATGTCGTCGTTTAAATTATGAAAGTGATAATGAGCAACGTAACAATGATATTGGCTTTGGGAATGAGAGTTGTAATATGAACGCAAGAGATTTAGTTGGAAGAGAGTTAGTACCGAAAATTGACATACAGTTCGTGACAGAAGAAGAAGCCTATCAATTTTATTTAACTTATAGGAAGCACGTGGGATTTGGAATTAGAAGAAGCAAAAGTTATAAAGATAAAAGTGTAAGTTGATTTGTAGGCTTTTTTATTGTAGTACTAAGGGTAAACAGATGACATAAAAGAGATTTGTTTGTGGAGGAGCCCAATCACTACCTTTCATCCTCAAACAAAACACATTTACATAGAAGTCATAGGAAGATATCTTCAGTTGCAGCAATTTAAATTGAAATGGCTAATGCTGTGAGAATTCGACCGAAAGCATCCTATGATCTTATGGTGAGACAAGCAGGTGGTAGAGATAATGTTGGCTTTATTCCGGATGATTACAAGAATTATTTAAGGTCTACAAGAACAAGAGACATGAAAAAGGGAGATACACATGAGGTGTTAGAATATTTGTATAAGATGTAGGTGAAATATCCAAATTTCTTTTATGCCATTCAAGTGGACAAAGATGATTTGATCACTAACATATTTTGGTCTGACGCAAAAATGAGGAATGACTACGTAGACTTTGGTGATGTAGTGTGCTTCGATACTACTTACAAGAAGAATGATCAGGGTCATCCACTTGCTTTGTTTGTCGGTGCCAACCATTATAAGCAAACAACATTTTTTGGTGTTGCACTCCTCTATGATGAAACTGCTCTTACATTTGAGTGGTTATTCGAGACATTTGAGAGAGTGATGCGTGAGAAAAAGCCTACAACTATTTTTACTGATCAAGATGTGGCAATCGCAAAGGCATTAGCGTCAAGATGGCCAAACACTGATCATCGACTGTGTATTTGGCACATTTATCAAAGTGTTGCCATCCATTTGAGTGGTGTATTTTCTAAGTATAAAGATTTTTCAAGGGATTTGAGCTCATGCATATATGAGTGTGAAGAAGAAGAAGAATTTGTCATTGCATGGAATAAGATGTTGGCAAAATATGAATTTGAAGATAATGAATGGTTGAAACGTATGTATCATATTAAGGAAAAATGGGCTTTGATTTATGGGCGCAAAATATTTTGTGTAGACATGATGACAACGCAACAAAGTTAGAGCATGAATAGTATGATAAAAAGGTACGTCAGTTATCAGCATAACTTATTACAATTCTTTAATCACTTCCAGAGGCTTATTGATGATCGTCGATTTGAGGAGTTAAAAGCTGATTTTAGAAGTAATGTGAGCAGTCCAACATTGTCAGCACCAGTTAAAATTTTAAAGCATGCCGCAACTGTGTACACGTCAGAAGTATTTAAATGGTTCTAAGATCAATGGAATAATTGTCATGATTATAGTTTTAGTCTTTGCAGTGAGGATGGAACGGTTGAGAAATATAAGATTAGTGTTGCTGGGAAGAGCTACTCTTAATTGGTCAGTTATGATTCTTGTAATGATGAAGTTCATTGTAATTGTGGAAAGTTTGAGTTTGCTGGCATTTTATGCGCTCATGTGTTGAAGGTTTATAACTTGAAAAATATTTGTACAATCCCAAGCAAGTATGTTTTAAAACGATGGACAAGAAAAGAAAAATGCTGGACGATTGCTAGTCAAGACTCAACTGTCAATGATACTGATATGGATCCTAAACTATTGTCAACTATAAGGTATAAAGAATTGTGTACATTAAGCATATGATTAGTGACAAGAGCAGCAAACAGAAGAGATACCTATAAAATTGTGAAAGATCATCTTTTGAACATGTTGAACATGGTTGATAAGAAATTGGAAGGTGAAGAAATAGTTGATGAAGAGAACCAAATAGGATAAGATTAAGAGTTAAGCCAATGCTCACGCTCAAATACTGAAATGAATGTGCTGAATGAATCTGACATTAATTTTGTCGAAATGAAGCACATAAGAGGTGTGAAAATGAAGACAAAGCCTACATCAAGTAAGAGATTAAGAGGTGGACTAGAGAAAAGTACAAAGAAGAGGAAGAATGCGAAGAAATGCAGGACTTCAACAAATGTGGTCGATTCGACAGTAATCCCCCCTTTCCAATACTCAGGTTAAACTTTTGATAATATTGGTTTGAAATGATGTATATAAGATAATTTTAAGTTAATTTGGCCTAACCGACTTTATTTAGGAATCTGAAGATAATTCACAGCAAACTCAAATTATCTCCAGCAACTAAGCTCCCATATTACATCAACATCAGGTTGGTATTGGGTAATTAATAATATCTGTATGTGTTATGCTATTTCTTTTCAACCAATTTTGCTTTTATTGCTTATCAGAAATACCAAATGCAGACAGTTTCTATTTGTAAGGATTTGACAAGTATGGTTTCCAATCATGAAGATCGTATAGAACAATCTCAGGTTCTATTTCTAATATTGTCTTATGGGTATAATCATTTGAATCAATTTAATCTTTGATTTATCAACCAATTGGTTATGACAATTCCGAATTGCAGCCAATAGGTATTCATATGGATAAGTCAACAATGTTATACAGTCATCATCTTTATGCCACAACTCCTCAGGTATTCTTTGTTAAACTATTTGTTTCTATTGTTTGAAATATTGTGTGTCTGTAATGTGTTATTAAACTTTGAATCATTTATCATGTTAGGTCAATGATGTTGGAACAAGTCAACAAATTATTAGTGTTGTTATCCCACCTTCAATGCGCACGACTGATTTACTCATGGTAAAGTTGAAGAAATTTTTTGTCTTAATTTCAATTATTTTTAATAATTGCATTACATGTTTTGTTTTGTTTGAATTATTTCACATGCATATTGATTTACAAGCACAACAGACATTTGGTTTTGGAAATTTGGAAGACGTAAACAATTTAGGACTTGGTATTTCCATTGACAAATGTCGGAGTTGCCTTCGTGCTAAAAAGTTCTGTATCTATAGACGATGATTCTGATACTGATGTAAGTACGAACCACCTAACTTTTGTCTTCCTTAATTTGTCAATAAAATTAACTATGTTTAATTTGTCTTGACATTACCTTTTATAGAAAATGTTTAATTTAAAATTAAACATGTAATTAATAAGGAAATAAAATTATATTAGACAAAGTATATCTATGGGCAATTAAAAAATGAGGTGTTACACCCACATATCATGCATAAAGAAAGTTAGCAAATAATATATTTGAATTCATAATTCTCTTATTTCTAAAATATTTGAATGAGATACTATCTTTGATATTATCAACATATTTTATTAATTGGAATTGCTTTTTACACAAGATGCTTTCTTATCAAGACTTTAAAGACATTACAGGTGTTTTATATGGCAGTTTCTTTAATGATTATTAGTGTTTAATCCTTTTCGTTTCACATCATGATTATTTAATCCCCATTTTTACTTGCTATTGTATATAATGTTCTAAAGTAGATTGATCTCTATTTGTTTCTACCATTTTCTTTTCCATATGGGAGTACCAGTTGCACCTTCATCGATCATATTTCAAAGAGCTAAACAAGGAGAGGAGCGATGTGTTGATGAAAGACAACTTTCTCTTGGTTTGTGAGAGCTTAGCACTAAAGATGCTTAGCAATGCAAATCTTTTTCTTGTATCTGTTGAATCTCCTATAGCTGCCAATCTTGATGACGCATCTGGTTTGTGCTTACGCTTCAGCTGTGAAATTCTTAGCAGCTCACTTCCAAGCTTAATTACTATTACGGCTGAAGGTAAATGCTCCGAAGCATTGAACTTGTCAGTAAAAGTCAACTGTGAGGAAACTGTATTTGGCTTAAATCTATTGAATAGGATTGTGAATTTCCTCACTTGACCCCTTTTATCTTATTTAGAGGTCGTGGTCGTGGTGTGAACTAGTTTCAGTTACTTCCTGTGAAGAAAACAGATTGAATATCTGACGTTTAGACAGATGCCATTGTGTCAGTGTAGCTGCATTTTTCACGATTAGCATGATAATTTGTAACATCTAATATGACCCTACTGAAAAATCGTTTTGTTGAGTCCTTTATTTTAGGGATGTTTTCTTGACATTTTCATAATGATTGCCTCTTTTGAGTTTCATACAAAATTTTCACTTTGTTATTGTACCAGAATTAGGTATGTAGAAATGACGTCATTACATCTTTGTATCATCGGACTATTTTTCTAACACTATGTGTAATTTATTGAAATTACATTTTGGTGAAAGTTTTGATTTAATCAGTGGATGAACTGTTATGTCATATCAGATGAAAGGCTTACAAATTTGTAGAATTTTCATTCCAGCATATCTAGGAACAATTCGCAGCTAAGAGTGCTATATTTAGTCTTACAATAATTGGCCCTTGTAAGAGATTTTTTGACCTGGTCAAATTTTTGCATGAAGAGAGAGCACTAGCAAAATTAACTTGAAGACTTGATTATTTATCACTCTCTCATGACAAGGACTCCATGCTTTATTTATCACTCTCTCATGACAAGGACTCCATGCTTAGTAGTTGTAACTCTCTAAGAAAATTTTCTCAGCGAGCTATAGATATACCAAATTTGGAAAACAGAATTTTGAGTCAAAACTTGTAGCTAGAAGATTATACACTAGTGAGCTAGGAAATAATACTGAAATTGATTTAAATGTTGGGGCAATTATGATGTTTTTTTGGGTTTCTTTCAGTTACTAAAAAATATTCCTTTTCATGGTATCAACAGCTCCCCCCCCCGTGAAGAGGGTAAAACATGTTGAAATGCCTGATACATATGAAAAGGTTATGACCCATCAGTTTCTCTTACTATACATGCATTACGCTAGCGTTGTATTAGGTATTAATCTAAAACATCAGCTTCTGCTTGTAGGCCAAGAATGTTTAGTTAAATGATTACTCTGGTCATAGAAGACGTGTTCAACCTTTGTTTTCCTGCTACTGGTGACACTTCTGTGAACCGATTAACTTCTAATGGATGTCTAGTTATCGGAATGAAATTCTTGTATGGCCCAATTCCTGATTGTGGCATATAAATCTGAAATTTAGTACCATAAGGGCTGAGATATGACATGTCGAGATTACAGTGGAGACATGGATGCTTTACAGTTGAATGAGGTCCTTGATCTTTTCGAGATCATGCAGGAAAGATTCAGCTTTGCAACTGAGGCTGATAATTCCCTGTCCTGATGCTCTATTTAGACGGAGAAACATGTCCATTAGGCATCTGAGTGGTTCTTCTGAGAGTTCATTTGGTATCTTGCTGCAAAATTCCCTGTGAATGTTTTGCTGTTCTTGTGTTCTTCCTGAATGCCTCCTTGAATTTTCTTCTGAGTGATAAAGATCAAAACATTGTAAATAACTTTGTCCTAGTTATGTTTTCTTTGTTGGGAGTATAAATTCTTGGCAGGGATAGATTATAACCTTACTAGTGGATACTGGAGAGGAAACGCCAAAAATTTCTCCTGCAGAACCCACAGAGACCCGTCTAAGATGCACTTTCTCCTTTTTATACTCTTGAAAATGTTGTGATCTAGATAGCTCACAGAAATCTTCACTCATAATCGATTTTCCTGGGGAAAATGGAGGTAGGTTATTGCGTTGCCTCAGCTTCCTTCTCTGCTGCTTCTTTACTTTCCATTCTTTAGTCTGTTTCTTCTGCTCATACAAGCTCAGTTTCAATTCATCAACTTTTTTCTCTAGCCATGCAATCTCTTCTTCCACCATTCTGATTTCAGCTAGAAGACCCTGAACCTGAAACATAGATAATTGCTGAATTCCTTCTTAATAGAATCAAACCGGTGAAGATATAACTATTACTACTCAGTTTTGCATGCACTTACTTGAGGTGGAAAAAAAGAGGGCAGACATGGATTAGATGGAATTGGCCCATGGAGAGCACTGTACAGAACTTTTTTTATAGCCTTTTCCTTGTCTAACTCAGCTTGCAATTCTTCAACCTGTGACAGATCAATCACTATAAGGTTCTTACATTCAGGGAATCATACACTATTATAATAGGTCTTACCTCCTTCTCCAAGTCCAGTCTTGTCTGCTTCTCATGGCCTGGTTGCATCAGATAATCTTCAAACTTCATTGTTCAAGCAATCAGGACAAGAAATTGGGGGAGAAGTACAGAACCTGACAATCTGAAAGAACCACTAGAGATTAGAAACTCACTTCCAATGCTAAATGCTAATGCTTAATATAACACAAGAAGTGGGATTACTAAGAGAATCGTGAGTGGCATCAATGATGGTTAGAATAGAAAAAGAAAGCAGAACTAAAACTGGAAACAGAATAGAAGAACTGAGGGACAAAAGATAAGCAAGAATATAAGGTGGACGAATCTTTAGGTGAGGTAGGGGTTGCTCTTAAGTGAAGTGCGTGGCCTTCCCATGAACTTCTTACAGCTAACCATAAAATCGTCAAAGATACCAATAGACGTGAAGCCCATGAACATTTTGAACTTTCAGACCTTTCCTTTCATGAAAGTAAACGAACTAACGTGAATTTTAGGTTTCAGGTGTTAAATGGTTCTAAACTTGTATATTTTTCTTAATATTGGCGAATTCTTATTTTAAAAATCTTTCCATTAAATATTATATTTTTTTATATCGGTAGATTCTTATTCTTTATATGTTATCGGTCAAATTATCAAATAAATATAATTTGTTTATTTAATATTATTTATCAATTTAATAAATCAGAATAAATGAAAAATTCAAATGTGATATCCACGTTTCATGTTAGTTGTCCATGTCAATATCAAGCAAATTGTTTAGTTGACATCTGTCACTAAACCATTTTTCAGAAAAAAAAAAAGCCATCTATCACTAAACCATTGACTTTTTTTTTCCTTAAATAGAAACTGACGAGTACAGTTTACAAAACATATAGGAGAAAATAGGTCCCAACTTATCCTCTAAAAGGATATGATGGCATGAATTCTATATAACTGAAATAGATGACATAAGAATTTAAAAGAAAAATAAAAGGTAGATTATGCTAACCCACCGGCTGATTAATTTCGGAAATATATGATATAAATATTTAATTGCTTATATTTCATGTTTTAAAAATCGAACTAAAAGTTAAATTAATAATATTAAAATTTTAAGGTTTAAAAGATTAACCAGTATTAGATTGTCATAAAATCGGTTAAAAATTGGTTAAAGATTAAATAAAATTAAAGAATTAAAAAATGATTGAAAATTTTTATCAATTCTCATAAAAATTTAAAATTGAATTAAAAAAGAGACTATTAAAAATTAATTAGTTTATTTTAGTTTATAAAAACTGATTAGTTTATAAAAGCTGGTAAATTAATTAATAAATTGATTGATTTAAAAAAAATATTTAACTAAATAAAATTTAAAAATCTAACTTTAAAAAACTCTTACAATAATCTAAAAATGCTTGTTTGATCGTGGAAAATCAAGTAATGGATAAGCCTTTCTCTTAGCTCTATATTTAATTAAGTCAAAAAAATAATAATAAAGAAAATGTAGAGTTAAAATGTTATGAATAGGGCTGAAAGCCCATTGAACAACCAACCACTTGCTTTATAGTTAGGGAAATTAGCATAATGGGGTACGAATTATTCCAATTGTCTTTTGGGCGTCTTCTTCCTCCTTAGTACTGCTGTACTGTTTCTCTCCTTCTCAATCCCCCTTTCCTTGAGAATTCTGGTTTCCTTTCAGTTTGTATTTGGATTTCCAAGAAACGAAATGAGAACGTCATTTCACTTGCCTTAATTTCTGGTTTAATACCCATTGCTCTATTCGGTGTATTCCATCTGGTGCTTTCATTGAGCTTCTGCATAGATGGCAGAGTATCCACACCAACCTCATCTTGACTCCATTGAAAATACTCTTATTGCTCTCGTTGATTCAACATCTGCACTCCGTCGAGGTTTCACCACAATCGCTTCTTCTTTAGCAGAAACTCAGCTTCTTCTTCAAGAGATTTTGAATCTCCTTCCAGCTCTCACAAACCACGAACACTCATATGACGAACCTGAGGGCTTATTGGATTCAACTGAGATCCATACGATAGGAGCCATTGTTGAAGCCGAGGTGTTCGATGAAATGCTCAAGACGACTTCTGATGAGACTTGGATGTTTGGAGACCACGATGAAACCGCGTTCCTCGATAATGAAGACAAGGCTATTGAATCACAAGAGACATTGCTGAACGAGCTCCGAGGTGGTAATCTGATAAGTGTTAAGAGTCACTTCAGTATTGTCGGCCACTACCGGAACCCGATCTGGTCCAAGTCTTTCGCAATCCGAGGCGCTCATGGTGGGGGTTATACTGCACAGTTTAATGGAGGTGGATCATCCGCAAATCAGCTAGCGTTGAAGAATGTGTATTGCGATGACTCAATTGGTGAATACACTCCTCGTGCTACTCTCATCGGTTTTGATCCAAGAGGGAGCTACTTTGCGGTACCGGTATATGTTGGGACGCCTCCTCAGACATTCTATCTTTTAGTGGACACAGCTAGTACCGTCACTTTTGTTCCACTCTCAGGCTGTGCGCAGTGCGGCAAGCACCAGGATCCCGTGTTTAAACCAGGATTGTCCAGCACTTTTCGAAATGTGAGTTGCACTCCTAGTTGTAACTGTGATGCTGAAGGGAAGCTGTGCGTTTATAAAAGAACTTCTGCTGAACAGAGTTCGAGCAGTGGTATTCTTGCAGAGGATGTTTTTTCTTTTGGAAATGGAAATGAACTCGCACCCCAACAAGCTGTGTTTGGATGTGAAGACCGGGAAACTGGTGATCTTCACAGTCAACGTGCTGACGGGATAATGGGTTTGGGTGATGGTCCGCTCCGTATTGTGGATCAACTTGTGGACAAAGGTGTCATTCATAACTCGTTTTCTTTGTGCTTTGGTGGGATGGATTCGGGTGGTGGTGAAATGGTTCTTGGAAGAATTTCTCCTCCTCACGACATGGTTTTCTCCCATTATAACCCCCTACGTAGTCGTTATTACAATATTGATCTCAAGGGAATACGTGTTGCTGGAAAGCCTTTGCAATTGAATCCAGAGATCTTTGATGGAGGGAATGGAACTGTTATAGTCAAGTCATGTGCTGGGTTGTCGTCATTGAAAACCGGGAAACTGATACACTGTGTTGCGTTGGTATCTGGGTTTGATTCCGATTCGTTTGTTCTGCCCTCTTTGGTTCACATGTATGTTCAGTGTAACAGATTATGGGAGGCTCGCAACGTGTTTGATAGATTACCCCAACCAGATGTGGTTACTTGCAGTGCTCTGCTCTCTGGTCATGCACGAAATGGGCACGTTAAAGAAGCTAAGGAATTGTCGAATAGACTTACACAATTGGGTCTGGGATTGAATTCGGTTACTTGGACTGGTATGATTGTCGGGTTCAATCATAGCAGACATTATTTGGATGCTGTTGTTGTGTTTTGGAATATGCATTTGGAGGGCTTTGTGCTTGATTCTGAGGCCCCAACTTCTCCTTTGTCCAATGTTGCTTTTGCCAATCCTTTTGATTTCTATGCTGATACTATTCTTCTCTGTACGATACCAATGATCTCCATTTCTGATGATAGACAAATATGGAATTGGCTCTTGACTGCTACAGGGACCGGAGAAACTCAGGAGGATAGTACTGACTTGCGTGTGGTTTCTAACAATGGTGAAGTCCCAGTTAATGGTTCTCGATCTGACTCTTTAGCTTCAATTGATAGCATTGCCTTTGAAGCAAGCAAGCTACAACAGAGTGGCGGTAAAAGCCACTCATCCTCTACTTTCAGCCAGGGAGATGTATCATTTAAGATCAGCTTAGTTGGTCCGCTTCAACTTCTTTCTTCAACAGTTACCATGCTGGCTGTACCCACCCCTTCTTTGACAGCTATTTTGGCCCGTGGGGGCACTTATCCAGCTGTAGTTGTTCCACTGGTTGTTTTGAGAACTCAGAGTGGGACCATTGACATTGTTGACGTTTCTGCCACTGCTATTGCTGCTAGCTTTGCTGTCCATTATGGAACAGTGAGAGGATTACGATGGTTTGGCAATTCTGGGCTTGTCTCATTTTCTTACACACAGGCAAGTGAACAGACTGGAGGTTATGTTAATAAGCTTGTGGTAACCTGTTTTGATCCCGGAGGACGGTATGTTTCTCGTGCTCTTCTACTTGGTTTCGAATTCGGTATCGGGTATGCGCATCGAGTTTTGAGAACTGTAGGCCAATATTTTCATATAGACAGTCAAGTTGAAGTTGGCGTTGATGACTTATTCCTAACTCATGCTTTTGTCCAAACTAAGACTTTTGATCCTGGTATTTCTCTTGTCAATGAAAAGCTATTGCTCGATTGTCGGTTACTTGTCTTTGCCGCCCTACCTGCTATTACATTGTGGACACTTGCGATCCCCCGTTGCAAAGTACTCCAAGCTTGTCTTTTCCAAACATTTCCACTGTTGGGTGCCTTGTTGGTTGCAAGTTCTTGTAATGCCTCCATTATTGACGAGAGTATGTCTTTCAAACCGAGTTTTGCTGGACACTTCTTTGCTGCAAATGGGTTCAGTAAGAAGCACTATCCTCGAGTCTTTTTCTTCCCTCAACCTTGCGGACAAGGTTGTCTTGAAGGGGAAGGTAATGTTATGAACATATTATGGAGAAACTAGCAAAAGCCCAACAAAAAGATTGACCCAGGCCTATGAAGAAGGAATAACAAATGTGCTCCATAAATAGCAGTGTTTGGCCAAGGCTTAGGGCATGAAAATGGTTATGCAGATTCTCTCCTTCTCATCTCGATTCTCTATGTTTCCTCTTCTCATCCCTTTCTAGTTAAGCTTTCTCTTAGTTGCTACATATTTTCCTTTGAAGAACACTTTGTAATCCACGGTTTAATCAATATCAGTCCACCAGATATTTCCCTTTTGCTCTGTATTTGGCTTGTGTTCTCTGTTTATACCAGCGTTCACAACATGTGAACAATAAACATCAGGAGACCTTGATACTAATTTTGTTTTTCAGTGGGACCACAACCACTACCGTGGGCGGTGAGAATGAAAGTTGCCGTAGGTGCTGCTAGAGGGCTCTCTTTCCTTCATGATGCAGAGTCCCAAGTTATCTACCGTGATTTCAAGGCTTCAAATATTCTACTTGATGCAGTACGATAGCATAAAGTCGAAGAGTTCATGTCCTTCTTCATATTCTTTTCCTTTTCTTCTTGAACTTGCATTTCGTTCTTCTTCCTGTGAAATAAAATAGTAATTTGACATTAAAATGCTTTGGCTTGTAGGAATTCAATGCAAAACTTTCTGATTTTGGTTTGGCCAAGGCAGGCCCTACTGGTGATAGAACTCATGTGTCGACTCAAGTTATGGGTACTCAAGGGTATGCAGCTCCTGAATATGTTGCCACAGGTCTGTCAGTTGTTCTCTTTTCAAGTAATAGCACGTTTTCCATGTATTTTTGAAGCTTTTTTAACTGCTTAATTACTGTTATTTCCTAAATTGTGATGCCAAAAAGCTAAGTTGTTGATAAGACTTTTTCTTTTTTGTGAATTAAGTATTTATATCTTAAGCAAGCCATCCCATCCATGACAATCTAGGTAGACCTTCAAGTAATGACTGTTGGTGAATGACTTGTACCCCTATTTGATGCCCAAACCTTTCCAACAGAAACTTTGGTTTGGAATGATAGCTTTTAGGGAAGATTGTGTTATTGCTGAATGATGTTGAAAAG
>JAOTBA010000003.1:9328936-9340196 GCA_025629845.1 Erythroxylum squamatum | reverse complement strand
AGTTCTTGTAACTTTTGTAATTTGAGATTTCGGACTATGTTGTATTGTGGCTTGAGAGGCCATTATAGCTTTGTAAACCTCTTGGTTGAGGGTATGGAAATGGAAATGATGAAATTAGTTATAAGCATGGTGTGTTGAAATTTTTTTTTCGAGAGTCTTATGATTTCCACAAGAAGATGAACCGAGGATGTTTAAGGAAAGTCCATCGGTTTAAGCTCATGTTCAGTATCCGAAGAGTTGGGTTCCGGAAGCGGTGCCCAACATAACTAGTCTATTTATTTTATTTTATTTTTCTTAATCTAAAAATACTCCAAAATTTTCAGAAAAATTCCTAAAATTTTCAAAAATTCCAAAATATTATTAATAGTCTCCAAATAAAATTTTCAGCTAAAATAATTCACCAAAAATTTCAAAATAATAATAACACTCGTCAAATAAATTTTTAATGCAAATAATCCACAATTCGCATTTTTAATCGCATTTATAAGTCAATTATACCCGAAAAATATCATGAATGCATGTACAATTATACCACAATCCAAAATATTTATGCACAAATAAGCAAATATTCACATATGCAAAGCATAAAATGTAATGAATTTTCTTAATATCCTAACCCCTAATATGGGGTGTTACAAGTAAAATCCATACCAAAATTTGGCATGTACTTTTGCTCTTGTGGTTTGTTAATGTGCATTATCTTTCAAACAATAGTAACTAGTGGTAGACAAAGTCGGTGAGATTTTGAGCCTTGATTGACTAACACATCCATATCAGTCTCATTGCTTTTTGATAATGTGTGACCTTCATGATATGTACATCCCGATTTTGCGTTGAATTTCTATTTGAGACCACATTTTTATCACATGCATTAACTTGGACATGATTAGGCATTCTTTGTTTTTCATAAACTACATTAACCAAATAACCTATCCTATTGACATGATTTTTTCCTTGATAAACCCCTTTAAGCTTTAGCTTTTCTTTTTGTATTAACCATATTACATGCTTTATACTTAACCAAATGTCCTACCCAAGCCATAAAGCTAGTGAAAAATTTGTGATTGGTGAGTTTGTGAATGTACAAAAGTGTAAGTGTGGGGGTGTACATATGTGTGGGTTGGTTAATGTTGGGATGTTTTGTTATGTCTTATCATCAAAGTTCCCATGTTGATGTAGTTTATTTTAATTTTTATAAGGAAAAGAAAGAAAGAAAAGAGAAAAGAAAAAAAAATGAAAAGAAAAGAAAATGAAAAGAAAGAAAGAAGAAAAAATTGTATAAAATAAATGTTTCAAGGAGGAATTGCATTTGTGTTGAAAAGTTATTTATGGTTAATGCATCTTCCTAGAGTTGTAATGAATGTGTTATTTGAATATATTGAATATGAGGTAGATGTTGGCTTGGAAGGTTCACTCTTGTGATTTCAATGTATTGTTGGTATAAAATGTATGAGTGATTCCTTCAGATTGATATATGTTTCATATGGTTTGTGTGTGAGAGCTGAATGAGGTTGTGAAATATAAATGTTGCATTCATCATAGCTGGCGGTACCTAGTATTTAATGAGTGTTGCTTTGTTTCGCTAGCTTTGATGACTTTCATGCTACTTGACCCAAATACATCTTACCTTACCTTTGCCCACATTACAACCCTAAAAAGTTCTTTGATTCGTGATTCTGCATGTGAATATTCGTGGTAGAGAAATGAAATCATATGCAAAGTTATAGATTGTCATGATCATGAATGGTGTTGAGTTTACCCGTGGATATATCTTGTTTAAACACCTTCTGTCCAAGTCTACCTCTAGATTACTCAATTTCTAAAGATAATGAACATTGATAGATCATGAGTAGACGCTTTGAATGTTGAGTTTTTGCGTAGGTTTTGAAATTCAATCACTTTTACTTATGGTTATCTATTCTTAAGAAATGTGGAAAATGAGTTAAAGTTTTGATTTGTGATTTTGATTTTGACGATTTGCCCGAGGACGGTCAAAGACCAAGTGTGGGGGTATTTGAAAGGATTGAATTATTTTATATTTTCTTATGTATTTACATGTGATTTCAATCATATTTTTAAGATAAAATGCTCAATTTGTGTTGATTGCTAGGTTAGATATATTGATATATTTTTTAGACCAAAAAGACAAAATTTTTTAAAGCAAATTGGAGCATAATTATTTGTTAAGTTAAAGGCACAAACTAAAAAAAAGAAGAAGAAGAAATTGTTACTGCGTGAAACGCAACAACGCTGCGTAAAGGCACAAACTAAAAAAAAGAAGAAGAAATTGTTACTGCGTGAAACGCAACAACGCTGCGTACGCTGCGTACAACACAGCATATGACGCTACCTAGCAGCGTTATGCGTTTTAAAATGAAAAATGCATATGCGGTGCATTTTAGAAGGCAGCGTAGCATTTTTTAAAAATGCTGGAGAGACGCAGAGAGGAGAAGGTAGAGAGGGTTTTAGGTGAGTGATGTTTTAATTGTCTAATCCATCTACAGTGTCGGCGCAGGAAAACACACGAAAACCACACAGAAATGAAGGGATGGTTTTAAAGGAGCTAATTAAAATCGTCCCATCATACATCTACAGTGTCCAATTCATAATGCGACTGCCAAATTGAATCTAAAGATCATATCTTAGCTTATTCGGTAGTTAGATTTAATAAAAGATCGTATCTTGATTAAATACAACCTAAGAAAAAATCGAGATTTGTAGAGCGTTTTATTAGTCTCAGATCAATAGTCCGAATAGAATTGTAAAGACTTTAGAATGAAGGAATATGCTTGATTGTGTTTAGGTCAAGATTGACCCTAGAACCGGACCTTACTTATACTCAACACTTTTCTCATTTTTTATTATTTGTTTTAATTTATTTTCGATAGTTTACATTTACTTTAATTTTCTTAATTGTGTGAAACCCAAACCCCCCCCATTTATTTTCCTTGCATCAATTAATTTCATTACGAAAATTAACCGAACATTCCCTGTGGATTCGATCCCGACTTACCACAACTACTAATTTTAGTGTTTAGAGTCAGGTAAATTTTGCAGTGCACTCGACACGCGCTGTCAACAATGGAGATGCTTTCAGGGGTTGCTATGCTGCGTTTTCAAGATTCAATCTTTTCTCGACCTGTGAAAACATTTTTATTTTTTAAAATAAGTGCATGGTTTTAATGTAGGTGATGAATATGAATACAACTGTCACCTACTTAAGGGATACGAAGAAACTGGAGTGGAGAGATGATGGTCGCATGCTCACATTTCACAAAACCTAACTCACTTTCTATGGAGATAGCTTGTGTAATTACATAATGCAACTCCAAATTCAACATTCTCTGATCGGTATAGCTTGCGTGGACTCACGATATGTAACTGAGAAGGAAGGGGGTGAGAGTTGAAGATCAAACTAAACGAAGAGGTGAGAGTTCACAGTCAAGTTTAGCAAACTGAAAAGGAAATAGGGTTAGATCATTTTAACAAAACAACGTCGTTTACTAAAGTGATTAAACGATGTTGTTTCGATAATCATAATTGGTTATGTTAACCACTGTTGACATATAATAATAATAATAATGATTTCTAGACACGTGGCATGTCATGTCAACAAATATAACGGAGAAACTAACGTCAGGCTAAAAATGAAAAAATTGAAAGTTTGAACATTTTAATGTCACTTTTTAAAGTTCAAGATATAATGGCAAATTTAACCAAAGTTTCGAATTTATTTGTAATTAACCCTCCTAAATATAAGATAAAGGGAATTATTGTTCTTTTATAAGTCATCACCTGGATATATAAGAGACTTAGTTTTAGGATATAACAATAAATACTAACAATACATGCAGGTCCTATTGGAAGCAATTCCTTGCTCGATGTGATCTTTCAAGCTTTGAGAAATATCATGATATTTAAATGGTTGTCTATCCTAATTATAATCAAATATCAACGTACGAGATGGGAAAGCATACATTTTCAGTAAATTAATGTCTCTTAGGAAGGTCAGCATAATCATTTCTCTATATTCTTTTCTTCCCAATGTTCTTTATATTATTACGGGATTGCATGTTGTGTTATGGGTCTAGTCACATTTTATGGATGTTCACTTGACTAATTCCACTAAATTTGAACTCTGAAAGTTTTAACTGTCTCATTAGATCAAAAGGAGTGCATGTTATAAATCTTATCCTTTTGAAGTTTTGAAGATAAGTTTGAAGGTAGTTGTTGGGTAAGGCAAAAACACTCAACAATATAAGTATGTTAGAGTTTAAATGGCTTTGTTTAACTACAGTTTTATTAAATTTTTATTTACAGAATTTGTTTAAGAATAGTATTAGTATATGTGTGTGCTTTTTTTATTATAGTATTAGTATGTGTGTGTGCTTTTTGTTTGTGTGTATAATCAATTTGTACTCAATTTTAGAGGTAGTTAGCATAAGTAATCTGAGAGAGCTTTAGAGAAAGCTAAAAGAGCTAGATTAGCTGTAGTTATCTTGTGAGGTGTTCTTGAGTGAGAGAGCTCAAAATCTTTATCATTTATATCATGCTATTTGATTTAGTAAAATTTATTGTTAATTTGTCTTATGATTTTTACTTATACACTAGAGGTTTTTTTACGATAAAAGTTTATGTTCATAATTTTACTTTATTGTGTGAGTAGTTTGTTATTGGTTGAATCATCTCAGATATCTCGTGAACGTTATTACTTGGAGCCTTAATTCATATCAGAGCTTCATAAGTGATATCAGAGCCTTAAATATGGAGAGTGGCAATAGCTCTATGATAAAGTTGACGTTAACTAACTACTAGATATAAAGACCAATGATAGAAAATATTGCTAGGATCTCTACGTTCTAATTGATGTCGAAAAAAGTGTAAAAGACGATGTCCCATTTAAACTGGAGAAGATGATAGATAAAGAGTGGGAGAAAAAGAAACGAAAGGCCTTGGGAATTATTAGACAATGAATTGATATCAGTATCTTCAATCACATATCCCAAAATACACATCCTTTCAAGTTGTGGAAGAAGTTGAAGGGTCTCTATGAGAGGAAGGCCACTGGCAAGAAGACCTCCTTTATTAAAAGGCTTGTAAAATTGAATTAAAGGCTAAAAAATAAGTGTCGTAGCATCTCAACAATTTTTAGGACATCTTTAACAAGTTGAAATACATTAAAGATTTCCTTAATAATGAATTACAAGCTTTGTTCCTATTAGGTTATTTGTCAGATAGTTGGAAAACTTTAGTTGTGACTATCTGCAACTCTGGTCCAAATGGTGTGCTTTCTTTAGATGTAATAAGAAAGAGCATGCTCAATGAAGAGATTAAAAAGAAGGAGACGATGTCGACAATGTGCAAGCTTTTGTGGTAGAAAAAAAAAGGAAGAAGCAAGAGCAAAGGACCTAAAGGATAAGGTAAGTTGAAGAACAAGTCAAAGTTAAGAGATGACAAGGAGAACAAAATGTGTCGCTACTGCACCATATATATTCATATAGAGAAATTATGTTATAAGTGGAATAGAAATAAGAAGAAGCAAAATGACCAGAAGGACGGAGATGAAACAACACTACAGTAATGACATCACATGTAAATGATAAATTTTCATTGATTTATTCGACCAGTGAGTGTCTCCATATTATTCACTCAGATGATGTGGCTTGTTGATACAAAGGTGGCTTATCATTATGTTATAAGGAGAGAGTTCTTCACCAACTATAGGAGTGGTATTTTGGAAGCATGATGGGCAATCAAAGCTCCACTAGCATTATCGACATGGGAGACATCTAAGTTCAAACTAACATTAGGTGCACATAGACCTTAAGAGATGTATGACACATTCCAGACTTCTAGCTCAATTTACTATCATGAATGTGCTTAACCAAGAGGAATATCGGCACGCGTTTGAGAATGGCAAGTGGAAGTTGTATAAAGGAGTATTGACGATTGCTCGTGGTGAGTTGTGTTATACTCTGTATAAGACATACTTGAAGGAATATGCTGAAGAATTACATGTCGTTCAAAAAAATACTTTGCCAAATTTGTTGTACTAAAGATTGGGACATGTTAGCGAGAAAGGGATCAAGTTGCTAGCTTAAAAATCATTTATCCCTGTAAAAACTATAATTTCTCTTAACTCATATAATCATGATGTGACTGGAAAGCAGCGTCGAATGTCTTTCTATAAGAAGTCTATAAGGAGGAAGACGAAGTTAGAGCTTGTGCACTCCAACATCTGCGGTCTTATAGAGCTAGAGTCTTTAAGTGTTAACAAGTACTTTGTTGTGCTTATCGATGATGCTACACCCAAGATATAGGTCTTAATGATGAAAACAAAAAGTCAGGTGCTAGAGACCTTTTATAGATTTCATGTTATAGTGAAAAGGGAGAAGGACAGGAAGTTGAAGTGTCTCCGAACCTACAATAGAGACAAGTATACATCTAGAAAGTTTGAAGAGTATTGAGGGGACATGGCACAATACACAAGAAGAAGGAACGTGGTACCTCACAACATGATAGTGTTGTCGAGAGGATGAATAGAACCCTTATGGATAAGGTTCATTTGGTGTATGCTCCGAATGTCAAAAACATTGAAATCCTTTTAGGATGAGGCGGTCAAAACCATTGTAGACACGATCAACAGAACTCCTTCATCCTTTTGGAGCTTGACATTCTCGAGTGAGTGGAAAGGGAAGGATCCAACCTATTCGCATCTATGGGTGTTCGAATGTAAGGCTTTCAAGCACGAGCTAAAGGAGTAGAGATTGAAATTAGATTTGAAGACTATTCTTTGTGTGTTTGTTGGACATGATGATGAAGAGTTTGGCTATAGGTTCTACAACCTAGAAAAATGGAAGATTGTTATAAGTAGGGACATAGTCTTCTATAAATATAAGATGGTTACAGATCTCATTAAAGAAGACAATGTTACTTCTAGTTGTGTATCTTTCGGTAATAATCAGGTAGAACCTGATGGAGAAGAGGCACATAAGTCACATCCTATGGATGATAAAAAAGGTTTCATTGACCATCATGAACGGGGGGAGTAACCTGCTCAAGTGTTGGAAGATGTATAACTTCAAAGGTCAATTAGAGAGAAAAAGCCTTTGACGAGATATCCTAGTTTGGAATATCTCTTAGACACTACTAAGGGGGAACTAGAGAATCTTCAAAAAGTACAATCACTCGAAGTAGAGAAAAAGAGGACTTGATGTGGAAGTTGAAGAAGATATTTTATGGACTCAAACAGGCTCCAAAGAAGTGATATAAGAATACTGCTAGCAAGTTGACAACAATGGTTCCCAAGAGTAACCTTGAACTTTGTAGTAAGCTCGTCGGAATGATATTTGAGTGATTTTTTGGGTGGAATATTTCTCCTCAAAAATAGGCTGAAAAGGGAGATTGTTGTAGGTCCAACCTCATTTTATAGATGTTTACTTAACTAATTCTACTAAATCTAAACTTTAAAGGTCTTAACTACCTCATAAGATCAAAATGAGTGTATATTATAAATCTTATCCTTTTGAAGTTCTCAAGATAAGTTTAAAAGCAACAGTTGGATAAGACAAAAAGATTCAACAACAAAAGTGTTTTAGAGTACAAATAACTTTGTTTAACTACAATTTATTAAAGTTTGATTTCTAGAATTTGTTCAGAAGTAGGGGGTGGATGTAGTTAGTATACGTCTTTGAAGAGAGCCTTGAAAAAAGGTAAAGAAAAAGTTATATTAGTTGTAGTTATCTTATGTGATGTTCTTAAGTGAGAGAACTCAAAACCTTATCGTTTGTCTCCTGCTATTTAATTTAGTAAATTTTACAGTTGATTGTCTCATAATTTTACCTCCACACTAGAGTATTTTTCACGTTAAAATCATGTATTCATAATTTTTTGGTCATTTTAGTACGTGAGTAGTTTGTTGTTGGTTGAGTGAACTCAGAGATCTTGTGAGCGTTATTTCTTGGAGCCTCTACAAGTAGTACCAGATCCCAACATATTGATGAGTTACCTTTCTTTTTTAATATCAAACTAATCATAATTGTTGTCCTTTCTTATGTGTCATGCTTAAGTTTTAAAACACTGACAAAAATATCTATGCCTTTTTATTTTTCCTTTTCAGTTTTGATAGCAGGGTGAAATGAAGGGACTCACAATTTGATTCATGAACTCATCTTTGAAATTAGATCATTCAAATTCATGTTGACTGAAGTAAAGACAATGTCGAAAAGACAAAGCTAAGAACCACTCTAATCAAATTAGTGAATAAGATACTTTTTACAAAAAGAATAGATAAAATAAATCCATGAAAAATATCTAGTAATCAAAAAGGGGTTTGATTTAATTCTCTTTTTCTTTTCAAGATGAATTATAAAAAAAAGCTAAAGTTTTGTAAGCCTGCCAATCATATGGAGGGTTTTGACTTGTGCCTTTAAGTAGCTTTTCTAACGATATTATAGTGCATTCGGGCTAGCTTGATCTCATATTATTAATGTCTAGTAATCAAAAACTTTTGGCATATTAAGCTTAATGCTACCATATCTTGGTCACTAAGGCAAATATAGAAATTGAGATCAATTCTAGGGACTTCATCAAATACAAAACTCGAAAAAGAAGACATTCTTTTGATATGATAATTTGCATCAATTACAGGCCCCTCAACAGCTTCAAATCACTCAAAACAACTACCGAAGGGATTCAGACCCAGGCTGATGCGGAAATTGCAATAAGAAACAACAATTGGAACTGGCCATCGAATGATTATATAGTCCTGAGAAACATTAGGGACAATATGCCCTAGTATAGTACAGCCACTACCAAGGAAAATATGCCAATATGAACTGTCCATCCCTCTTAACAAATTCAGCAACAGATCAGCTTTGGATTGTCTAAAGAAATTAGTGCAGAAACAGGACTGGTCAGCTAATCTGGTTCAAATATTACCTTCCAAAAGCTATCTTATGGCTAGTTATCAGAGGAAGCCTTCAATTATTTGATGAATCTTTGCAAAGTTCGCTGGTCAGCAGCAAATTGGTCAGCCGCAATTGATCGGATTATCAATCCATGCATCACCAACCAAAACAATCACATCACTTAAATTTAATCTGAGCTATTGTGTACATACAAATTAGCATGAAAGGAACGCCGGGATCTTTAATGGAAAGCAATCCTTCACACTTGAATCGCTAAAATAGATTATTAACTGGATAAAGGTGATCTTAGGCTGACAACAGAGGGATGGAGATGATCTGAAGGCTTGCGAGAACGCAAAGATCCCCACTCTATTGAGTAAACTTGCTTAAGAAAGTTAAGGGTTTATTGATGAATAATAGATTCTGAAATTAGTTTTAGATTTTGAGCTTGCTTTTGTACTGTGTCTGTCGTAAACAGGCATTGTTTTCTCATGTACCCAAAGACTTGTAAATCAATTACTTCTTAAAAAAAAATAATGAGTACAAGCCTAAAACTTATATTCCTGAAGATTTGACATGTCGCTATATACATATTAATAGATGATTAGGAGGTGATTAATTATTAGACAACTTGGTGCTATACAACGGTGCATACATATAATATATATGAAAATGTTGAGATGATATCTCCAGAACTATATTGTTTTCATTAGTTTTTAAACATTAACCCCATTTATGTCCTTTCTTCAGACTATACAAAAAAAAAATGCTCTTAAATAAATATATACGCACTGTTTCATATTTTTCTATGATTTTAGCAATTAACGGTCCTTCTCATGGGACCTGATTTCTGTAAAAACAACACAATTGTTACAACCACTGTCTGAAATCCGACAAGAAGTACGAAAATTCCAGTCTGTTAAACAATCCCCACCCGTAGTTCAGACAGTATACTGTTGAAAAATCTGGACCGGATCTGATCCGACCGCAGCGGAATAATCACGAAACTCTTCCATGATTTTTGATTTCCTGAAAACCAAGATCTATTTAATTCTATAAAATGATTAACGCGAATCAAAATAAAGGGAAAATTTATTTCGTACCTTATTCTGAAGCTTAATCTTTATCTTGATGTATCCCTCAAATCGTTTCCAAAACCGATCCGTCTCAACCACCGTAGCCGCATAAGTGTCCGGCCTCTAACGATATCCACAGAATGAGTTGAAAAAACTCTGTAACTTTTATAGAGAGGTTTAAACATAAAGTGCTAGTTCCATAGAGCTCAAGCCTATTTATAATAAGCTTAGGACGTTTTAGTAATTTAATTAAAATTAAATATTAATTTCAATTAAACTTTAATTAGAATTACAAATAACTCTAATTAAATACCAATTAGGCCCATTTAAGATTCAATATCTTATATTCTTATTTATTAAATATCTCATATTTATTCATAAAGTTTCTCAAACTTTACAATCAAATCTAACTTGATTACATTAACTTTGCTCTCTTCAACCCCATTCTATATGTGAGTCCCATTAGGTTCCCAAATGTGTTGGCAATCATTTTAATTTATCTTTAATTCTTCAATTAAATAATTTATAATCATAGATCAAGATTGGCGTCTAGCAATACATCATGACCACCTAAATATTCAGGAATGTCAAAGTGCTTTTGACTAACCTTTCCGTGCATAATTTTGCCGTATAATTCAATCCTTTCATCATATAATGTTTCGACTAGATATAGAGCATGGAATTAATGTCTACTCTAATTTGAGTCTAATCATATTAGTTCTCTGCCATTAGCTATCAATTTAATTAATGACATTCGTAAACTATTTACAAAACATCATTTCACCTTGGCCAAGGATTTCTTAAATTAATACTAATCGAGGACAACGAAACATTCTCCCTTATTATTTTACGGCGATAAATCATGATAAATCTTATCTTGATCATTCAACTATCTCCATATAGTTCATGCTACATCCATTGACTACCGATTTAACGACCTGTGATAAAATAGATCATTAGTAGTATCAAAAAATTCTTGGATCTTTGATGAGACATTAGCTCCTTATGTAAGCCCAATGGCTCTAATGTTATGTAGTACATTACTGTCTTGAACAATGCAAGGAAACTCTATCAAGTTCATTAAAGAAATTGTTGATCCAATTAATCATTTCCGCTAATGAAAAATGTATTATGGCTTAATTAATGATCGCGGCTCATCGTTCGATCTAGGATCGATCCTTGGAAACCGGTCAAAAACAATTAATTCCAAGATTGCAGTATAAGCTGAACCTCGGGTCGTCTCACTTTCTGGAACCGATGGAAAATGGTTTAAAA
>JAOTBA010000003.1:9308328-9321031 GCA_025629845.1 Erythroxylum squamatum | reverse complement strand
ATTTTGAACTGTCACCCAACTTCTCCGACCGAACGATTGTTTCGGTCGGTATTTCCAACGGTTCTCAATACCGTCGGTATTGGTCGGTCGCAAATTATGATTTTTCTTGTAGTGAAATTCAGATAACGCCAATATTAATTTAACAATAATTAGCTTTTAATGAATTATTTATTTTCCAAAAATTTTAGAACGAATGAAGGCACATAAGAAGTAACAAATCTTGTTGAGTTTGGACCCACCTACTCTCCCCATTTACATATGTAAAGAAAAAACGAAAACCAAATTGATAATTCCAAGCCCTAATTGGAAGATAAAAATAGAGTTATAATAAAAATCTTTGATGTAGAGATTGTTTTATTTATACTTTTTGCATGAGAGATTATGGATATAAATCAAGTTTAAATTCATTTGTATTAAATTTAAACATAATTAATATACATAATTATTTTAGTTCAAAATAATAAGATCAATCCAAAAATTAAAATTAAAATAGACATGATCAATTGATTTGTTAACTATTAAAAATGTTGTTCAAGTAATACGCAACAAAGGGTTTGTAAAACGATTAATGAGATAAAAGTTAAGTGTTGAATTTCTGTGAAAATTTACTTGTTCTAATTCCACTTTACAATATGCCAATAAGAGTATGTTGGTCAAAATATAATGAAAATAGTCATTAAAAGACAACTTTAAGTCAAAAGTTTATAATTTTATATTGAATTGGATAAAGCTATTTGTTATTTTTGTCTGAATATGATGTGTATAATTATGATCAAAATAAGTAAAATTTAGGCTATTTATAGGTGAGAGTGTAACAAATTTTATTAAAATATAAGTGTAATTAATTAGTAGAAGTTATATTATTATTATTTCATATAAATCTTAGTAGTATATAAATAATTAGATAAGAGGTTAAAAGAAAAATATAGTAAAATTAATTATTTAATCTAGACTAAAAGAATTTTGCAGAAAAAATCTTTGGTATGAGTGGTTCAGCACTCTTATACCTTAACCAGAGATCTTGAGTTTGAACCCTAAGAATGAAAAAAATCTATTTAGTTAGTACTTTATCCCTTATGAGTAGGCCAATACGAGCAAGAATTTATTTAAATGCGCCTTGCCATAATTAGTATCTTTTAAAATACTTCGTGAATTAAAAAAAAAAAAAGAAAGAAAATTACAGACGAATAGATAACAAAGCCTAGTCAATTATTGTCAGCTGAATGTTGCCTATATTTATATATAGCCCATAAAGCTCCACCGAACAAAAATAGTTTTCAGATTTTCATCACAATGACCAGCGACAACAAGAAAGCTGAAGAATCATCAATGGTAGAAGTTGAAGCCCCAATCCATGGAGACATCTTAGAGTCGATTCTAACTCATGTGCCTCTCATCGATCTCTTACCAGCTTGTCACGTTTCAAAATCATGGCGACGTGCGGTTTCCACCTCTCTGCGACACCATAATCGTGTCAAGCCTTGGCTCCTCCTGCACGCACAACGCACGCGCCACCCTTATTCAACGGCCACTTATGCCTATGATCCCCGTTCGCGCATTTGGTTACGAGTTGATCAGCCTCCGATCAAGTATGTCTATGCTCTTAGATCATCACACTCGACCCTTCTGTACATGCTTTCACCTTACAAGTTCTCCTTCTCATTGGACCCGCTCCACTTAACGTGGTACAACATCGATGCCCCAATTGTGTGGAGAACGGACCCTATTGTGGCCTTAGTGGGTCACCGTCTAATCGTCGCTGGAGGTGCCTGCGACTTTGAAGACGACCCTTTGGCCGTGGAAATGTACGACTTGAAGACTCGGACATGGGACACCTGTGACTCTATGCCGGCGATTTTTAAGGACTCCGCCGCCTCCACGTGGCTGTCGGTGGCGGCGGATTCCGACAAGATGTATGTAGTTCAGAAGAGTTCGGGGTTAATGTACTCTTTTGATCCAATCACCAAGGTCTGGCAAGGACCCTACAACCTTCGACCTAGTACAAATGTTTGGTCGTCTATCATCGGATTTGCTGAGGATCGATTTATCGTGGTTGGTCTGACCGAGCAAAAAGAAGGAGTCAACGGCGTGAAGTTGTGGCAAGTCGAGGGCGAATCGTGGGAGTTGGTAAAAGAGATGGGAGAAATGCCTAAAGAACTTGCAGATAAGTTGAAGGTTGAAAGTTCGAGCACGTCCTCCGTAAGCGTGAGCTTGGCTAACAACTTTGTGTACATAAGCAATACCTCAGTTCCAGGTGAGATAATTCTCGGCGAGCTTGGTCATGACGGGTCTTGTAGTTGGAGCAGCACAACAAACGCTGCAGTGGGTGTTGATGATCTGTTGAAGGATAGGCTAGTCTTTTCGTGCTCATATGTGGGCTTGGGGGATCTGCGCAGAGCCATGACTGTTGAGAATTGTAAGTTCGAGGTCATCAAATCCAGAGTTTGGTGATTCTCTTGCTTTTACAGTCTTGGGAATGGTAAATTTCGGTGAAATACATAAAAAGCATGGTTTAGCTTAGCTTCCTTTCTTCTTATCCAAAAGTATAAAAGACTTGCATATCACTTGAATACTTATTGGATTCTATCTAATCAATATCGTCTTTCATTTAAAGCTCAAGTTGTGCATGCGATTCTCTTGTTCGTATTGAACACAATGTTACGAAGTTGTACCTGTACTGGCAGGACTGGGCGAATATGATCAGTTAGTCGGGCCACTTGATGACACAACATTTAAGTATTGAATATGTAAGGTCTTTTAACGGTAGAGTATAAAAATAAGATTATTACGATTAGCATTTAATTTGCAATATCCTGGCTATAACCTCATTGTGGTTCTTTATTCAGATCATAGTAGCAGATTGTCTTAGTTAAACACCCAAAACTACAAACTGAGGTGTAAACTTGCTGTGTTGTCGAATTCACATGTCACTGTTCAGTGAACCTGCTGTGTTGTCGAATTGACATGTCACTGTTCTTTCTTATGTTTAATATAATGGAAGACATTTTACTAAAGTTACCGATACACTCCAAATCCGCCATCCATCTATACCAAACTCGGAAATTTGTATGGTAAGAGGGGTCACATGTTGTCACTAATGAGACAATTCTCGCAGCACGTGTGAATTGACTTAACTTGTATTATGATATGAGACGGGATCCTTTGTCCATTTTATTTTGTCCTTATCTTATCCCATAAATTTCAGTTATCTATTTTTGTAAGATCCACGCGAAATTCACATAAATAAATAGTTGAGATTCATAAAACATGATAGGAACAAAATAAAATAAACAAAAGATTGTCACAGGACACTTTGATATTTCGTAACCAATATTATTATTTCTTTACACAAGTCAAGTCACCAACTTACAAGTCACGAAAGATGGTCATTAAACTTATTTTGCTCTTTTTTTCCATCATAAGATGTCTGAATTAAGTTATTTTTATAAAATTTTGATTAAACATATAATATTTCACAAAAATATAAATTAATTATAAATATTAATATTAATTTATAAAACATGTTTTTTTATACAAAGTTTAATAATAATCATTTTGAAGGTTTTTACCATGTAAATAAATCCGTATTTTTATCATACATCAATTCTAATAATTAATAAATTTTATTTAGAAGAGCCATTTTGTGAAAAATAATAATATAAAAATCAATTTACAAATGTCAAAATATCAATTTATAAAAAAAATGAATTCATACTTTTAACTTTTTCTCATTTTTGGTTTGGCAATATTTGACTGTATAGATAATTAACTCATGAAACATCAAACCCTGGGAAAAAGAAAGGATCTAGTTTATCCCTCCGCTTCTAACCTAAGTTTCTTCACTTGCTGAAATTCGAGCAAGCACTTTATTTTGTTTCTTGTGGTTGGTGTACTGTAGTTTGAACTTTGTTTCTTGAGGTATAGTATGACATAATTTCCAAATTTTAGGCAATCCTCTTGCTAAGGTGGGTTGTTGCCTTAATGAATAATAGCCTAAAAGTCATAGTATTCCATCACACCCCAAAAGAAGTCTAAAGAAAAGATCAGTGTGTTAACACTAATCGAAGTGGCCAAGCTTCTTATTCGTTCTCTAATTATTAGAAGTCGAAATGGTCTTTTCCAACATTTTCTGCTCACTAAATGGTACCAGAAAGTTTCTTTTTGATATTGAAAAATACAAAAATGGTGAATCAACTCACTAGTCATTAAAAATGGTGAATCAACTCATTAGTCTTTACTTTTCACCTACCGTGGGACTGACCGGTGCCAATAGCATTTCAATAATGATTGTGCTTTGTCAATTCTTGTCAAAAAATTAATCTAGTGACACCTTTGACGGAGAAAAATATAGATATAATCTTCGATGATCACACGCTCATATTGCAAGTGTAAAAATTTATGAAACCCATTTTTATCTAAATTTGAATTTGTCAAAGTAAATATTTTACTTAACCACCAAAAAAATTAATATTTTCTTTGTAGTTTGTGGTGAACGAAAGGAATAATATAAACAATAAAAAAATAACAACATTCCATTCTCCTTCTAGTTCTACATCATGATTATCCCTACCTTCCTCTTCAAGGAACAACAAATCAAACCAATACTATTTGAATGTTGAGAACAAACCGATTAACTAAAAAAGTGAAAGACTTCACACAACATATAATTCCAAGATCCGTTTTAAAAGCTTTGGTAAAATTGTGACAAAATAATAGCTCAACACTAGGCATGCCAGCGGTTTATGAAAGGTTGAAGATTGTTGGTGGCTGCCGGTGTTTGTGGTACATTATTGTACACCGATGGTTTCCCAAATTTAATAATCACATCGAAATGAAGTGGATTAATAGTTACAAACACGACAGCAAATCAATCTTATCCAATATATTGAAGAGAACTACAGCAGCATATGCACTAACTAATAAGTTTCATCTTCTTTTTTTCTTTTCCCACTAAAGAAAAGGAAAAGAGATTTTAATTAGTTCAAGAGAAGATAACATGGGCTAGATCGGTAAGTGATTATGTAAATTGCAATTTACCATTTCAACTACTTGAGGTGTTTTTGATATGCATATAATGTTGCACGAACCGTCCTTCACGCAATTCCCTTCATAACCAACGCAACAAACTGATGTATCCCCGTCTCCTGTCACTTATGTTGCGTTTTACCAGAGGTTGTTGATGGGTAGTTGAAAAGACATCTAGCGTTTATTGTGCTTTGGACGCCAACTTCTACCTTCCAACGTACAAAAGATGGCCAAATCATGATCGAGAGCTTTCTCTTCCTTAATCCTTAAAATAAATGTTTTAGATCAGATCCTAAGCAACGTTTGTTAGGACACTGTGGTTGCCATGTTAACCTTAAATTAAATGCTGAGGTCCAAAACCGGAATAGCAAAATTCTTCACAAAGATAGATGACAGCAGAGCATGCCGAGCCAAAAGTGTAAACACAATATATAGAAACGCTTCCCCGCCACATATTTACTATAAGTAAGAAGTTATACTGAACTTACTTTCAATTGATCTGTTTGAACTTAAAATATAATGTAATTTGGACATGTCTAATTCAAAGCCTGAACTCATTTTTCCTTCTTGTTAGTTCATGGAAACAACAGACCTGAGCTCATTTGTGCATGATCTTGTCGAATTTTACACAAATTGAATATCATTTGGACTGTATAAAATCATAAACAAATACATCTACTCTAAATATCCATACTTATCGGTTTTGTATGCTTGAAACTGATAAAAGCAGAAGTATACATCAAAGCAAAGAGAGTTTATCTGATTTGATTGGAAATAAGGATTTGATATAGAATGTTAGCCATAGAAATTGACATAATAACTAGAGATGGTTTGCATTGTTTTGGAGAAGTTCATCAGGAACATGGTCCCGACTCTCAACTCCCAACCCCAGTTTTGTGGGCTTCAACTTCAGAGCTAGCGAATTTAAGGTGTTTCTGGCTTTGTGAATTACATCGTAACCTAGAACTGACAAAATTATTATTTTTCAATATCCGTTTAGGTTTAATAGTTTGAACTACTTATCTATTGTCGTGCTGAATCATCTAATGAAAATCTTTATGTTAGTAGTATAGAATAACTCAATCTATTGTTTGATAAATGAAGCAGTTTTAGATATCTTATAAATCCGATCAATTCATTATCATACCATAGCCTTAATCCAAATTCACCGTCTAAGGCATTTTGGAAAAAGTGAAGTAAAGATTTTTGACCCTCTCTTATGCAAGCATATTGTATGTTTATCATCTTCTGTTTAAACGAAGCACATAAATTAAGCATCGATGTATCACGTGTTAGAAAAAAATTATTATTCATTTTTTTAATACAAATGATAAGCATGTTTTGTTGGATGAGGAAGGTTACATCAACACGTGAGCCTATGAAAGCTATTTACAATACATACTTGTTCAGCTCAAACGCTTTACGTACTGTTAGGATTCTCTGTCCATTTTATCATGTCTTTACTTTATCCTAAGAATTTCAACCATCTATTTATGTGAATCCCGCAAAAATAAATGACTAAAATTTATAGGACATGATAAGAATAGAATAAAATGAACAGAAAATCCCGTCCAGGAGACGTAAGGTCCAATATTGACTGACCAGTTTAGGTTGAGAATTAATCGAACATGACAACAATGATGTACATAGCAAAAGGCTCCACTCCTCCTTTTGGGTTGAGCCTAGTTCCATGTTACACGCAAAAAACCCCAACCTTGTCCCTCGGCTTAGGTCTGGCCCTATATGGTATGATTCTACATTTTCTAGCAAGAAATCAATCATTGAGTTTATTCTTAGGCGGTTGCCGTAAGGGAAGCAACTAAAGCTTTTGAATTTTGAGTTTCTTACTCCATTGTTCAGTAAAATCACAAAATCATATTGAATTGTACTGAAAATTGTAATTATTGTATTGGTCAGCATTTGTTAAGACAACGAAGTTTTGAGAAATATTGAGTAAAATTTACAAGTTAAAAAAGTTTTAAATTATTAAATTAAAAATATTTTTATGCTTAAATTAAGCACAAAATATTTTTAAAATAATTATTGTGTCTAAAAACATTTCTATATTAATTTTAATAAGTGAGATTATAAGTTTTAGTTTTATAAAATTTAAAAACTATTTTATAATTTTAAAAAATTATCTGAATCGATGTGACATTAATTGATATCAATACTAAAATTGATACAATATTCGCATGATTAAAAGATGATCTTCACGGGAAACATATTAAATTTCAATTTTTTATTATTAATTTAGAATAGGTAAAGAATATAAATTGTAAAAATAGGAAACAAATTTAATTAAGCATAAGTAGATAAATAATCAAAATGTAAAAAATTAATTCTTTTTGTGTTTAAATGGCAAAGAGAGTATTAAATATCTTATTAAGATGAATAATTTTAAATCGATGCAAGAGTCTTTCGAAGAACCTTTTTGTTTACAAACCATACGGTTAAGTAATAATTAATACAAAAGAAATAGAACCAAGCGTCAGAGTGTAACCCAATGATCGGAAAATTAGAAGGATCTTCCTTCTTATGAGAATTTAGATCTTCAGAGTAAAAGAGTTTGTATATATTCTAATTTTAATGTATTCAAAAATTTTATAAAACCTTAATTTTAGTGTGAAATTTAAATTCTAAAAATTTAAATTATTAACATAATAAATATTTTCCAAGGTTTTGGTGAGTGTTGTAATATAATTAAAAATAAACAATTGCAAGTAGAGAAACATGATAAATAGAAAAAAATTAAGTAACAAAAGTTGAATAAAATTCAGTTTCAAATTATCAAGTTTATTTTTATAAAATTATATATTATCATGGTAATTTTGAAAAAAAATACATTTTATAGCAAAATAATTAAAAACTAGTTATATAATAAAATAATAAGTAGTTATGTTACTCACCTAAGTGATCAGCATGAAATTCGAGCGTGTCAAGAGAAATTCTCCCAGAATTGGTACTTTCTTATCAATGATATAGGTGGGTTTGGAAAAACCTAGAAAGCAAAATTATAAGATACCAAGGTACTGAAGAGACATTTAATTTAGGCAAAAAGGAAAGTACAAGTTACAAAGAAAATTTGAGATAATAAAGATGAATACACATTGTAAAGAAAGTTAGAAAATAATAACAAAATGTTTTTTAAGAGTAGTATAAGTATTTTCCTATGTGTATTGGGATGTCTGGAGGTTCTCGTGTGATGTGTCTTATGTTGTGATGATAGTAAATTTGTAGAATCCTCTTAATTTCAATTACCTTAAACATTTTATTTTTTTTTTTGTAAATACTCAACTTCTAACCCATTTTTCGCGTTCTAGCTAAATTGCCTACCATTATTCTCTTAACTTTAAACAGTTTCCTGTAATTGGTCAACTTCCATCCCACTTCCCACATTATAGCTAACTGCCTACTACACATTATCAAACAATTTTCTTATAATTGCTTGACTTCAGGCCCATTTCCCACTTTGACCATGTCCTGAATAACTCCCTACATGTACTATTATGTTTAAAGCATATGTCAATTATATATCAATTGTCCAGACTTCTTAAATCTTGAACTTCTCATTTGATCCCCATGTCCACAAATTCTCTAGCCAAATGATTTGTAGGACTTCTACAAGTATTTTGGCTTTTTTACTTATGGGTCAAAATAGGCTGAATTCCTTTTAAGTTATCAACAATTTCCCCTCGCATATGTTTGGTTAAGCAAACCAAACACATGGTATTGAAGACCTTCAAAACTTCCAAAGTTATCAATCTTTGTAGGAGTAGATTTCAAATCTTTAAATTGAGCTTAATCTTCTGTTAGGAATTATTCCTCTTTAAAAACCAGCTTGGTATTCTCACACCCTTTTATCTATTTAGAATTCTCCATAATATTCTGCATTTATAATTTGACTTATGCAGCTATTGCAACTTCTCTTTATAAGAGTCTATTCATCAGGTTCCTCTTGACATCCAATAAATTCGTAAATCAAACTCAGTAGCATTGATAGTTTCAACCGGTGGGAATGGATCTTCATCTATCAACATGAATTTGTCAACTTTAGCAAATAATAAAATTCCTTTGTTGATTCAATCTTGGATAACATTTTTAAACCCCTAAAAAGAATTCGTTGGGTGACTCCATGTATTATGGCATTTGTAGTAGTCTCTCCCTCCATTTTCTTTCTTTGTGAGAATTCACTGCTCCGATGGTAAGGTAATACTTTATTATAATAAAAAATCATGGATTTTTTGTTTTGTTTTGTTTTTGGACATGTCGAAGGTGTATTTAATCTATGTCCATGTATTATAGCATTTACAGTAGTTTGTCGCTCTGATTTTTTTCTTTGTGGGAATTCTATGCTCTGACGTTAAGATAATAAAATTTTCTTCTAACAAAATATCATGGATTTCTTTTGATGCAGAGGTGTTGAAGGTGTATTGAATTTGAATAGATGGAGCTTGCATTTTCCTTTTTACTTCAAGAGATTTTCACTATAGAGAGAAGCAAACACAAGTTTCAGGGATGTTAATCTCAACTACAACTGGATCATATAGATTTGTCTCTGTAATATCAGTACCTACCGAATTCTTTTTCCATTGTCTTTCTTCCCTAAGAAGTTCTTCGTATTCAAACATATTTGCCACCAATTCAAAGAAATCACAAAACTCCATACCTTGGAATTTGTTTTGCAATTCAACATCGTGAACCCTTTAAGCTAACTTCATATATTTAGTCTCTAAGAGTACAATCCGACACCAACTTCTCATCTTCTTGAATTGGGTGATGAACATGTCAACATTCTCACCACTTTTTTTAGCAACTTTAAACAACTCAACTATACTAACTCTAGGTTTAGTCCACAAAATTTGAGTATAAAACAATGTCTTTATTTTAGCCCAAGAAAGGACATAATTGCTAGGTAACAAAGTATATCAAGAGAAAGATATGCCTATTAACGAGTTTGGGAACAAATTAAGCTTAAAGTTATTGAAAATTTCATAATTGGCCAATTCTCTACAATAAATGGTAAATTTAGCAATGTGTTA
This sequence comes from Erythroxylum squamatum, assembly GCA_025629845.1. Classification (NCBI taxonomy): domain Eukaryota; kingdom Viridiplantae; phylum Streptophyta; class Magnoliopsida; order Malpighiales; family Erythroxylaceae; genus Erythroxylum; species Erythroxylum squamatum. The sequence goes on along the minus strand of JAOTBA010000003.1, from coordinate 9,310,964 downwards.
AATGACTAATTGGCCATCTTCACCATAAAACAAATTAAATTCAAGAATTCTATAGCCATGGGGTAAGAATTCCCGTAGTCAATATACTCTAAATAAGGTTTATGGAAATTTGAGCGGCTAAGTTGTATCAAACTAAGCTCTTACAATTCCTAAAAAGTCTCTCTGACAGTTTCAATATCAACCTATAGTCTCATTTGTAGAGGGATAATAATAAGATTATAGTTTGAAACTATAATGTTATCCCCAAACCTTATCATGTCATTAGCTTCAGCTTCTACACCAATTCCTTGCATGCCAAAAGTTTGTGGCCCGACCTCATGTCAACCATTTTTGGGATTAATGTGAAGAAGCATCATAGGAACATCCTCCCTGTTATAAGGAGAAACTTATCTTTCCTCTACAAAAGAAGCAGCTAAAAGGTGGCTACATTTGTCAACTTCCATCGCATTTGAAGCAGAATACCCTCCGAGTCCTTCACAAATATGTTTTGATAAAACAAGAGAATTCTACCTAGCTATCTATACTAAAACAACATAAAGTTTGTTAATCTTCTCTATCAGTATTTTGATTGTCTCACCATAAAAGCTGAGTTAGATTTTAATTTTAGATTTTCATTTGTACAAATAACATCACTTCATATTGATGGTTGCGACGATTTTGGATTCTCCCCAGTTAGAGAGTTAACTGAAGGCGAGGTTGCTTTCTTAAGTTCTCAATCATTTTAGACACAAAACCTTCATTTTCCACTATCATTGGGACTTCTTCCTCCAAGGCTAAAGGCATAGGGATTTCTTTTCCATTCCTTATATATGACATACATAATTACATAAAACATACATAAACAATTTCCATTTTAAACATCACAAAACACACATAAACAATTCCCATTTCTATCAATCACAAACCATACATAAATAATTTCTACTTCCAAAAATTTCAAACAATTTCAATTCAAACATCACAAAATGTACATAAACAATTTCTATTTCCAACAATTTCCAATAATTCCATTTCGAACAATTTCGAACAATTTCAATTCAAAGTTTCAAACATCGCAGAACACACATAAACAATTTTTATTTCCAACAATCACAAAACATACATAAACAATTTCCACTTCTAACAATTCAATTTCAAATAATTTCGAACAATTTCAATTCAAATTTCACAAAACATACATAAACAATTTCCATTTTCAACAATTTCTACTTCCAACAATTTCGAATAATTTCAATTCAAAGTTTCAAATGTCATAAAACACAGATAAACAATTTCCGTTTCCAACAATCACAAAACATAGATAAACAATTTCCACTTCCAACAATTTCGAACAATTTAAATTTAAACATCACAAAACATACATAAACAATTTCCATTTCCAACAATCACAAAACCTAAATAAACAATTTCCATTTCCAATTTCTAACAATTTCATTTCTAATATTTTCCAACAATTTCAATTCAACCATTACAAAACATACATAAATAATTTTCACTTCCAACAATTTCCAACAATTTCCAACAATTTCAATTCAAAGTTTCAAATATCACAAAACACATATAAACAATTTCCATTTCCAATAATCATAAAACATACATAAACAATTTCCACTTTCAAAATTTTCCAACAATTCCATTTCCAACAATTTTAATTCAAAGTTTCAGACATCACAAAACACACATAAACAATTTCTATTTCCAACAATCACAAAACATACATAAACAATTTCTATTTTCAATAATTTTGAAATTTGCGATCAATACTTTTAATAAACTTGTAACAATTATATAGTTAATACATTAATTATGTAATTTAAAATATTTGACAAGCCAGTGATTGAAAGTCAAATATAGATTCAATCTATCTAATCTTGGTAAACTCACACATCTTCGCCTTCCTACCAATAACTCTAAAGTGTAAGAAAGAGTTATTAAAAAAATTGTTTAATCATAATTAAAATGTGTTACTCAATGCATATAACGTATACTTTTTTGTAAACTTATAATTTTATTAGGCAACAAACCAAGTCGATGCTAATCATGTTTTAATTAGATAAAAGGAAGGGAAAAAAAAGAAAGAAAAATGATACTAAAACAGGGGCAACAGAAAAGTTAAATAAAATTTTGGACCGTATATGTGATGCAGTAGAGGGTAGAACTTCAATGAGCTCTATTAAAAGAGATGAACCTGGTTATAGCATTTCTGAGGTGATGGACATCTTATGAAGTATAAATGAAATAGAAAGGGGAGGTGAATTGTTTATATTAGCTACCAAATTATTTTTAAAGAAGGAAAATAGAGAGATGTTTGTTGCGCTTAAGGATGTTGATCTTTAAATCGAATGGCTTAAGAAAATGGAATGATTGTGATTTTTGTAATAAATTAGACATGTCTTTGGTTACTAATATTGGACTACTTGTAATGTGCTGTATTGGATTTTGCTACTTCTAATGTGTTATATTGGATTTCTGTTTGGTTAATTTTGTTGTAATGAATTAAATTGTACTTTATTGTTATTGTGTTATGATTATTGCTATATTATCTTGTTATACAATAAGCTTATTATTTATTTATTTTATATATTTTGATACAGATGTCATCTTCTGATAATGATTTTGACAATGATCATGAATAT
>JAOTBA010000003.1:9292924-9303170 GCA_025629845.1 Erythroxylum squamatum | reverse complement strand
TGGCAGAAAATCAGAGTGGGCAAAAGATCAAGATGCTGAGAAGTGACAATGGAACTGAGTACAAGAATCAGAAAATGGAGAAAATATGTCAAGATAGTGGAATAATTCATCAGTTGATTGTGCCATACTCACCTCAACAGAATGGGGTAAGTGAAAGAAAGAATAGACCATTATGGAAATGGTTAGATGTTTGCTCCAAGAAAAATCACTACCTAAGTTCCTTTGGGCCGAGGCTGCTGCTACTTCAGTGTTCCTCCTAAACAGATTACCCACCAAGGCGTTGGAGAAAAAGACAGCTTATGAAGCTTGGCACATGAGGAAACCGAACCTCTAAAATCTAAAGATCTTTGGCTCTCTTTGTTTCACTTATGTGCCACAGCAGAAGAGGAACAAGCTGGACACCAAGGCTATAGCAGGAGTCTTCATTGGTTACTCTGAAGTGACTAAAGGCTACAGAATCTTGATTCCCAGCAAGAGGGAAGTCAAGACTAGTAGAGATGTGACCTTCCTTGAGGATGAGATGTGGAATTGGTCAAAGCTGGAGGAAGACAACTCACAGGTGCAGAAAATGCTGATGCGTGGAGCTCAATTTCCTAAAACTATATTTAAAGAAGGGTTTGAGGATGGAGACAGACCACACATAGAAGCAGAAGCTGAACAAGGAGAGGTAGAAGAAACCAATTCACACGAAAGTGAAGAGGAGGCAGAACCAGAAATGCAATCAGATGATGATCTTGATGACCAAGTGGATCACATACCGAAAAGAGGTACAAGATTACTATCTGATATTTACCAAATTTGCAACTTAACTCTTTGTGAACCAACAAGCTTCAGAGAAGCAAAACAAAGCAAGGAGTGGCTAGCTGCAATGGTGGAGGAAATTAAAATGATTGAAAATAACCAGACTTGGGAGCTTGTGGAGAAACCAGCTAACAGAAAAGTTATTGGTGTAAAGTGGGTTTACAAAACTAAAGTAAATCCGGATGGGACCTTGAACAAATTCAAAGCAAGGTTCGTTGTCAAGGGGTACTCTCAGGTAAATGGAGTGGACTACACTGACACTTTTGCGCCAGTAGCAAGGCTGGAGTCAATCTGACTAATCCTAGGCATATCTGCCGAGAAGGGGTAGCTAGTGTATCAGCTGGACGTCAAGTCTGCATTTCTGAATGGAAAGCTGAAGGAGGAGATCTACGTAGACCAGCCAGAAGGCTTTATTGTTGAAGGTAAAGAGGAGAATGTATACAGACTTAGGAAAGCGATGTATGGGCTAGAGCAAGCTCCAAGAGCTTGGTATAATAAGCTAGATGCCTACCTTCAATAGATCGGATTTGCCAGAAGTGAAAATGAGCTCACCCTCTACATGAGGAAGCAAGAGAACAGAGTCATTTACATGTGTGTTTATGTTGACGATTTGCTTCTGACTGGAAACAATGCCAAGGAAATCGAAGGAGTTAAGCTCAAATTGAAGAAATTATTTGAGATGACAGACTTAGGGATTATGACATATTTCCTAGGAATGGAAATCTATCAACATCCAAAAGGGATTTCCATCTGCCAAAGAAAGTACATCAGAGAAGTACTCAAGAGATTCCACATGCTGGAATGCAAACCAGCAAAATCCCCAATGAACAGTAAAGAAAAATTGCAGAAGGAAGATGGGAGCAAGGCCACAGACGAAGGAAGATACAGGAGCCTCATCGGAAGTCTGATGTACATAACATCATCAAGAACAGATATTCAGTTTTCGGTGAGCATGCTTTCGAGATTCATGGCATAACCAATAGAAATCCACATGACAGCAGCGAAGAGGGTTCTAAGATATTTGAAGGGAACCTACAATTTCAGTCTTAAATACAAACGAACACGTAATTTGAGAATGAAAGGGTACACGGACAATGATTGGGGAGGCTCAACTGATGACATGAAAAGCACATCTGGGTACTGTTTCAGTTTGGGTTTAGGGTGTTTTTCATGGGTGTCAAAGAAACAGAGCGTGGTCGCTCAGTCGACGGCGGAAGAAGAGTTGATCGCCGCTACTGCTATAGTGAACCAAATGATTTGGCTAAGAAAGATGATGGAAGAGCTAGGAATCGCAGTGGAGGAGAGCACAGAAGTGTTGATTGACAACAAGGCAGCCCTAGCGATCTCTCTGAATCCGGTTTTCCACAGTCGAACAAAACATTTCAAGATGAAATGTTGCTTTCTACGAGATATCCAGAAAGAAGGAGAAGTTAAGCTCGGGTATTGCAAAACAGAGGAACAACTCGTGAATTTATTCACTAAAGCATTGGAAGGAAAAATGTTCAAATTTTTGAAGAACAGTGTAGGCGTGTTGCAAGACTCTTAAGACAGGAGGAGTGTGTTGGTGTCTTAAAAGCCTTAAACGTCTGTTAGTCAAGAAAGGAGTTAGTAGTAGTTAGATGGTATTTTTCTGTTAAAGGCTGTTAATATTGTTGACAGCAAATTGTATAAATACAGAGTATAGAGATTAAATGAAAGACAATTCATTCTTCTCAATCAGTCTCAATTGCTCAATAATTCTATCTACGTATTTATAAAAGTAAGAGCTTCAAACCATTTTGGGTTCCGAAGTGCTTCTTGAATCTTTGAAGGGTCCATAATTGCTTCATTGCTTCTTTCATAAATCTCTGCCAAACTTCTAGTTCCTCTTACTGGCAAATGATCAATATCATTATTTAGCACATCTGGAGTTTGCTCCTCTTCAAAGTTCCATTGATTCTGCTCATGTTGGTTCTCTGGATCTTCTTCTTCCACTAATTCCAACTCATCCTGCTCGAAATGGTTTTCTGGATTGTCTGCCACCTCTGGAATGACTAGAGGCTGTGTGATTAGTTGGCTTTCTTCCCCATTTATCTGCTTTCCTTCAATCTAGTTCCAGTGTTCATTTTCAAAAAAATGCACGTCTCTACTTACTTTCACCTTTCTCTATTCTGGATAAAACAACATGCATCCTTTGCTTACTTCAGAATATCCTACGAAAATCGCAAGTTCTAATTTGCTATCTAGTTTGTTCCTCCTGGATTGGGGTATAAGTGCACAGCAGAGAGATCCGAACACCTTCAAATTCTTCAGCTTTGGTTTCACTCCATTCCACATTTCATGTGGTGTCTTGTCCACAAGAGCTCGGGTATGTAGCCTGTTCAGCAAGAAACACGCAATGGAAGTTGCTTCTGCCCAGAAATCCTTAGGGAGCTCCTTTTCTTCTAACATGCTCCTCACCATCTCCACCACAGTTTTGTTCCTTCTCTCCACCACTCCATTCTATTGTGGAGTATAGAGCGTGTTAAGCTGGTGTTTAATACTTGCAGCTTTACAGATCATTTGAAACTTGTTAGAAATAAACTCCGAGTCGTTATCTGTTCTTACATACTTGATGCTCAGTCTTATCTAATTTTCAATTTATGTTTTAAACTCCTTGAACATCTTTGAGCTTCTCCTTTGCTCTTGAGATAATAGATCCTTAAATACCTTGAGTAGTCATCAATTATTAACAAGAAATACCTGTGCCCATTCAACGATTTTACTGGCATTGGACCACATATGTCCATATGCAGTAATTGAAGCTTCTCTTCAGCCCTCCAACTTGATCTAAAAAATGGAGCACGAGTTTGCTTACCCATCATACAAAACTTGCATTCTGAGTGACAATATGAGATAGGAGGTAGATCATCAACCATATTCTTCTTCTTCATCGCCTCCAGGCCCTTCATATGGTAGTGTCAGAGTCTTCAATGCCAAAGATCAGACTTGACTGTGTCACTCACAAGTGCCTCCTGTTGTATCTCTTCTGGTCTCATGGAAAAGCTCTTATTCTTCATTATGGTGCTAAGTATTTCCTCGCTATATTTATCAAACACTTTGCAAACATTAGATTCAAAGTGTACTGACATTCCTTTTTCAATCAATTGGGCCACACTTAAGAGATTGTACTGAATCATAGGCACTAAAAGCATATCAGAGATGATCTTGACTCCATTCTTGGTAGAAATCTCGACTACTCCTTTTCCTTCTACTCGGATGCAGTCTCCATTTCCCAGCTTCACATTTGCCTTCACATTCTGATCTAGAAACTTGAATAATCTTAGATTTGGAGTCATATGGTTGGTGCATCCACTATCTATCAGCCACTCGGATGGAAATGCTTTAGCAAGATTACATGTGACTACAAAGAGTTGCTCTTCTTCTTCTTCAGCAACTTGCACATTCGCAGCAGCTTGAGTACCTTGTTTCTTGCATATTGCTTCCATGTGTCCCCTCTGATGGCACTTCCTACACTCCACATCTGGTCTCTTCCAGCACCTGAAAGCCAGATGGTTTGTCTTTCCACAGTGAGGACAAGGATTATACTTGTTCTTCTTGTCTCCTCCTGCGTTCCTGCTGACATATTTCTGGTGAGTCTGAGCATTATGAGAACTTGATCTAGATTTGCTTCTTTTCTTCTTATTAGACTTTTCTTGACCTTCGGCCTTGGTAAAGGCCCTATATGCTCCTTCAGCAGCTTCTGTTTTTCTCATCAGATGCCTTTGCTCTTGATCCTGTAAGGCACTCACAACTTCAGCAAGTTTAATTTGTCCAACATCTTTGGAATTTTCAAGTGAGACTATTGTCGCCTCATATTTCTCAGGTACCGAAACCAACAACTTCTTAACCAACCTCTGATCTTTAAACTCAGCTCCCAAGAGCCTAATCTGATCCGAAAGTTGAATCAATCTCTCATTATAATTCTTGACAGATTCTTCTTCCTTCATCTGCGTTCTATCAAATTCTCTCAAAAGATTTAACACCTTCATATTTTTCACCTTCTCATCACCTTCATACTCATTCTTCAAGAAATCCTAGATCTCCTTTGCAAAGCTGAGACCCATGATCCAAGTAAAAATTGAAGGTGCAACTTACTGGTATAAGCAAGACTTAGCTCGAGCCTTCTTGGTCACCCTTTCCCTTAGCCATCTTAGCTGAGCAATCGGTGCATCTTCAGCTGGAACCTTGACAACGTAGTCTTCATCAATAGGCTCTCAAAGATCCTGACCTTGCAGATATGCCTCCATCTTGATTGCCCAGATCTGATACCCTTATCCATTGAAGATTGCAGGCTACAAATCCTGAGTTGAACTCTCAGCCATCTCTGAGTGCTTCTTTCACACAGTTACAGCCTAATCAGGAAACACTACAAGAAAATTGTGGAATAGCGACGGAAATATACCGACGGTACGAGAATCGTATGTGTATAGCAACGGAATATCGGATTCTGTCGGAAGGTAACATGAAAATTGCGACGGTCAAAAAATCCGTTGCTAAATGTGGAGGGAAATCTTGGCGCGGTATGTTAGCGACCGAAATATACCGATGACTCTGCTTCTGTCGGCAAATAGCGACCGACATATACCGACGGTGGGAAAATCGTATGTGTATAGCAACGGAATATCTAATTCCGTCAGAATTTAACATGAACATTGCGACGGTCCAAAAATCCGTTGCTAAATGTGGAGGGAAATCTTGGCGCGATACGTTAGCGACCGAAATATACCGATGACTTAGAGTCCGTCAGAAAATAGAGACGAAATTAATATTCGATCGGGATGGTTGTGGGTGTGTTGTTGTTCTCCGACGAAATATTTCCGTCGGTGAGTTTTAAGAATTTTACGGACGGAAAGAAATTCGGTCGGAAAGATTGTCGGAGGTGGTTTAGGCGACGAATTATTTCCGTTGGTAGTGTTTACAAGGCGTCGTTAATTTAGGTTACAAATCTGAATATAACGACGAATATTTAAACGGTAACGACGTAAATGTTCCGTCGCTAAAATTAATTAAAATCAGCAGAATCCCTCCTCCCTTCTCTCCTCGCGCCCGACTCTTTTCTTTCTCTCCTCTCCTCTCCTCCGGCGATTTCCCTCCTCCCTTCGACTCCGACCTGCTGCTGCCGTCTTCTCCGACGACTTCCCTCCTTCCTCCCCCTCTTCTCCGGCGACTACTGTTGCTGACGTCTCTCCTCTGGTGCTGCCGAAGGTAAGTCGTGGGTGTTGATGTTGTTTGGGCAAATTTATTGGTTGGTGTTTGTTTATCTAGGTTTGAATCATCTTTTGTGAGTATTTTGCATGTAAATAATGAAGGAAATTGAGCGATTTGTGTTTTGATAGGGTTGAGATAGTTTTGCCCTCAATGTGTTCGATGGAATGCATTAGGAGTTGCAGAAATTAAGATAAGACAGATTGTTTAACTCTCTTATAAATATATAATTAACAAAAATAAAAATAAAAATATGCAATTATAATAAATGAATTTAATTTCAATTGTTATCTTTACATATTTCAAAAATTATAATAATTTTCTATATGTATATACTAAAAAGTATATAGATCGTAGATATCAAGTATATATAATTAAAATATATTTAAATTATGTTGAACTAATATATTTAGTTATATAGTCTATAATCAATTGATATATAAGCCTAATTACATAAACATTTATTTAATAAATTCTTATTTGTTTCTTTACTATTTATTAAATCAATTGTAGAGAATTTTACCATATTTCCTTTTATGTGTAGGTAATTATTATTTTATGTAGGAGAAATTTTTAATTTTTTTCAATTTAGTTCTAGAATTTTTTAAATTTAAGTTTGAATCGGTATTTAACGGGTATTTGAGTTACTAACGGGTACCAACTGAAAGAGTTAGTACCAACTGGTACTAAAGTTCTATATAGTACTTCTTTGTTCAGTATCGATTAGTAGGGTATGGTACTCAAACATGTGATTGGCAAGGAGTATAATATTAATAAGTCTAAACTGGATGTTTTTGTCATTAAGTTTAGAACAAGTAATTATTTGTCATAAGTGTCACTAAAAAGGTTATATTAGATCTAATCTAGAGTTAGAAATAAAATGAGTTTGTTTAAATATTAGGAAAGGGAAAATTGTTAACTTGTTAGACTATTTTGGTCATAAAGTCCCACTTTTTAATGATAGTGTCAATAATATGTCATTTTCTATAGTAGATATGAATATACTAATACAATTGCCCTTATTAAGATGACAACATGCAATTTGTTTAGTCTAGGGTCATAATTGCCTAACATTTTATGTTATAGGATGACCTTAAAAGAGAGAGGAGTTAAGTAAGCAAGAAGAGGGACTTTTAGAGAAAGGTTTAGGGAAACTATGTGATACCTACTTTATTAAACCTAAGAAAAATGGGTTATGGAGAATGTATGTATAGTAGGCCCATTAATAAGATCATAGTCAAGTATAAGTCTCTTATTTCTCTCCTTGAGGACATCTTATATCTTTTAATTGGTTCTACTCAGCTTTCGAAGATAAATCTTTAAGGACATGTTATATTTTTTAATTAGTTCTACTATGTTTTTGAACATAAATCTGTTGTGGTTGTCACCAATTTTGCATTAAGGCAACATATGAATGAAAAATTGCATTTAAGAATAAAAAAGTTTGTTTGAATAGCTACTCATGCCTTTTGGTTTGTTCGATGTTCTTGTTACCTTTATGAGATTCACAGCCTATGTTGTCTAATCGTTCCTTGGTAATTTTATGGCAAGTCTAAAGATGAGCATCTAGTTCATCTTAAGCAAGTTTTTTTCATTCTTCAAAAAGCTAATCTTGATGCTAACTTTAAGAAATGTTCTTTCATATACGCTTTCTTTATGTTCTATTTTTTTAAACATGGCATAGTAGTTGATATTGAGAAAGTGAGAGCTATTAAAGAATAGTCTAAACCTAATTATGTTATTAAGGATCTTAGTTTCCATAATTTAGCTTTTATTTATATGAGGTTTATTAGGGGATTTAATATCATTATAACTCTTACCACTGAATTTCTTGAAAAATTATAATTTATAATGGTCCAATAATGATATAAAGGAATTTATTTAAATCAAATAAAAGATGATTGAAACACATCTACTTGATTTCACTAAGGTTTTTTCAAGTTAATTATGATGCATCATTTGTAGAAATGCTAGATAAGCCAACTGGCATTAATTTTTAAATTTTGTGATTAAACATCACATTGGTGTGAAAATAAAGTTATTAAGCACTTTGTTGCCTAGTTGTTGCGCTTAATACTAAGAGTATTCATGTTATCAGTTTTGATAGATTGAAAGATAAGCATTATGTTTATCTTAGTTTTGGTAATATTTAAGATAAGGTTAGAAATGATAGTGTTAAGAGCTACAGATAGAAAATTAATGAAAAGGAAATTTTATTTGCAAATTGAGAGTAAGAATCTTAAGCACTTAACAAATCCATCTGTATAGAAAGGATAAGACTCTAGTGCAATAAAATAAATAACTACCGCCCAAAAAGGAAAGCCACCAACAATAAGTATTTAAACTGAATAATAATAACAAAACTCCTAAAACTTAGGAATACAAATAACAAAGTGACTAAATGGTTCTAAGAAGCGCAAAAACACCCTGTTTGTTAGAAGGTGCCCTTGAATTATGCTAAGAGTGGATCATGACTCAAAAGCAAGTAACACCCATTAACTGATATAAGCTGACTTGTTCAATTGCCATGTAGTCCTTATGTGTTTCTCTTGATTTACTTCTAAAATAGGTGCATAAGGGTGGGCTTGTATCAATGCATTCCCCTTGAAAGGTTGACTTATACCCAAGGTGAAAAGAAGGAAACTGTTTAGCTAGTAGATCATAATTTTCCAGCTTGCTTCTTCAAAGGGATGTTCAGCTCATTGAACAAGCAATTCACAACCTTCACTAACTCATTGATGAGAAAGAATCTATTTAAGAGATAAGATGAGCTCATAATCATTGTTAATTGGAAATGGTGCTAGAGGAATGGCAGCTTGTTATCCATGAGATTGGGCGAAGCAAAGAGTCAAGGAAAAATTGGATAGACTTTGGAAGATTCAAGAAGCTCCAGTTCATATGCCATATATCCAACGCATCAAAGAATTTTGTACGGTCCAAAAAAGCGAGGGGATAATTTTCATACCTGCGGTCAGATAGAGAGCGTTGGCGATAGGGTTACAAATGCAGAAAAAATAGAGCCCCCAAATTGAGAAGTAACATCCCTTTAATGAGCATCTGCTTGATGATTCATTCAAGTTTGAGCTTTCAAGAGAATATCCTTGTGGATATTGAGCATGGCATCGTGGGTAATCAACTGCTCTTTAAGCTCAGCAATGTGTGTTTCCTTAGGAACAAAAGGGGAAATGGTTTAAAGGTCTCTTCCACAAACCAGCTTGAATGGACTGGTCCCCGTTGAAGTATGGAACCCCATATTGAAAGAGAACTCTGCCCACGGAAAATATTGACTCTAAAAATGTGGCTGCTCCTGAACGAAGCACCTTAAATAAGTTTCCAAGCACCTATTAACAACCTTCATTTGCCCATCAAACTATGGATTATTTGAAATGCTCATCCTTAATTTGGTATTGTTAAGTTTAAAAAGTTCTTACCAAAATGCACTAAGAAAGATAAAATCCCTATTAGAAAGCATTGACCTTGGGACATTATAGAGACACACAATTTCTCTTCAAAACACATTAGCAATGGACTTGGCAGTATAGAGGTGAGGAATTGGGATAAAATGAGAATACTTGTAGATATGAACCACAACAACCAAAATAATGTCATAGCTACCAAATTTGGGAATTTTGGTAATAAAATTCAACGATATGTCCTCCCATTTCTCTTTAGTATGGGTAAAGGTTGTAAAAGATCGGCAAATATTAAAGCTTGGTATTTGGCTTGTTGACAAACCAAGCAATTTTGATCAAAGATTTTGACGTCCTGCTTCATTTGTGACCAGAAAAAAATGAAAGAGAGGTTCTTCAAGGTTTTCAAATATTCTCCATGTCCTACAATGAATGTATCTTGAGATTTTAAAAGAAGCTTTTGGCAAAGGGAAGGTGCATATATAACAACTAATTTTTCTTTGAAGTAAAACTTATGATCCACCATTTGAAAATCTGGTTAAGAGGAAGGATTTTGTAGACAACATCCATAATCTCACTAGTAAATGGATTTGCTTCGAGAGCCTCATACAATTTAGAAAAGTCCAATGATATTGGAAGAGCAAGAGCAAAAAATCAACGTGTTGTGGAAGTCATGAAAGTAAGTTAGCCCCTATGTCTTTTCCTGCCTTATACATAATTGTGAAGTCAAATGGCAATAATTTCGTGAGAAGCTGTTGCTGTTCATTAATGCTAATATTGTAGCGACCCGAACTTTGCGTACCGGGTGG
>JAOTBA010000003.1:9282661-9292824 GCA_025629845.1 Erythroxylum squamatum | reverse complement strand
AAGATGAAAAAAAAAATTTATCGGGATTTCCGGATTAGTCTAAGGTTTCCAACGCGGATTCGGGTTCGAGGTTGGATCTTCGTAAGAGGTTGGACATCCGGTAATGAGTTCCATCATAGATGGTATCAAAGCAAGAAAAGTTTATACGAAATCTGTATAGGTAGTTGGGTCTCGGTAACGGGATCCAACAATTACGGTATAAGGATGGTAAAGTTTTGCGAACTCAGTGAGTGAACCATTATTGATGATCTCACTCAGGTCAAATACACAAATATCACACAATCAACCGATTTCATAAACATTCTTTTAGAACATGAATAACCCAATCAATCACATTATCATGGCTTATCACTTAATCATCACAATTTTAGAAAATATTACATGGTCATCTATTTCATAATCATAAGTATACAAATGCAGATGCATATGAGACTCCAGATTTGTTATTATTTGTTGTGACCGAGCAACTTTTAGATACAGATATAGATACTGGCCCATTGGGCTCAGTCAGATACAGAAATCACAGAGCAAAGCTCTACGTACAGAATTATAAGCCTAAAGCTCTTTCAGACAGGCTACTCTGATCACAACGCCTTTATCTGAACATACATTTTATGAAATGCATCAAATAACATAATATGCTATGTATAACATTCATTTATGATGCACAGACAGAATCTCATATTCATTGGACCTAAGCCCAGCATTCAACTTTCGTTGAGTATACAGATATCATTTAGAATTCAGATGCAAATATAACACTTCCAATACATTCCCAAATATCAAGCTTCTTGGACCATTAAAGTCTTAAGTGGTTTGGGCATATGAGCAGGATGCCATCTGATGCTCTGGTTCGACGCGGCAAAAGAATAAATCTTGATGACTACAAGAGGAGAAGAGGGAGGCCTTACAAGAACTGGAGGGAGGTGATCAAGAGAAATATGTCAGAGTTAGCCCTCACTGCCGCAGTGGCTAGAATTAGAAAAGTCTGGCGTGATAGGATAAGGGTAAACGACATACCATAGAGCCCTCGCACCTCATCCCTACCGCCTAGGGAGTTTTTTTAAAGGTATGTAGGGAAGATTACTACGATGGATGTAGCGCAACTAGCGACGTGCAAAGCTGGTCTTTGCAAGGAGAAAGGTAATAACAGATGATGGTCACCATCAGGTACATATATGGATTTACTACCAGTCTTTACGTATTTATTCTTTTTAACCTAAATCAATATTATCCGGTCAAATATGCATGTGGGCCTTCTGCAAATAGCCTCTCTACAACGTAGGGGTAAGGCTGCGTACTATCAGACCCCCCAGACCCTGCTTCATTGCGGGACTTCGGGGTATGGTGATGATGATGAGAAATAAATCAATCGTAGTGATATCATCTAGGTTGACTCACAGTACGCTCCCATATATGCTATTACCTGGATGGTCTGGCAATGTTGGAATGATGGCTTATGTCTTGAGCGTCTAAATACACATACATTGTACACATTACTAACTTGATCAATCAAATACATATTCAACCATGCACATATATATGTGCCATGTGCAATGCATGCTCAATGACTATCCAGGGTATGTTTCCTTAATCAAAATTCATAATCGTTCAAACATTATCACTTGAATATGTCTAGTTAACACTTAGGTGAATACCTTAAACACACTTGATCATGCTCAATTCATTAACCATAAATTCAATAACCCTTTTCTAGCATCATAAGAATTCACAAAATTCCCATTTCTCATTCATTCCTTCATAATGCATTATTCATAACCTTTGGAATACATTTACATTTACAAGAATATCTTCATTCCTTTAACACTCCTTCATTCCAAACTTAGATACATTGATATCAAACCATCTTTTCCTTAAGGTATAACATCAATTATCAAACAAAACTTATCACACATTTAACCAACTTTTCCAACATCAAATTATGTTCTTTTTAAACCTTAATCAAGTCCAAATGCATCATATTTAAATACCTTATCCTTAATTGTTTCAATAATCAAACAAAAGAACATTTTCTTTACTTCCATGCAATTTTCACAATCGTACATGGCTTCCCACGATCGTGGGATGGGTTATCCAAAAGTTCCCATCCAATTCCTTCATTAGTTTTCCAGATTTTCTCAGGACAAGTTTCGGGTCAGTTTTGTATGGCCATTATGACATAGAAAATGAAGTAATTAGGCAGTACATCCTTCTAAAAACATGTTCCCATATGTCTTATGTTTCTAATGAACTAAATTTAATACAATTTGGTTAAGTATTCTGTAAGTTATACCCAAAATTATACAGATTGTTCTCAAACAGTGACAGAATCCAAAAACTCAACTTCTAGCCAAATTTTGAAACTCTTAGAGACAGAATTAAAATTATATTCCTCATAAAAATATATCCATATGTATCTAATTTAATATAAACTTATAATCATCCCATCTGGATATCTATAGATCCAGTTATAGCTAAAATATTGATGTATGTTCAGTGAAAACACTACAGCTAACATATTCCATCAATTCTTCTTTCATTGTTTCCTAAATTTTTTTATACACTTTATAGCAAAGTTAAATAGCCTCTTTATAGTTCATCAATTATACCTCTATTAGGCCTAAATCATACTCCAATTCCTCATCAATAACATCTCTTATTCCAATTCAAAATTATTCAATTAATAGCTCATAAATTATCAAACTAGAAACTTTTACATTATTATGCACATAGTCCGAGCTCTTTCCCAATTCAAGAACATCAAATTCACATCTTTATTTAGCATAAATTCACCTTCATTATACTTCAAGTCCAAACCTAATACATCCATAAACTAATCTATATCCTACGGTTTTCATACACCAAAAACAAAACAGAAACACTTCCAAGTTCATGCAAAATTTTCCAGCGCCATCAATCATTAACATCACATGCATTTCATTCCAATTCAAGCATCATTCTTATATCATTTGACATGCCATAAAACTCAAATTGTCACTTACTTGTTAGGCTTTCAATTTAGCACAAACTTTAGATTAAATTAAGTGTCCATGCAAGTAAAATTCATCACAAACTTAAAATAAAAATAGGTTGATTTTGGACAGTAAGATGAAGATAACTTTCAGCTGGTTTTCTTGGCTATTTTTTGTAAGGTAAAATGTAGGTTTTGGTTCAGCAATTTTGCTAGGTTTCAGGAAAAATACAAAGGAGAAAGCTGGAGCAATTTCGGTGAAGGAAACAAGAAAGGAAGCAGAAACTTGGGTGTTGGAATTCGCCACATCAACATGCTAGGTGTCAATAACTTACAAAGACATATGTTAAGCATGCTAGCCATTTGTTCAACAATTATGCTACCACTAATCCACTCATTATGCTGCCATTTGTCACCCTTTAATCAGTCTACAAGTCACTCCAAGATTGGTCCACTTGTCACATACTAATTGATCCAATTGTCATTTAATTACTAGTCCATTTGTCACTAATTTAACTATGCCAAATGTCACTCAATTTTAGGCTTAATCATCCTAATTTCCATATATCAATTTTTTTCTTACCACTTGACTCTTTTTTTGACCAAATGTACATTTAATCCATTAATCTCTCAATTAATAACATTTAACCCCAATTTACTAATTGAAATCCAGTCATACCAAAATTCAAGACACATTAATTCATAATTCACATCATGATCACCTAACATTTTTCATACCCCGGAATAAATCAATTGAGTGCATGTGCTATCTGTGTAATGTGTTCTAATATCAATTTGTGTATGAATGCTAATGTTATGCATGTATATGCAACACTTAATCTAGGGCTAAACCCTAAGAATAAAGCAAAAAATAGGATATCACATTATTTCTTAATTTGGAAATAAATGCCTAAGAGAAATGTGTTTTGTGTGGGTGAGAGTCACTGAACGCATGAGTGTGTTTGGCGATAAGTATGCAAAATTGTGAGTGTATTTTAATTGTTTAATATGACTAAATTCTTTGCAAAAGAATTAATGACATGTGAGTGTTCTTTAAATTGAGTTTATGCAAATGGTTTTCATTTAATCATGAAATGAATATTTATGTTGAGTTTTATACAAATGATATTTTACAAGTGGATATTGCTAGCATAAGTGTATGCTTTGACTATATATGAGTTTTAATTTAAAATTTAAATTTTATATGATTGCGAGTACATTGAAATAACAATGGCTCAATGGTAAGAGGCGTTCACTTAAAGTGAAACAAAACCTTGAGGTCCTGGGTTCGAGCCGTGACTCCCCAGGGTGCCAAAGAGGACAATACCTGGAGTGCCGGTGGTAGAGGCCGGGCTCTACACTGTAGCGGTTGCGGGCCTCTTGAGGTGCCGGGAAATCCACCCGGTACGCAAAGTTCGGGTCGCTACAAATATGCTAGTTAAGGAGGTACTTAAGGATACATTGATTTGTTCTTACCAAAAAAATGACAACTCAAAAGATAGTGTTTCCACTTTTGTAAAGCTAAAACAAGAGCAAGCAATTCCCAGTCATAAGTAGCTTTAAATTGGTTGGAAAAAGATTACTAAAATAAGCGATTGGATAGTCAGCTTGACGGAGGATAGCCCTAATTCCTTATGAGGAAGCGTCATATTCCACTATGAATGGCTGGGTGAAATTTTGTAGTTGGAGGACCAGTACTGTGATTAATGCTTGCTTGAGCTGTTAGAAAGCCTTTTCTACTGTTGAAGACCATTGAAAAGCATTCTTCTTAGTGAGATCAGTAAGTGGTCGAGCTATCATTCTATAACTGTTCACAAACTGACAATAGTAACCTGTTCACCCGAGAAATCTCCACAGCTTCTTTACGTTAGTCGGTACTGGCCACCCTAAAATTGTCTGAATCTTTCATATGGAAATGTACCATTTGCAGTACTTACTCACATGTTTGGCTCTCACAAATTGTTTACTGTTCCTTATAAATTTAAACTCCCTTCTTTAATCAACAACAAGCTTATAAAGTGCTTCCTTAAATTGGTTAGAATCCTCAAACAACATGCTAAGCTCAATGTCAATCTTTTTCTTATGAGGGTTGAATTTGTGAAGTTTGGATTTATGTTTTAACCTCTCATCCACATCCGAACCATCTTCTTCTTCAAAGCTGCAAGTGTCATCTGACTCAAAGTAATCTGTCATATTTTCATTATGTACGTCATTCCTATCATTATCATCTTTATCACCAGCTACACTTTTTTTTTCTATTTTTCCTTTTATTTGTTATATGTTGCAGACATTGCTCTCAATTCTTTTTCTTCAATTGCCCATTTTAAATGAAATAGTTAAATCCCTAGAAAATTTCAACTCTTCATCATTCAAGCACGAATCAAACTACTCTCTAATCATTACATCTAATCATTACATTAACAAATACATCCTCTTCTTCTTAGCTAGATCAACTTCATCATCCACATTTTGTTTAAAATGTGAAAAATTGGATCCGTGATCAATTTAGAACTTTATAACCTTATGTTTAGTAATCAGTTTACACATCTCCATCACTTATGCATCACTCATTCTCACCTCCATCGACCCATTTTTTAGGTCATCACCTGGCACTTTATACATAAACTTATTTGCTTTCGGTCCTTTAACATCTTTTACAAGCATTCTCTTAAGGTCCCAATAATAAAATCTATCAATTTTAATGCCCCAGCTTTCCTCATTTCCACCCACATATTCAACATCTTCTCCATATACAAACTTCCCATTATAAAACATAGTTAATTTTCCATCTTAGCCATTCATCTCTGTTTACCTACATGCAAATATCAATGTTACGTTAAGCATAAAGGCAATTAATACAAGACAAACACTTCATTATTGTGGCATAAAACAAGCACTTTATTTAATATAAGACACGCGCTGCAATTAAATCTCCCTAGCCTTCCATCTATTTTCGACATAAGACATGATATTTTAAGTTTCAAAAGGATAAAGTATACTAGTTGTTTGGAACAAGCCACATACTAATTGGATAATGATGTAATGGTTACAATCTTCTAAAGAGATATATCTACTAAAGAAAGAAACTTGAAAAATAAGCATGCTTTTAGTCAATTCGTTTAGTAAATGACAACCTGCACATTTAGTTTAATAAGTTGATAACATCACTGAACATATAGAAGTTTTAAAAATTTCATTTTGTAAAGTAAAAAATGGAAACAAAACATTACAATGATTCTAATAATCAAAGTGTAAGCATCTTACGTTGCTCTAGCTAGATAATTGATCTAAAATCCCCTGAAATAATCAAGTGGTTGATTATAGGGGCACTATTGTTATCAGTATTTGGTTGCATTTTCTTCAGCTCAAGCATACCTAACAGATTGATAAGATATAGGTCTAGACAGAGATGACACTATGAAAAGTGGTTTGCCAATATGTATGAAGAACTGAGTTAGAGGAAAAACCCACATATCCCCTTTTTTAGTTGTTTTAGGAGTCCAACCAAATTACATTTGGCACATCATCATAAGACTAAGGATATGACATAAGAAGAAGAAAAAGAAAGTTCTATTACCTTAAGATAACATCTCCAAACTACTACTAATCTGCAACTCTTGCATAAAACAGTTTAAAGTTGTTATCATTAAGTATGAAATAATCTTCATACAAGACGAAAAGCTTTTAATGCGTAGAACACAAATGAGTTGAATAGTAGACCTTTCGTGATGCAGATAATTGATTAAAGGACTTTGTTTGGATTTTCAAACCTATTAATTGACCTATACAATCTCAAAGTTTAGAATAGCAAATGTTTGTCTAAAATGGATTTTTCCTTGAATTTCCCATTTATTAAAAAAGATATCTTTCTTCTATAAAATTGGATATGCCACCATGATCACACTCTTCACTCTCTTTCAATGTTGTAATTAAAGAAAGGAAAGACAAATGGACATTTTTACACCATGAATGACACTTTTAAATGGTAACTTCTAATGATACAAAGATGTTACCGTGTCATATATGCTTCTATTTATTCTAGTATGATATTCCCCAATTGTAAGAATAAAATAATTCACACACAAAAGACAAGCAAACTAACACATTCAAGTCAAAGAAGATGCAGAACAAACCAAATCTTGTTACAACATATTGATACAATAGATTGATACAACATGTACTTTCTTTCATCAAACCAAAACTTGCAACCAACTATCACAAAGCTAAAAAATGTTATAATGAAGAATGAAACCAATACCTAGCAAATGAAACCCACAAACGAATAAGAAAGCAATTGAGATTTTAAAGGTGTTCCAAACAACAACAATGGCTTCTTCTAAATGACGACAATGACTCTAAATGATAAGAATGATTTATTTTTCAGACAATGACGATGGGTCTTTTGTTTGAAAGGTGAAATGTGAAAATTAGGCTTAAAAGGTGTGAGTTATTTTTTGAATAAATTTGGTGGTTTAAGGATCATAAGTTATGGGTTGTAAGTTATGGATTAGCCACATGGGTATCTATGTGTCTATAAATTTTCTACGAGGATGTCGAAATATTAAAGAAATTAGTTCTGTTAGCCACGTCAGCAATAAACTCACATAATGAACTATTAAACTGTGTTGTAAAGGTTTTGAAAGATTAGTGACTTAATTTAAAAATTTTAAAAGTTTGACACTAAAGTGAAAAAATCTCAAAAGATTTGGCACTGATGAATATATTATCCCTTATTATTAGAAGTCTTATAAACCATTAATATTAAACTTCTATTAGATTTATAAATTAGAAGTCTTATTAGTTATAATTTTCTATTTATATTTAGTTTTTGGTTGGTGTATATAATAGTGCCTTTTATAAAGTTATTAAGGATTTTTATGATTATAAGTCATTGAAATCCTTTTATATTTATATTTTATTCAATTCTTTATACATTATCAATAAAATTCATCAAATCCATTTTTTATCAATACAAAATTAAAGGTTATTTCACTATTACATTATTGAAAATAAGATACTTGAAAAAAATTGTTTAATCTTTTAAGTTAATTGAAGAAGATGTCTTGTTTCATTTATACTCCTAAAAGTATATTAAAAAAATTGTTGTCATGGTACTTTGATACCATTATTTAAAATATAAAATTTTCAATCAAGTAACTAAGTAAAATTATGATGAAATTTGAAGGCTATATGAAATATAGATATTATCAAGCTTTTCGTATTTATAATTATATGGTTTAAAATTTATCAATTTCCCTAAATTCATGAAATTTAAATATTATGATACCAATTTAAGTTTAACTATATGACAAGGATAAAATAAAAAAAATATTTTTTTAAAAAAAGTAATCAATTTAAAAACATTGTGATGCCTGCATCCACAAATTATGATTATTTTATCCAAAACAATTCGTAGAGGCCCTCCCAACTCCCAAGGAAGAAAGGATAAAATTCAAAGCCCTCCAAGAAACTTCAATGCCTGAAAGCTAGTAATATGACATATGGCCTTTCCCCTTAGAACTTGGGATGTGCCTATTACCAAATCCTGTTGAAGAATGAAGATGCCAATCCCCAACAATAATTAAACCGTAATAAGAAAGACATAAAATGCATAGGATAACCATCACTTTCAACTACGAAGTCAGTCGTAACAGAAACAGAATCATGGACATACAAAATATTTTTAAGCCACTGAACAGAGAACACAGTGCAAAAGTTGGTGGAGCAGGAGCAGTTGGTCCACCACCGGAATCATGACTTGTTAAAGATATGACCCAGTCGCCCAACGAAATTGCCCATGTCATCGATCGTTGGTCCAACCAACCAATTGGGTAAATCTCGAAAGATGCCTACTACCCTCCTAATTTATGCCCCATTCCTTTTGTTCATAAACTCCGTAAATGCCATTTTAATCTTTTTAACTTAGTACTTGACTACGTTGATAGCATTTAACAAAAATTAGGTACCATAAGAATATGGGTTGGTTTAGGTGGGTTCTCTGTTCTTTTAACTCTTCTCAATCTAATAATGCAAAAGCTCTTCATCACACTTCACCTTTATGCAAAGAAAAAGGTGTCACCGAATAATGCTCTATGGCGTCAATGTGAGGCCACTAGGCCAATGGCATCTTGACACTTGGGCATTCAGTACAAGCTATTTCATCACAGTCAATGTTCATTCACTCCTTGGTTTGTGTACTTGCTTTTGATTTTTTGGTTTCAAATCTTTGATCTTATGCTTTTTCCTGAGCACCTACGTCATCCATCTTATTCTCTCCTTCTCATCCCAACTACCGAAAATTTTGGCAATCATTTTTGAAAAGAAAACTCTGTTTGCCAACATCTTTTCCTCTCATATGCCTCCCAGTTGCCATGGGTCATGCAATGCAATGCAAAGGGATTTGAATTCTATAATTATTCATTAAAAAGGACTTGACCCTTTTTTAGGTAAGGCCAAAGGCTTTGTGTTGGTGATTCTCATATTAGATTAGAGTTCAAATTTCCAAGAAGCGACCAAAATACCCTATGGAATTCCTACCAGATGTAGTAGTAGCGTAGTGGGTATTGGCTGAAGGACCAGTGCATTAAATTACACGTTAGCGTAAATAAAGAAATGATAGATTAGGGGAATATTCAGTTTTCCCAATGCGACAAAAATACTCATAGGGCTTGGAGAGCAAGTCTAGGCATCATTTGCCCCTCTCCTTTTGTTCCTTTTTTTTAATAATAATATATTATTATATAATCTGCACCTGCTCTCTGCCTTCTCCTCTCTAACAGTAACAGCTAAGCTTAGGCTCTGCCTTTTTTTGTTTTCCTTCCAGCTTTCTCCTTGTTATCTACACTACACAGGCTTTTTACTACTTGGGTTTTGCGATGTACCTCTTTTCATTTTTACGCATTCCAAGTAAACACATTCCTCTTACCTACTCACCAATTCCATGAAGACTGTGAAGAATTTCACTCGTCTCATCGTGTGTCTAGAGTTAGTAAAATCATCACAATAACTAGAGAAGACACGAGCGTTAGTGCTAATCACTGCTTCCTCTTATTTATAATAAGTGTCGTTTTAGTTATATTTTAATTATTTAAGATAAGTGTCATTCTTGACTTTGCATGCATGTTTATAATTTTACTTCCAAAATTAACCTTTAATTTCTCTCTCATCTTAATTACACAGATCACAATTTCAA
>JAOTBA010000003.1:9269666-9282561 GCA_025629845.1 Erythroxylum squamatum | reverse complement strand
ATAATTTTACTTCCAAAATTAACCTTTAATTTCTCTCTCATCTTAATTACACATATCACAATTTCAAGGCAATTTAAGTATGTAATTTCTCTCACATGCTAATTTAATAAGGGTATATCTATAATTTCATTAACTTTCTTAATAAGCGTGCATTTTTCTAAAACGACACTTATTATAAATCGGAGGGAGTACAATATTACCATCCAATCTCCTTTGACTTCTATTTTTGGTCTTCCGAGCGAGAGGAGCTACTAAAACCATGTGGGAGGTTCATCATCAAATTAAGAGTGAATTTATTATCATAATCCCTTATTAATAAGAGGAGTGGTTTCTATTATATTAAATATTGAATTATATAATTTTTAATCTTTTATAAATAACCTAATATGAGTTTCACTGATATCTGAAAATTTGAAAATTTCAATAATATACGGTCTTAATAATAAAGCTGTAAAAGAAAGCCGGAGGGAGAGAGGGTGATAATAATTATTAATTAGGGTAATTGTGCATGAGGGGTGGACGTGGGCGCATTTTAGAGATTCCTCGCAGTATCCAACAAAAGAACAGCATGACCCTTTGCACGCAGCCCCACCACTTCGGCGTACTGTAGTCCCGAATTCTTCTAACCTAAACCTTTTTCTTAGTATCAATTGAAAACAAAAAATAATAAATAACGCATTGTGACCATAGCGTGTTTTATTTTTATTAGTCATATGATGTAATGTAACATTATCATTAAATAGGATAGTCACGTCTTCTTTCATATTTTTTTAATTTTTATATTGGAAGAGGATTAGAAAAACATTTCTAGGCGCATTTTAGCGTGGTGGGCCATGTAAGTGCAGAAACTTTTAACAGAAGGTGATTATTAACAATTAGAGTGAAATTACGTTTTTGCAGAGCCAAAAGGGACCAACGGACAAGAGACAAGACATTGCAAGCACGTGACCTGCCAAAAAATAAATATACCTTTTTCAGTTAAAAGATTGAATTGAACAAATGAAAATTAGATATAATTTTCATTTGTTCAATTCCCCAATTCCCAGCTTTTGCAAACTGGACATCCTCTGATCAATCCAATCCTTCACATCACCGCAGTCCAATCACTGAATTTTTACAAGTATTGGATAATATTTTCATGAAAATATTGTATGTTTTTTGTTTTTTCAAGTTGTTATAAAAGAAATGAAATTTGGAAGAAACAACGGTACTTTTTCTCTTTTTAATTTTCGCAACCGAGTCTTTTTCTTCTCTGTATCTGTGTCCACTTTTGGCATTTTGTCTCGTGTCCTTTGGCTTTTTCTCTCTGTGAGTGTAACTTTCATTTGATCCTTCTCTCTTTTCTCTTTTAGCTTTGGTTGTTTGTTGGAGAAGATAATGGTAGCACTGGAATCATAGTTGTGGAGGGAAGTGAGAACCGGGTAAGAGGTTAGTAGCCAAGAACAAAACTTTACTTGGAATTTGTGGGGATCGACTATAACTTAAGTAATCATACACCAGCATTCCCAGATCTCTAGGATCTCAGAATTTCACGCTTGAATTCTTGCCTGTTTCTCGAGAAAATTCTCTTCCTTTTCCTACTTGTCTCAGTTAAAACTCATTAAGATTCTCTGTACTGGTTGGTGGTTATGCAAAGATAGTGACTTGCAGAATTTGATGTCACGCTAAAGTTCCTTGCTTTCTTGTTCAAAGCGGGAGAAGGGGATAAAAGATAGCAGAAATGCTCCTACGGGAATAGTGGGATTTTGATTCTTTCGACTCTGATTCTTGGAGAAGCCGTTTTTACTTATTTGGATAAAGGCGATAATTTCATGTTACCTTTATTTGGCTCGTGGGGCTGCCGGATATGGTAGCTCTGATTAGTATTCAAAGGTAGTAAACTTAGTGAAGTGAAGGGTTGAAGAATATGGAAGGTGGAAGTTTTGGAGTGTGGAAAGTGGGGCTCTTGGTTTTGGCATTGATGGAAATTTCGTCTGCTACTCTTTCTCCAACTGGTGTGAACTATGAAGGTCAGTAACCTTTTTCCTGCAGATCTTTACCTGTTTCGCCTTCTTTTCTAATCTTTTTTCTCTTTCCACTTCTGATGATTCTTTTTTCTACTCGATGAAACATGCTGAGTTCTGCAACTGACTGTATCCCGTATTTGAATTGATGAGAAGTTTTTATATGCTGTTAGATGCTTTTATTATGTTTGCAACTCGAAAAAGGCTTTTCTATGCAACTTTCTATTACTCATTTCCATAAATCTATCCAGTGAAATGCAATCGCTGTGGTCTCAGTCTTGTATGGTAAAGATGTATGACAAGCTTTTGTCTGGCTGAATAATTTCCCTCTTCTCAACCCTCTTTTATGTTTCTCTTTT
This sequence comes from Erythroxylum squamatum, assembly GCA_025629845.1. NCBI lineage: Eukaryota > Viridiplantae > Streptophyta > Magnoliopsida > Malpighiales > Erythroxylaceae > Erythroxylum > Erythroxylum squamatum. The sequence continues at coordinate 9,280,199 of JAOTBA010000003.1, read as the reverse complement.
GTCAATCAAATTTGCGCAGTGGTTGCTCTAATGGCCATAAAAATTGCCTTACACGACCCGTACAATGTTCTGGAGAACTGGGATAGCAATTCCGTAGATCCTTGTAGCTGGAGGATGGTCACTTGCTCCGTAGATGGATCTGTTTCTGCTCTGTAAGTACTTTCTCTCAGTTTAGGTACATCTACTTGGTTCCCCTAACTTTTATTGAGGAATGTTAGTGGGAGAAAAATCAAAGCCTTCCTTTTGCAAGCATAATGGGAATTCTTTCCATAAACAGGGGACTTCCAAGTCAGAGCTTGTCTGGGACCTTATCTCCTTCAATTGGGAACCTTAACAATTTGCAATCAGTGTACGTTATTTTCTGAGATGTTGCTCAATTGTGTGCGGATTCTACTATTTCGCAGCACCAGTTTTACTTATAAATTTTACCGGTGTTTAATAAATGTTTTTTTGAACATTGGAGCTTTTGATAGTGCTGCGGTTTCTCTATTCTCGAAGTGTACTACGTGTTTACCATAATATTGATGTTGAAATCCGATTGTGGTTGCATAACTATACAGGTTGTTGCAGAACAATGACATTTCAGGTCCAATACCTTCTACCATTGGGAAGTTGGAGAAGCTTCAGACACTTGATCTCTCCAACAATTCATTTGGTGGAGAAATTCCTTCTTCTTTGGGGGAGCTAAGGAACTTGAATTACCTGTAAGTAAACGTAATAGCATTTTGACTCTTTCTGCAATGATTTTCTGCCCAATATACTATACTTTAATAGCTCTGGATTCTTATGCTTAAAGTTTTACCCTTTGGAGCATATCAGGCGGTTAAACAACAACAGTCTCACTGGACCATGCCCTGAATCTTTCTCCAATATTCAAGGACTCAGCCTTGTGTATGTCCCTGTACCTTTGCACGTACTGGAGTGCTGCTTGGCTGCCACTCTATTTATTTATTTGGAAAATGCATATCTTTGTTGATTTGTGGATGCATCGGTTGACCAATGTAATTAATGTTTCAATGCAGGGATCTTTCATTTAACAACTTGAGTGGCTCCTTGCCCAAAATATCTGCAAGAACCTTCAAGTGAGTTGATATTAATCATTCTGAAATTGCTTCTCTTGGTATAATAGTGTTAACATTCAACTCATTGAGATTCTCTTTGTTCTCTGTATTATATACAGAATAGCAGGTAACCCTTTAATTTGCGGACCTAAGGTTGATAATGACTGCTCTGCGGTCTTTCCAGATCCTCTGTCTCTTCCACCAGATGGTCTTAAAGGTAGATATCCCTTTAGATTTGGTTGATATAATGTTTCAGTTCTCTTTTCTGTAGTAAATGACAAATGTATATTGATGCTCTTTGATATTGTAGCTCAATCAGACTCCGGATCAAATAGCCATCGTGTGGCACTTGCTTTTGGTGCAAGCTTTGGTTCCGCCTTTTCCCTTATAATTATCATTGGTTTGTTTGTGTGGTGGCGATACAGACGCAACCAACAGATTTTCTTTGATGTCAATGGTTAGTTTTAATCCTGTTACTTAAGTAGTTCATTATGGTTTCTTTTTTCTATCCGGGTATAGTGTAAAGTTATCAAGATTGACATCCTTGTTCCTCTTTATGCATAACTTATACGTTGGGAAGAGGAGCCACGTGGTGCTGGCTGGGTTTGAATCTGTCATTATAAGCTCTGTACTGAATTGTTAGGAGGCATAAGACGTGAAAGCATTTTGTGATGTTGTCTTGGAATGAGAATTACGGTGCAGCCTTTCATCTCATAAAATAACAAAATAAAAATAGTGGAAAATAGTAACTAGGTGGAGGAGCTAGTGATAGTTCTTGAACAAGGTTGTGAATTACCTTCAATCCAAGTGAATCAGCTTCTTAATTTGCAAGTAGTTGCTGCAATAAATAATTTTCATGGCATTCATCACATTAGGTATGTTTGCAGTGTATATGAAATGTTATAAACGAGTTCTATTCATTACAGTTCCTGCTATCAGTTTTCTTCTACTCTTAGTTTTACCTGGATTCTCACCTGCTATATGTTACTTAGCAGAGCAATATGACCCAGAGGTGTGTTTAGGCCATTTGAAAAGATATACATTTAAGGAGCTTCGATCTGCCACCAATCATTTCAGCTCAAAAAATATTTTAGGGAAAGGTGGATTTGGCATCGTATACAAGGGATGCATGAATGATGGAACTCTGGTGGCTGTCAAAAGACTGAAGGACTATAATACGGCTGGTGGTGAAATCCAATTTCAGACAGAAGTAGAGACAATAGGATTGGCAGTTCATCGAAATCTTCTCCGGCTTTGTGGATTCTGCACAACTGAGAGCGAAAGACTCCTTGTTTATCCCTACATGCCAAATGGAAGTGTAGCATCTCGACTGAAGGGTCAGCTAATTTAACTTCTCTTTTATTTGTCTCTGAAATTATGGCCCTTTGATCAGCAAAGTTCATGCAGAAGTAATATATTGAGAAAAAAGGAGGTATAATAGTTATCAACCTTAGAAAAAGGGGTATTGGACTGGCTTCTTAGTTGCTAAGTTGTTAAAAACAAATATTGTTAAAAGGTCATCTTATGAGCTCAGCTTAATTTCTGTCTTCTTTTTAGATGATTTAGTGCTAGTGACTTCCTTGGAGTTACTAGTACTATCTGTTTTCACAAATGAATACTTGAACTGTTTCAACATCTATCTTTTTCTCTCTTTTCTTGGCTAAAAGAAATCTTTTTTCTTGTCTTTTTTTTTTCCATTTGTGAATTCAATTATCAGATCATATACATGGCCGGCCAGCTTTGGATTGGGGCAGGAGAAAGAGGATAGCTTTAGGTACAGCTAGAGGACTGCTTTATTTACATGAACAGTGTGATCCCAAGATTATCCATCGTGATGTCAAAGCAGCCAACATTTTGCTGGATGAAGACTTTGAAGCAGTCGTTGGAGATTTTGGTTTGGCAAAGCTTCTGGACCACAGAGATTCTCACGTGACCACTGCAGTTCGTGGCACCGTCGGCCACATAGCGCCCGAGTACTTGTCAACAGGACAGTCATCTGAAAAGACCGATGTGTTCGGATTTGGAATCTTACTCCTTGAGCTAATCACAGGTCAGAGGGCTATGGATTTTGGCAGGGCAGCAAACCAGAAGGGTGTTATACTTGATTGGGTATATCATTCTACTTCACCCCTTCTAAGATTCCATGCTTGAAATGATTGTACAGAGGCTTAGTTAAGTGCTATGGACAAGTTGATGATATATTTGGACTAAAGATTTCATTTTTCTGCTCCATACTCATACAGCAAAATTATCTCACACATGATGGAATTTCTACCTGTTTTTGGCAGGTGAAGAAGCTCCACCTGGAGGGAAAGCTAAATCTAATGGTGGACAAGGACCTCAGAGGCAACTTTGACATGATTGAATTGGAAGAAATGGTTCAGGTTGCGCTTTTATGTACTCAGTTCAATCCGATTCACCGGCCAAAGATGTCAGATGTGTTAAAGATGTTAGAAGGTGATGGTTTAGCTGAAAAATGGGAGGCATCACAGAAGATTGAGACACCAAAGTTGAGGTCCTTCGATTACTCTCGTCAAAGATATTCAGATTTCATAGAAGAATCTTCACTTGTTACAGAAGCAATGGAACTTTCAGGGCCCCGATGACAACCATTAAGCACACAACGACTTCAACTTGGAAATGAAAATTGATGTTGTTGATAGCTGTCGAATGCATTGTATTCACCTGTAAAAATAGAGAGGAAAAAGTGAGAAGAGATTCTGGGAAATCAGTTTAGATGATTGCTCTCAAAGAAATTTTGAGAATTTGTGTTGGATATGTATATACATCTTCTGTTTTGTTCTGCCATTCTTTTTCTTCATGGCCAGTGGTTGATTTATCATGACTATTACCAAAGCGGCACCATTCTTTTTCTTTCCTAGACAACCAAAAGTGGAACATTATTGGATTTTATGTAATTGGGATGTGATTTAAACTGGTTGAAGGTATAAATCTATTAAAGATTTTCTTCAAATGAAAATTCAATATTCTAATATTTATAAATTAAAACATCACTTTATGAAAACAAAAAATTAATAATAATAATGATGATGTTTATGAGGTTGCAATTTGATTTCAAAATTTTTTATTGTTTTATTATTGGGAATGGATAAAATAAAGAATGACAAAATTAAAATTAAAGTTAATTTTTATTTATAAGAAGTTATTAAATCATTAAAATAATTATTTGTTTTATAAAATATAAAATATTATATATAATTATTTATGAAAAATAAAATGTATAATAATTAAATTTAAGTAGAACATTTCTCATTATTATTCATAATATTTGATACTAAATACTACTATAGTTATTAATTAATTTATTTTTTACTAAATACTTATAATTAAAAATTTTATTCATATTAATAGGAGGCGCTTGGTTCACATTGGCAATAGTAATAAGAATGAGAATGAATATAATTATTATAATTATGATTGTTAGTTAGTATCAGCTCCTTAACATTGCAAGATCCTTTTTGCTAGCTATTGGCCAATGTCTAGTATGGATTAGGCATGTCAATGGAACTAAGTAACTTAATCAAGCACTGATCAAGTATGGTTTGAGTTGTGCAAGCTTTAATAATCGTGGGACTGAGTTATGGCAAGCCTTAATGATCGTGGGACGTTGATTAACTTGGAGGCTGGGGCAAGTTAGACTTGCCTAAGACGTTTTTGGTGGAGCTATGGACGAGATGGTGTTCAAATGATTGACCATGGGCGAACGAATTAGACCATGGGTACTCATTGGTCGGATCACGCGCGAATTAGCTTAGAACTTGGCTATCCTTCACCTTTGGATGAAAATTATGGGTGATGTGACAAAGTTAGTGAGATGAATCATCAAGGAAATGGGATGACATGACAAAGAACATGGATGAGGTGTCTTGTAACCTTAATACATGTTGCTTTGAGTTATAAGTGGGGATAGTGGTAAGTTACGTAAGTCACCTATTAAAGTAGTGCCTAAGTGGTTGAGGATATTAACCACCAACTAAGTTAGTGGCTTAGTAGCCTTAAGACCACTTTCTTATATTCTTGTCCAACAAGTCTCCTAAAGCCTATAAATAGTTCATTTGAGCAAGGCTTCATTTATTAGAAAGAGTTGGAGCTCTGTATCATTTGTATCAATTGTGAGTATCATTTGTAACAAGTCTCCTAAAGCCTATAAATGCTAACAATTTTGCTGTAAAGTTGTGTGCATCTTTCCTTTCTTATTGTTGGCCATTCTATTGTGTTGGTTAAGTGAATTTCGTGAATTTATTTTTCTTTTTGTGGGCAACACCTTAAACACGAGATATTTGGCAAGGTTGAGTTGAATTGCGAGAGTTCAACTATCGTACTTAAACTTTAGCGCATTTTGTGAGCGAACTTGGAGTTATTTGCAAAGTCTTTGTAATATTTAGGACGAAGGAATGATTACAATTACTATTGATAGTGGTTGGTTTGTTAAAAACCTTGAAAAATAAAAATTTGTTGAAATTTTATTTTACACTAAATTTTAATATATTATAATTATTATATTTAATTTTAATGTATTCTAATTAATTATATTTATTTAATTATGTTGTTTTGATGAAAAAGAAAAAAATAAAATTTTGTTTTATATAAAAATTTAACATATTCTAATTAATTATATTTAATTAATTATATTGTTTTGCTGAAAAAATAAAATTTTGTTTTACATCAAATTTTAATACATTTTAATTATTTATATTTAATTTTAATATATTCTAATTAATTATATTGTTTTACTAAAAAAAGAAAAAATAATTATCACAGGCGTGACAAGGAGTTTTGCGCCCATGACAATTGTGCGTACCCAGAATAACTTTCATTTCTCTCATATGTGGGAGGTATGGAGTAACCTTCAAAAGTCAGAGATAAAAATATTGTTCATTTAATGATAATAAATAATCAACCACACTATTTTTCATTCCTTAGTCGTTGATATCTTCTCAACCCTATTAACTAAGCACCCCCCTTATTCTTTTATTCTTATTGCTTTGTTATTGATTAAAAAAAATCCTATTAGAATTTTAATGTGTTAGTTTAACTGAGAAGCAGTTTTATTCTTTTGATCAATATAACGCATTATTGAGAATTATGAAATTCTTTTTAATTTTAGATTTTTAACTGAAAATTTTTACTACTAAAACTACGAGTTTATTTTATTAAGTACGACTTAAAGCATAAAATACCAATTTGTAATTTTGTAGACAGAACGATGTCGTTAGCATAATAGGACTCAGCCTGACAGACATCGACGTGGTGGGAGAAAATCTCGACGGGATGAAAGTAGCGTGCACCACTTTGGTGGCACCCAATGAAATAAAGCATGCTGCCCCTGGATTCCACCACGTGGCAGAAAATCAACGGGCAAGATACGCGGTGGGACATTCATCACGTGACGCGTGCGCTGGTTCCCATCACCGCGTATCCATGCGTTTTATGGAGCTCCACGTGTCCCCGTCTTTGTTGTCGGTGGGAAATAGATCTCGTTCAGATGTTTGCCCCTTTCCGGAGAATCATAACTATCAACCCTTATGACTAAACTGCCCCTCTGCTCCACTCAGCACTTCGCTTCAAATCAAAAAATTATTAATTAATATAAGTTAGTTAAAATCTTTATTCAAATTCATATCTATTAGTATAAGTTAGTTAAAATCTTTATTCAAATTCATGATAAAATAATGAATCCAAACTGAAATTATTATCTTAAATTTACTCATAATGTATTAATTTGGATCATGTGTGCTAATTAGGTATTAATTTCAAATGCATAGGATAGGAGAAAAGCATAATGTAGAGGTTAAACCTTAATTAATATTTATCAAATTAGGGAATATTAAGATAAAATGAACCTAAAATCTTAGTTGAGGTAAAACCCAGAGGAGACGTGATCCTCTATCGGATTAATCCAGTACCAACTCTGTCTAATTCCATCTTAGCCATCCATATATGTTGTCGGATTAATCCAGTACTAACTCTATCTAATCTACATATATGAATAACTAAGATGGAATTAGACAGAGTTAGTACTGGGTTAATCCGACAGAGGATCTTCGGTAAACCCAGAGAAGGGCAATGACATTGAAAACAGTCGAGTGTAGCCAATGCCACTCCTTCACCGACTCAATCTCAAACGGGCACAGCTTATAAGCACTCTTTGAAATGTTCAGCCAACAAGAAGCCCACGTCCTTGTTAGCCTCACACTGCTTTCTCGCCACTTTCGATAACGAACAAAAAACCTGTCACCCACAGCCCATCTTCGTCATTTCTCGAATTTGATCTTGTTTTTTCTCAGTAAACATTATTTACTCACGCCAGTAATATGTTAATGGGTCATCCCGCTCTTTGCATTTGACTAGTGAGGGTTTGTCATTTGGTGTTTTGTAGTATGGATTCCGTGAAAGTTGCATTCCCAGACCAAGTTTTGCCACCGAGAAGGAAGTATAAGGTGGTTTCTGGATGTGGTCTGTGGGTTAGTGCTGCTTTTATCGTTCTCTCTGTGATTTTGCTTGGACGTTCGTTGAACGGTAGACTGGTGACCCCTTTGTTTAATGGATTTAACAGTGTAGGTGTTAGTGTTAATTCTACTCTCATTTCTTGGCCTTTTTTGTTTCCAAGTGGTTACTTTCCTTCTGCCAACAGTAGTTATGTTAATGGTCACAAGGAAGTGAACGCTTCCTTGGATTTTCTGGCAAAATCTCCAGAAGCAAGTATAGTGGGCGTGACGTTAAAGAAAACCCATTCTGGGAATTTCACTGAAGGAGTCCAGAATGGAACTTTCGGTGTTAAACAAGGAATGGTCCAAGTGAAAACCAAAAATGGTGGAAACTTTTCGGAATCTGTTGGCAGTGGTGCAGATAGCAGCCAAATGGATAATTTTGCTGAGGTGGTGAAGAATGGAAGCTTGAGTAATGAAGAACAGGTGTTTCCTGGGAATTTTAGCCTCTCTGCCACCGTATCAAAAGATAATTTGAGTAATGGTAGTAATCCCGTATTAGGAAGCAACAGTGAGGGGAGCGTGTCGAAAAAAGTGGGAGATACTGATCAGAAACCAAATCTTTCTGAGACATGCGATATATTTGATGGAAGATGGGTGAGGGATGATTCCAAACCATATTATCCTGCAGGTTCTTGTCCTCATATTGACCGGGATTTTGATTGCCACAGTAATGGGAGGCCAGATCAGGATTTTGTCAAATGGACGTGGCAGCCAAATGGCTGTAACATACCAAGGTATTTTCTATCTTGATGATCCTCAAGTCAATGTTTTCTGTTTGATTTAAGAAGAAAAATTTTCACTTTTAAGTTCACAGTGGTGTAAAGAAATATATTACAACGAAGTTTGTCAATCTTCTGACTCTTAATTAGTATAAATCTTTGAAAAATACTTTTCTTTATTCAAATTCGGGCTTAAAATTTATACAGAATTCGTTGATATGCTCACTGGTGTGACTAGCATATTGTTGTTATCTTGGCTCTCAAGTGAACTTTCTTACGAACTGTAAGTATCGGATCTTACGACCTCGTTTATATTGGTGTCACGCAGGTTTAATGCCACTGATTTTCTGGAAAGATTAAGAGGAAAAAAGCTGGTTTTTGTTGGGGACTCGCTGAATAGAAATATGTGGGAGTCCCTTGTTTGTATCCTCCGCCACAGCATCAGAAACAAGAAAAGAGTTTATGAAATATCAGGAAGAACAAAATTTAAGAAGAAGGGATTTTATGCATTTAGATTTGAGGCAAGTGTATGGTTTATGCTTAATTTTGCACAACTTAGGTTTACAAATTCCTTGACATTTTTTAATTTTCTGCTTTTGTAGGACTATGATTGCACTGTGGATTTTGTTAGTTCTCCATTTCTTGTTAGGGAGTCATCCGTCCATAGCAAAACTGGAGTTCTTGAGACGCTAAGATTGGACTTGATGGACAAGACTACTTCCATGTATCGTGATGCTGATATCATAGTTTTCAATACAGGTCACTGGTGGACACATGAGAAAACTTCGAAAGGGTTAGTCTTATCTGTTTAGCTATTTGAATGCTCAGTTGTATTGTTTTTGTAGATGACACATTTTGCAAAATAATCAGTGAATCTATCTTCTGGAACGTATATTATAAACTTAAAAAAGGACTTGTTTGTTTGTGATAATATCTGGCAATGAAGTGTATGATCTATAGACTGTTCATGGTTCTGCAGAGAAGACTATTACCAAGAAGGTAACTACGTACACCCAAGACTCAAAGTCCTAGAAGCATATAAACGAGCACTTTTCACTTGGGCCAGATGGGTTGACAAGCACATAGATGTTAACCGAACTCAAGTGTTCTTCAGAGGATATTCAGTTACTCATTTCCAGTATGAAACTGTTCTCTTTGTTTTTCTTTCTCTCTCTTTTTCAATCCATCATGGAAGACCATATGTCCTTGTTCCCTAATAATGTCCTTTCATTATTATCTTAACTTTGAAGGTCCTTAACTCTTACAAAACTTGATATTTGATACGTGTGCATGTCTATTACTTGTATTTCCTAATTACTGGTTTAGATCCTCAACTGATGCATTTAATCCTTGAAACAGAGCATGATTATTCTTGGAGCTTGGGTTTTGGAAAGCTTATGATTAAGGGGATCAGATCACCTGTTCCACTTTTGTTGTTCCAACGCTGTTCCAACTTATCTTATCCACACATTTATGTGGGACCTACATAAATATATGGATAAGATAAGTTGAAACATGGAACAGCAAAAGTGGAACAGCATACACCTTCCCCTGATTAAGCTTGTCTTTGGCAAGCATTAGGTTCCATTCCATTCAAGGATTTGGTGGTTGTCTGGATATCTCCAATTTAATTAAGAGGTGTTGAAACTTGCAAGGTTTTCTTGAGATTTGAGAGAATGTGATGATTGGGAAAAAAAAAGGACACATAGGGGATTGAATTTTAAGTAGGCATTGTATAGTTTTGGTACTGCATTTGTGGTAGGTGTGCATTCCTTGATTTTTTTGACTCTTGTTTCTTTCTTGCTTCTCTCTTTTTCCCTTTCCTTTTAGTGCGTCCCAAAAAACTGCGAGGTAGAGAAATTGTGCGTTATTTAGCGACGGAAAAAGTAGGGAGAGTATATTGTAATATGCATCTTTCTTCGGCGGAAGAGTTCTATCTCCAATCTGTGATACATTTACTTTTGAATTATGAGATGACAAAACTGAATTCTCACTTTGGTTTTCAAGTTTTCAATTGAAAACTAATCTTTTGCTCCATATTCACATCATTGAAATATGCTGATAGAGATAACTGTCATCGCTCAACATTTTTCTGTTCGTATTGCCATGCCCACGTAAAGTTCTTCTGGTCTATAATTCTTGAGTGCTTGATTTGATTGCAGCGGAGGCCGATGGAACTCGGGTGGCCAATGCCACAAAGAAACCTCTCCAATCTCTAATTCCTCTCATTTAGGGAAGTAC
>JAOTBA010000003.1:9237479-9254165 GCA_025629845.1 Erythroxylum squamatum | reverse complement strand
TTTGCTTATAGATCAATATCAATTCATAAATAATGAACACCAAATTAATGAAATATGCCTTTCTTTATTATTGAAAAGAAAGCTTGTACACAACTTTGTACAAAACGCGCTAAAGGCGATTGCCTTTACGGCAATACTCTAACAGCCAAGACAAGTTGTAGCTAGACCAAACAAATGGATTGGAGAGAGAAGTAGCTCTATATAACCTAGGAGGGATTGTCACATTGCTCCTACTATTAGCCAAGAATGAGGAGTGTCACCACATGTATGGTTATCTCTTTTATGTGTTATTACACGTATGGCCTACTAGCTTATGAGTGTAAAAGTATACTTCTTTCTTTTTTGTCTGCATTTAGATTACTATCGTCTTCCTCGTCTTACTTTTTTAGTTCTTCATAACTATTGTTAACTTTCCTTTATTAAACTGATTACATAAATGGTAGTAAGACGAGTGAAAAAGTGTACTTCTTTCTTCTTTGTCTGTATTTAGATTATTATTGTCTCTCTTGTCTTACTTTGTTAGTTCTTCATAGTTATTGTCAACTTTCCTTTACTAAACTGATTAGATAAATGGCAGAGATCTCCTTCTTATAAATGCACCCTATATTAACACTTAGACCATCCACTCAAGCTCTTCCTTTTCTCTTTGTTTAATGTTAACAAACAAATTAGGCGAGAATATAGCTTTCTCGCTTATCATTTCCTAATGTTTGGATTATTATAATGGCAAAATTGCAACTTGGTGTCTCTTGAGAGGATAATCAATTATCATTATTATTGATGTAGGAGCCACTTTGAGTAAACTGAGTGAAAATTTAGAATAATTTAGGCTTATAATTAGTGGCTCCTATATTAGAGATATACAATCAAGTATAATATAAGTTTACTTCCATAATCATGACTACCGTTATGGTTTGTCATCCATTCAAGATAGTTGTCATCATCCACTTGCAATTGGTAATAGGAAAATCTCTTGTAGTTTTGCAACCATTTAGAGTTCATCTTCAATCACATTTTGGGCAAAATTTCCTTCTTGTTTTTGGATAAAGACATATCAGCCGTGTTTGGTTAATAGCTTTTCAGCTATTTTTTAGCTGTTTGACTTAAATTAGATGTTTGACCCATGTCAATAAGCTCTTTATATTGTTTGGTGAGGAGCTGGTTGGGTTAGCTGATTCAACCCAACCAGCTATTTTTTTCACCAACTCCTTTATTGGAGTGTATTCAAATAGCTGATTGATTTATGTCGGTATTGCCCCTCTTTACTCTCTGCTCTCTGCTCTCGGCTCTCGGTCTTTTCCATCTTCTTCTTTGTCTTTGACATATAGATTTCGAAGATTATGATCAAAGCTTTTGCTGATAATCTCACCAAACATCCATGCTCAGCTTCTAATCTTATGATCTTTTTGGAATTTAAGAATCTTATGCAAATGGAGCAAGAGAACTACACACTTCACAAGAGAGCCATCGGCGACGACGGGGGAGCAGGCTTACCCACGACCACCGCCAACCTAGGTGAAGATCCCACAACTGTTGGGATTTCTCTAAGTTTTAAGGAAAAGATAGGACCATACTTCTCTGCTAAGTGCTGAAGAGACATATGAGGCATGTAACCAAGCTGGTGGAGGTTTCTAATGAAGGGTAGCTTTGGAGGGCTCGATAGATAATTCAGCTTTCGCTTCTTGGAGACAAACTTCAGGGATATTATATTGCTAGTAATAAAAAGGATGAGGAAAGGTAGAAAAGTTTCGAACTTCGCTTCAGCAACTGAAGGAGAGCCATTGGTGTTTCTTTCTTCTAACAGGCCATGTGTGTTATCAGAATATCAATGTATATATACTATCAGAACAACTTATAATGCATGTTTTATGTGGATGTCCTGATTTCATTAATTTATAGAAAAATCTGTTGTATCTTTCCAAATCTCAAAGTTGATTGCTTTTTGCGAGGAATCAACATCTTTTTCTAAGTTCTTGGAATGGATGAATTACGAGGGACAAATTTGGAGTATTATTCTAGTAATGGATTTGAGTTATTATTATTGTTGTTGTTGTTGTTGTTGTTGCTGTTGTTATTATATGTTATATGTTTTTTATTAGAATTATAAATTTAATTTTTGTAGAATTAAATATTTAAAATCTAAATTACTATAAGAATATTTAATGAAATACTAAGATATATAATATTCATACCCTTATAATTTTTTTCAAGTCATACCCTCATAAGTCATTTTACACATAGACAGCTAATTTTACCAAACATCAAATGACAAACAGCTAATGCAATCCGCTGGTCAAATCAACTTATAGAACTAACAGTTGATAGAATCAGCTAACAGCTAATACAATAAGTTGATTGCCAAACAGGGCCATCATCATGCAATACAAAATCTAGTAATTAGATTATAAGAACTAGAACTAGGAAGGCTTGAAAGTAACACGTGCTACCCAAGAACCAATAATAATGAAATTATCACTTAAAAATATATCGTCTTTTCAACTTAATATTCCAAGAGACCAAAAGTTGAATAGTGTCTTGAATTCGAGGCTAAGTGTTAAGGTAGGTACATACCCTTTTTCCATATCCAAATTAAATAGCCACTTAAAACTGTACAAGCAATTTGTATCATTGCATATCATTTAAATTAGAAGGACCAAGATCGTTCCAACTTTCAACCCAAGAATGCCTTCTGAAAAGTCGATCCCAACTTAAGTGAATACGTGTCAAGAACTTGAGAGTAGGATTTAAGGTTACAAAATCCTATTTCAATATTGAAGAAAATTATTACAGCCAAACCACTCTAGTAACTAAAAGGAACTAACAACTTTCTATTTAATATGTGTATAACCACATTTCATATGGATAGACTATAAAAGATTATTAAGTTGTCACATAACAAGTGCTAAATTATTATTAGTGGAACAATATCACGAAATTAGTTATAGGAAATGGTGAAGAATGTCTCAAACATCATAAGTCCTTAATAAAATAATTCAGAGAATAATATTCCAATTAAGATCATCATGCTAAATATTTTCCCATTAAAGATTCTGATTTAGTACATGGAGAAAGTAAAATAAAAAAATGATAGTCTTCCTCTCTAGTTGAAAATACAAATTTAAAAAACTCAACTAAAAGAAAAATATAAAAGAAGTAAAAGTGGACAGAATAAATAGTGTTAAGGTTATGAATTAAGAAAAAAACATAAATTATAATTAAAATTAAAAAAAGACATTTACTTTGAAAACGTAGGGAAAAAAGATAAAAGAAGAAAAATTATCAAATGCAAAGAAGTATAAATATCTTAAAATAAATTATCAAATGCGAAGAAGGATAAATATTTTAAAATCAATTAGCATACAGAAAATGTCAAGATATTTAAAATAAATAAATTATCAATTTAAAGTTGAACGTTTGGCTAAAAGAAAAAAGAGACTTATTTGATAGAAAGAAGGAAATGATAACAATAAAATTCAAATTTAAAAAAAAATGGATAAGGTAAAGATAAAGAGTTTTGTTTATTTTTAATAATTGATACATTTAATAAATATCCTGAAGTTATTTAACATATATTACATTTAAATCAAATTTAAATTTTATTTAATATTTAATAAAAGTATAGTATGAATATTTAATATTTAATAAATCGTAAAAGTTTAGTATATCACAAGTTTAGTATGTAAATTTAAATAAAATTTACATTACATGTCAATTCTATTGAGGAAAAAGAACTAAAAATAACTTTTTATTTACTGATATAGCATTCATAAAATTCTATTTTACTAATCATCACATTGCGTAAACTTTTAGAGTTACCAAAAAACATATTTAAATTGATGTCCCTTAGAGATGGTCGAGTTGGTGGAATGACACGCGTGAGGTCAAAAGGTATTGTGTTCAAATCCCTCTATCTATGCTCTCTTGATAAAGCCTGTTGTACAGGGCTTGCTTAATGCGGAGTATCTGATTAGCATGATTTGCAGGCTATTGCGTTAGTCCGGAGGTTTACTTAGTGCACGTTCAAAAGATAGCGATTGCGGGTTCATCTGTTTTTTAAAAAATCTTTAAATTGATAATGCTATTATGACGTTTTGATATATCTTTATGTGATAAAATTATATATAATGAAGAGAAGAATTATATATAATGGAAAGGGCAAGTATTAGTCCTTTACGTGATAAGAAAGAATGAAGAATCACTCACTTTGCTCTCCTAAGATTAATGAATGGATATTAGAAACAGAAATGACTGAAAGGTGACGGTATTTCGAGTATGCAAGACGCCTACAAAGTCTATGCTTGGGAAATGAAAGCCCAGCCTGAGCCTCAGCTCCAACTCAAGGTTTGTGCAGAAACCTTTGATCTCAAGCATGGCCCCAGAGTCAAAAGGGCCCATACATATATTGTACAATAATTTGCTACAAATATCCATATATTGACCAGTCACATAATCATCAATTGTTGGCACAAGGCGTTGAAAGCGATTTGTGCAGAACAGTTCTCTAGTTGAATTCAAAGCCCTTGTCAATTTCCTGGCAGAAATTGTCTTCCATTTGCCTTAAAGTTTCCAAGCTTGGTCACCGGACCCAATTATGATGTTGATGATAATTCACCGAGGAAAATCAGATCTTCATACCACAATATAGACAAAAGCAATAATTGTCATTAACAATGGACTTTCTCCTCCAATGCCCATCTTCTTGCTTCTTATGGGAGTTTACTTCCATTCTTTTTAGTTTTCAGCAGTTTATTTCTCAAATAAAAACAAAATTCAATTTAGTTATTATTATCAATATAATTATATTTTTATCATCGATAATAATTAAATATAAGATAAAACTTAAAAATAAATTAATTTTAATCTCTTATATAATATTCGTTAATAAATAATTTAAATTTTAACTTTTTAATTTATAAATTAGTATTTTTAAATATATTTTGATTACTAAATTAAATTTTATTTGAGATTTATATATTTTGAAGATATTTTTAATTCAATTATATTTATTAATAGTTATTCAATTTAATTACAAAAGTTCAACAAAATTATTAAATAAAATAAAATTATTCATAATAATTATTAATAATAATAAATTTTAATTAATTAAATATATAATATTAAATTAAATTATTCATAATTCTTATTACAATTAATAAATAATATATATTTAATTAATAGTAAATCAGATTATGAAAAATTAGAAATCAAAGATCAAAAATCACTTTTATGGTTTTATAATTTTTGAAAATTAGAAAAAAAAATCAAAACTAAAAACAGAAACCGACAACCTAAAATAAACAGATTATTTTACTGAATTTGAAAAAAAAAACAGAAAATTAAAAATTAAAATAGAAACAAACTAACTCTTATTTCTTACATTTCCGCGTCTATTATGTCCTATTTAGAGTATGTGATTATACTCTCTACTCAAATATTTAACAATATCATACATTAGGTCGGAATGTTCTTTATCACTTGCATGATTATTAAATAAACATCTAAGTATAGCAACAGGCTCCATGTTGATTGCACCCCCATATTTTGTCTCCCAAGATAGCTTATATTAATATTACTTTCCCCTTGAAATGGGCTTAAAGAATCTTTTGTCCTTCTTGACCAGAAACAGTCACCTAGAGGCTAGAGCTAGAGCTATAGCTAGAGCTAGGGTGGCTGTATATTATAGCAGAAGATAACATTTTCAAGTAAATCTCTTGTTTCTCTGTAAAATACTAAAATTCCTTTTTTTTTAACGGTTCTGAGACTCCAATCATGTGAAGCAACTCATATAATAGTTAATAAAAAAATATTTCTGAATATAAAAAATGCACACATTTATTTCTATATTATAACATCAGAATTACTTTGTTTTCTCTAATATAGTTATGCATCGTTTGCCCTTTTTTTTTATTTATTTAAATATTAATTATTTAATTTCTTATTAACGAATTACCGCCTGTCAATATTTAATTCACATATAAACATAAAATAAAAGGACGTGATGCCAGAGTGACAAACTTTTTGTAAAAAGGGCATAAGATCACAGAATCCGAGAAATGTATCATCAACTTTCCAACCCTTTTGACTATTCGAGGTCAAGGTCAACGCATGTCGTCCAGTTAACCACTGCCTCAAATCCAACAGATGATTAGTCGTTTAGTTTGTCGATGTTGATCTTTATTTGGAGAAGTTGTTCTTAATTCTTTATCATAATCAAGCAAAAGGGTATGCTTGGATTTGCTGGCTATGCCTTGTAAAAGCGACGGTCATTTGATGTGGTATGTGATTGTAATCAATTTCTTTCGGCCTACAGAACCAATTACAACATAACAAGTTAACACTATGGACCCCCAACGATAGAACAAATACTAGTGTTTTGTCAACTTAAGGCAACCTTAATCCTGATAGAATGTGCGCAATCGGGTAAATTACACAGCTTTTCTTTCTACTTTTGAGTGGACTAGTCTTTAATCTTCTTGAACGTGGCTTAAGCTTGATCGTGCTATGTGCTCCATTTAGCAAGTCAATTAGTAAAGTATTTAGCTTGTCAACTACTTCTACCATTGAAGTTAGTCATCTTGTTCGCCAGGGTATCTCTTGATAGAGACCTGAACACGCATTTCAAAGCATGGAATCGATGTCACAAATACAGTTGACTTGTGATTGAGAAATGCAAGGTTAATGCATTGATGATAATTTATATAAGTTAATAATTTGGATTTGTGATAATTTATAAAAAATGTACGACCTTTATCTGCGCCATTGAATTTTTAGGATTTCAACTGGGCCTTCATGTGTTGACCACTCAACTTTAAAAAGATAATTTCTTCCATGACTTAATGTTCTGGTTCCCCCAATAGTATTAGGTCACTGTTGTCGCTGTTAGGTGCATCGTATTGGAGACCATTTGTGAATAGTGCATGGAATGAATATATAATCGTCCTAGTGACGTGTTTTGATCAGGTGGGGTTAAGAGTGGCTCCAGTGCCTGTGAACTGGATGCGAGCTTAGTCCAATTGATGTTCCTTGTAGTAGAAGTACCAAGCGACACAGAGCTTAACTGGTGACATATATAGTAATGTGAGTGAGTGTTGGATTCTGTCAATGAGGAAGTTTCAGAAAACCAAGATTTTGAGAGAAAGATAGCTGGATAGGGACCGGCATGCTTATGATGGTCGAGAAAAGCACGATTCCAGGAGTCAGGACCACTTCGTGAGAGATTAAACCTTGATTTTCATGAAGCACAAAGACAACCTTTTTGGTATATTCATTACACAAAGGATGCAGGACAAATACAAATCTCCAACGTCTAGCTAATTCTTAGGACCACTTCTTTAACGATAAAACCTGTCAGCCAAAAAAAAAAAAAACCTCTGGGAAAGGTACGTTTGAGAAACTTCACGTGCATGCATGGATGATGCCAGTGTCAAAGATTTTAATATCAGAGAAAGTTACAAGAGATACGTACTACTACTAGATTAAAACACACACACGATTCTACGACCACTGCCACATAATAAATACATAGGTAACGGAAAACTATCTCACTTCAGTTGCATAACATGAAATATATAAAAATGTACACAATACTATTGATTGTTAACCACCTTTTTCTAGACGAGCCTTCAAAATTTTAAATTACAACGCAATATGATGATCGTAGTTTAAATTATTATTACTGTTTAAAAATGGGATAATAATGCGAAATTGTAATATAAAAGTGAGTTGATCCTGTAAAAGAAACTAAATGTTACAAACAGATCTTAGTGGTGTATATTCAATTAATATCGTAACTGGAAACAGACCCAGATTTCTCCGCACCTGGAAGTCGGGAGTAAAAGCATTTTCAGGGTAACGAAAGGATTAATAGTCGTGAACAGAGGTTTGGCATTGACATTTTGACAGGGCCTTACGCTGGACGCAAGTAGTAATAAAAAAATATACACATGGGAGCTTTACTCTCTCCAAAAAGATTATGCTCTTGGCAGTTGGCAAAATCTCAAGAGTTGGCGGAGGGGACTCGCTTTTGGCATTAGATTAATTATTAATTTAATTTATTGTTCAAAAAGTAATCTATCAAGTGTAAGGACTCTTGTAAGTGACCAAAAGCTCAGAATACTCTCTCCAGAATCTTGTCTATATATACACACACACAAACTACATAGAATTTCAATATCCATGACGACCTGAAACCAGCTAGCCAAGCCCCAGATACTTGCCTTTCTGTCATTTTTATGAGTTAGGCACAAACCCCACCTACTTATATCACTTCATGTCCACCCAATTCAATGACACTCATGTGGCTTAAGAAGCTCAAAATGCTGGTTTTGACCAAGATCCAAAGCTACGAGTGGGAGCTGTGCCCTTCACTCTTTATGAGAAAAGTTCCAAGGCTGGTATGCCTTTTCCATTTTCAGCTTTTTCAGTTTCACTTTTATTAGTTAATGTTACATTTTCCAACCAATCTTTTGTGTTGTTTTCCGAAGCCTAGGAGGGAACTATATAAAGAAATGTGATTTTATTTTAACTTAGAATAAAAAAGGATGATTTTAAACTTGGGTTGTGGTAACTAAATTTGATAACGCTTGTTAAGCCAATTGAGACTTAATGGTAATTTGATTTATGAAAATGAATAATTTTTAATGAAACTTAGCTTATCCTTGGCGAATCATGTATACAAGACAGTGTAATGAACAACGGACTAAAAGGCAACAAAAGCCTAGAAAATGGGAACACTCGAGGATGTTGTGGGAAACTCAACTCGAGGGGCTGGGTCAGGGAGGGTGGTGATTGTTTGCTAGAACAATAAGATACATACAACATACTATGTTGTTATAATTCGACAAAGTAAAAAATTTGAAAGGTCAATCAATCAATCAAATCAATCACTGCTTCTCCACCAGTTGCGTGCAAGGAAGAGCCGCCCCTCTGCCACGGCACGGACACCGTGGCCCGCACCTCCCCTCCTCAGTCCTTACACCACTATGATGAAACAATTAGCTCGTTTTGATCCATTTTGAGAAATTTACTAATTAATGAGTTGAATCATAATAAAACAACATAGAAGAACTTTACGTATTTTGTTCTTTTGTTTTTTAAATAAATTCACAATTTTTTTATTATTGACTTTATTTGATTTTCAAAAGTTTAAGTTAATTGAAAAAATTAATATCCATTTAATAAAAAATTTAAGAGATTAACTGTAACTAATATTAACTTTAAGGTTAAATTTATATTTTATTATATTAAATTGTCAAATATATAAAATATTTCGTTAATTCTAAGATGACCAACTAAAAACTACCATTGATACCATAAAGCAGAATTCATTGAGAATTCTGTATAATACCATGTCTAAAAAATGGACCTATTATATAATAAGTGATAATTGTGTCTTGGACTTGGTTATTATTATTAGTTGTAGCTATAAGCTATATGTATAGATATTGATCGTGTAATAAGCGATCCATCCGTTCATCCAACTTGGGCCATCCTTAAAATGGAGCCTCCACTTATGGCATCTTCCAGGAAAACCAACCTATAATTAGCAGTTCCGCAGGTGAACTTGTTCACCAATCCTAGCTTGTCTTTGATAACTCAGTGGCTGTCACAATCCAACCTGCGGGCTCCACAAGCAAGTACTTTATCTCAAGATCAACGGTGGAAAGGTGAGAATATTCGGTTGATGTCGTTTTTGTCCCTTAGATCTACGCTTTAAGATCTTGTAAACACGGCGGGTTTCGGTGGGTGTTAAGAGTAGGTTAGTTTGCTCTCCTTGTTAATTGATGAATATGGAGCAAGCAAGAATCGTGTCGGCCATGGTTCATAACTAAGTTTTAGAAATTTTATTTTATTTTTTACTTGACATTTATTATTTTTAATAAATAAATTGCAACTTTAAGAATAAAAAGATTGTATTTCTATGTAAGTCTTGGAAAAATGAAATCTTATATACTAGTAATTAAACAAGCTTGACGAGTGGTGTTTTTGTGTTGTTAATTTATGGAGAGGAATTAAAATCAAACATAGACAGCAAGCTTTTAGATGGGTAATGTGGGGTCAATAAAAAAATGATGTGCCTCAATTTTAAGAATTTAATAATTTGCGTAAAGTATCTTTGTCCCCGTTATATTCTCTATCTGTAAGGCATCCATAGAAAAAAGAAAAAACAAGTTAATTATGGTGTTTAATTAACGTGTTTAAGCAAGTTTTGGCTCGTAAAACGAAAAAGAGTAACTTAATCCTTACCATTTTTGGGTATGCCTTTTTTTGGCAAGTGGAAGCCTGTTGTAGTTGGCCTGTAACGTTTAATTTGCCTTTATTTGTTTTGCCAAGAAAAAAGGAGTAGTGAAGGATGTGTTTATTTTCTTGCAAGTTGCATTATCTGGCTTCTCTTTTTCGAGCACCACAATCAATCGTAGCAAAAGTGGCTTCTTGCCCCCTGGAATTCATTATAGGAGGCTAATTTTTATGCTTCTCTTTGATTGATAAATTTGTTTCCACTGTTTAATCAACAAAAGTAAATAATTTGTCGATACTTGAAATCTAATACTCAAGTGCTCAGCTTGTTTACGAGCTTTTAAGTAACTTTTAACATTAAATTATAGTTTTGTTATGTTTTTCTTTCTATAAATTAGATCTTATCTCGTACAGTTTGATAATTTTAAAAACGTGATATTTTATAAGTAAATTTGTAATTTTTGTTTTAAAATATATAAATAAGAATTTAAATAAAGTCAGATATAAAGCCACGAGGACTTGGAAGCCAACTTCCAATCGGGAGAAGCATCTACTAAGAGGCTTATAGGTATGATGTTGCTATTTCGTTTATGTATAGACCCTACATAAATATATGGATGAAATTTAATGAAATAAAATTGAAACAGAGTAATTAATGTGTAGATGAGAGTTAATAAAACATGATAAAATATCATAATCAGAACAAAAGATCTGATCCATACGAGACACCAAATATTCACCCGCTTGCAATTGCAAGGTCTATAATTTTATGCCACTTGGGTTTATTTGGCCAAGAAGATGTTGTTTTGATGCTGTCTACATTACAGGTTTGAAATTAGGCTGTACGAAAACAAAAATAATGAAATGAGCAAATGCTAAAGCATAAATATATACGTAATTAAAGAGAAAAAGATGAGAATTATTAGGAAAATCCAGAAGCGCATAAGATTTAGTGTTTTCATGCATGAATCTGTCATTAGTAAAAAGCCATGCAATAATTAAGAATTGAATTGCTATTCCAAATGTACTTATTTTGTAAAGTTTTGGCAGGAAACAAGTCCATGGTTATTATAGATATCTCAATTCTAATTGGAATATATATATATGTATGTTCATCACTGTAGGTGTAGTGTAATTAATTAAATTGAAAAAGAGGCAATAAAAATTGCAACTCTTTTTTCCTCGCTGTCTTTTGTTCGTAAACCAAAAAAATCACACTCTCCAAGAGCACTCGCAGTCGCACTAGCACTAGCACTCCCTCTCCGCTTCTCGAATTCCAGCAAATTCAAACCCAACTGAAAAGAAGAGAGCAAATCACGAGAAAGAGAAAATCGAACAAAAAGATTATTCAGCCTTTTTTTTGTTTTTGTTTCTCTCTGATCATAATCATAATCTCACCAATCATTTGTTTGAGAAGCTCCATTTATGGATGGCCTGTTTGGCGGCCTACACTCGTCGGCAGATTTCTCCGACAAACCTTTGATGTCGCCTCAGAGCCTGATTCTGCCGTCCGAATATCAGTGCTTCTTCTCGCCGTCGGATCATCGGTTTCCGATCTTCGGATCCGACGTCGACCCGATTTCCGAGGCCGGAGAGCCTTCTGATATCACGCCGCCGGAGATTCCAGAAGATGTGTCCTCTTCGTTGATCAAAGCTAAAATTGCTTCGCATCCTTGCTATCCTCGTTTGCTCGACGCGTATATCGATTGCCAGAAGGTGAAAACTGCCTTAAGAAACCTCTCTACTGTATATGTAATTATCTATATCTCTCTCTGACTCTCTTCGGTTGTGAGGCAAGGAGTGGAAAGCAAAGCTTCGCGTTGTATGGTTCTAGTGTGTTGTGTTTGACCTCATAAACTTGACATAATTATTTCGGTGTTACTGTACCAGCTGTTTGGCGGTCAAGTAAACAGAAGCTTAAAGGACGGAACCGAAATTGAACTACTCCCTAATGGCTCTTGACCATCATTTGCTTGCATCTTCATAAACATATTACGCTATCACAAGTATTTGCTCTTAATTTTCTTCTTCCAACAGCGTGATTTCCTATTTTCCCTTGGATTTGTCTTCAGAAAGAAAAACGTTTTTCAACGAACTGCGTCTTTGCTTTGACGATACCGCCAGCGTGGTGTAGGAACGTTTCGCGTCGCTAATAACTTTAGATTGCTTGTTTATTACTTTTACGAAGAGAAAATTTTCCTGAAATTCACGTTTGGCTTCTTAGCTGTAGTTAGTTATTTCTTTTCTTTTTTCCCAATTCGACTTTTAAGTTATTGTTTATTAACCTAGAAGATTTTTCTCTCATCGTTTCGTTTTTTCATGAAGGTTGGAGCGCCACCGGAAATAGCGTGTTTGCTGGATGAAATCAGGCAAGGAAATGACCTGTTCAAGCGAGAAGCTGCATCCTCGTGCTTCGGAGCCGATCCAGAGCTCGACGAGTTCATGGTAATTAAAGGAGAGCGTGTATTTGGATTTTTTCTCTTCCTTGTAGTCTTCTGATCCCAAAAAAACATCCGTTGTCTTTCGTGTAGAAAACCTACTGCGACGTGTTGGTGAAGTACAAATCTGATCTCGAGAGACCTTTCGGCGAAGCCACCACCTTCTTGAACGAGATCGAAATGCAGCTACGCAATCTTTGCACAGGTGCCTCGATCAGAACCCTCTCTGGTCAGTCTTTTTCTCTTCTCTCTCTTGCTCTAGCATGAATGATCTATTAAAAATCTGTTCATGTTTGTTTTTTCTTTTTGTTGACATTACCTGACTTTTGTGCACATACATATGGTTTTGTCCTCGCTGTGACTGCATTAAGCATGCCACATGCTTAGTGGTTGTTAGGAAACAGAAATACCCTATAACCCAAACATTATCATCTCAAGACTGACAGGCTATTATTCGCATGTTTCTTGGTTTCCTTCCCAGTCCTAACCCGCTATTTACTGCTTTTGATCCCTTCTTTTTAATTCCTACAACAAATTTCTTGTTGATGAAAGAGTTAACGATGATCAAATAACAACCAAAGATTGATATAGGGCAAAAATAACCAAACTGACTAATAAAACCCTAGACCCGGGAAGAGATTCTTGTTACCTAGTTTTTAGTTCCGCCTTCATTTCGCTGATTTCGGTTCCTTGGGAGAATAAGCTGAAAATTGCTTAGTTTGTAAATGTTTGCTTGGAACTAGTACATCTCTCCATTGTTATTATATATATATGAAAGAGAACGGGTGTGTCAAAAAAAGTCACGGGATCTGCTGCGATGGCATTTCTCACGGTTATGGAGCTTTTTCGCTTCATTTTTTGATAAAGATGGAAGATCAACTCATTTACTTGTATGTTTTTGCTCAAGTTACTTTGATGTGAATTTTCCTTTTGTATGCGTCAGAAAGGGTGAGCTTGAAAATCCAAACTTAATTTTCCAAAGATTCTGAATTTGACGTTTCATCAGAGTTCAGTTAGATGGTTTAGCAATTTGTGGTTTGGTAAGTTGTGTACAGTTAAATCTGGTGGACTTTCCAATGATCAACTTTTTAGGGATATCAAATTATATTTTTGCTCTTTGCTAGTAATGGTGATCTTTTTCCTTATTTGGCATTTTGATTCGTCTTTTCAAGTACTGTTATAATATGTGTAGATTGAAACTCACTCGTAGGAAACATGTGAAGTCACTCTTGGCTTTACACAACCAGTTGAAGTCGTATTTTACTTTTCCAGACACGTCCGATAGTTTGAAATAAAACTTCTATAAACCACTAACTACACTGAAGCTATTGATCGTTCTTATTGGTGAAAGCTGCTTATTTGTAATAAGATGTTGAAGATGTACACTTGCTGATAAATTAAAGTCTTACTTGCGCTTGCCATTGCAATTCTGTCCGATTATGAAAGAATGAAAAGATATGGTAATTAGAGCTATATGTTGTGTTACATTAAAAAGTGATGACTTATGAAAGGTTTATTTTAGTGAAGATAATACTTGTACTTTGAAGTAAATTAACCATTCTAATCATAGGAGTTCCTGCCATTTCCTTATAGACATATGACTAATAGTACGTTGGTTGCATGGTTGATGGACAGTCTGGAGTGTATGTTGCATTTTTAGAGCCCCCTTCTTTTCTTATTTGAAATAATTGTAAACAAACCTTAGTTTCAAGTTTCATTTATTCTGATTATATTCCTTCAGAATGGCTCGGGCTCAATCCCTTTAAAAGATAATGTTCGAGAAGAAGTGTCACAAATACTTTTTCTACTTCCTGTTTTTATATGAGAGAATTATTTATTGTGTTAAATTTTTCTGACTGACGTGTCGGTTAACAATATCTTATGTAGATTTACATCCTTCGACCAGATTTCTTCCTCCTAGCCTTGTTCTAATTTTAATCTTAATCTCCATGTGAAATGCATAATTTTATTTTATAGATACTTAGCTTAAATCACATTTTGTTGCTGAAATTTCAGACATCGATTAAGTATAGAATAAACACATTTACTGACACAACTTACTTATTTGCATGCATGGGACCTACTTCCCAAAAAAAAGAGCTTGCCTGGTTCTAACTGCCTAGTAATGAATGGTAATTATGCCTAATTCTGGTGCTTTTGTAAATTGTATGGTCCAATAGCGTGTGAGCCATGCCTCTGTATGATGGGATGTAAAAAGAGAACCTTGGGAATTGGCTGAGGGCTGACTGGTTTCTGTCTTTGAAGTGCTATTGCCTGTAAATCGTAATGGCTGCATCTTCTTAAAAGTTAGGATATAGAAAAATATCACTGGGATCAGCATTTATGTCCATAGTTAGATACTTCAATTGGAGGAGTATAGTATTAGAAAAGGTGGATTACAGGGTTCTCGATGAAGTACATTTCTACCGTACTATTACCTGGAAGTCCACTTGTTTAGTCTACTGAGCCTCCCTCATCCCTTTAAAGGCTGTATAATCAAAGTGGTCGTTTCTGTGTTGGCAAAAAGTAGTAGAGCTTAACAAATTGCATTTCGCTATTGCCCATACCACTTCCGTTATCTAATTTAAATACCTTTAAACTGAAAACACAACAGTGTCTTCGGCATTTGCATTGCAGGAATGGAATCTCAATCTTTTATAGTTACTTATAGTTGTAAAAGATAATGTAGTTACATTAATACAACTTCATAAACATTTGTGTGTGGTAAAGTTAGTTTTTGATCACGTTGTTATTGGTTGGCAAGTTCTATCTTTGTTTTTTTGGAAGTGCAGCTACCGTTTGAGTGATATTATCGTCTTTGCTAACAAGCCTTGTGTTTTTTTATTATGTCTTCTGCTGAGAGGATTCTTCTTGATCTTCTTTTGTACAACTAGGTCATTTAATAACTTGCCAAAAAAAAAGGGAAAAGGCAAGATTCTTTGGACATGCCAGCATGGTAATCCAATAGCATATATGCTCTTGGTTGCGGTTTTCTGGTTTACTACTTTTGGAAGGCAGTTCGTCTGTTGTCATTACTTAGCTTGAGCATATATTTAGACATTTGCTGCATGTTTAACCAAGCTATGTTTGTACTATGATATCTGATATAATGCATGCTTGCCTTTGGTGTGTAGTTTTACGAGTCTTTTCTTGTCCGCTTTTATCAGTTGACCGTATCAAACGAAACATAAGCCGAATTCCTTCGTCTTCCTAGCTCGCATTTTAACGTACTACTTAGCAGCCATGCCAAGTTGCATAGCATCGTTCTTTTGGAACATATGAGTATTTTAGTCAACGGTCTATGGACAAAGCACGTATCAAAACCGATGAGAATATTCAAGTTGCACTCAAAAGATTGAATCTTTAGACTTGAGTGCTTAGGAAGGCAATGATTAGTACGTCTGACGACGTGTTATTTTTCTCATGTTTTTGACCCATTGACAAGGTGTATGTGCTGTTCTAAGTTGGCTGCAAGATTGTATATATCTGAGAAACATTTAGATGGGTTAAATGTACCGAAAAATTACTTGGGGCCCCGTGATCTTATTATCTTTGAACATGGAAATTTCGTTCTTGTATTCGTTTATATGAATACCAGCTTTGATTGGTGTGTTGGGTGTTTTGGTTTATTAATGGAAGAGAGAGAGACTTGCATTTGTTCTGCGTAATACATGACATAAGGTTATGGATTGTGGGGTTGTTGGTGATAAATGTGGGCGAGTCTAATGGAGACTTTAATGGGGCTTTTTGCCCGGGTAGAGCGGGTGGTCGGAGTTCCACATGGGACTTCCGCAGATTTCGCTGAGTCCACCAGCTTTATGCGGGGAGAGAGAGAATGGGTGAGTGAGTTTGCACTGGTGAATGATGATCATTCAATTCCATCTCTTCTAGTCTTTCCCTACACACTGAGAACTGGAGCTGATACTGCTAACTGCTTAGTGGCTGTCATGTCCAAGGGCATTTGTTTGTTTCTTTGTGAAGTTGGTGGGTCTTCGTGCTTTTGTTGATAGTG
>JAOTBA010000003.1:9226115-9237379 GCA_025629845.1 Erythroxylum squamatum | reverse complement strand
TCCCTAATCTTCTTCTTTCTAACTCTGCTCCGTCCGATCTTGCACAAATCTCTCGAACGATTTATTTTCACAACACTGTCATGTCCAAGGGCATTTGTTTGTTTCTTTGTGAAGTTGGTGGGTCTTCGTGCTTTTGTTGATAGTGCATCACACGTGTCTTGAGTCCCTTAAATCTGATCTTGGAGTTGCTGCGGGTCCTGTTAATCTATGGTGGACATTATCTTCTTTCTTTGACCCACTTCTCGTAAAAGCTCATCGATTTCGTTCCGTCGAAAATTTCTCATCTTCCATTGTTCAGTTCTTGTCTCCACTTGGTCTGTTGCTATCGGAAGTTAATGTTCTTTGTGAAAATATTCTTGAATCGATGTCCTCGAACTCTTGGTTCCGTTAACTTGTATTGCGTGGGGAGGAGAGAGCTGAGATGTTGTAGACAAGGATGGATAGATTTCTGTATTCTTGAATGACAGATAATTGGGCATGTGTGTTGGGGTTATTTCTGTCAATTCGAGCTGCTTGAGACTAGTATCGGAGTGGAGTGGAGTAGTACAAAGTGAGTATATCATGGCCTACCTGCCACAGTGGACGTAAAATAAGTTATCTCGTGTTAAGGAGATGAGTTAATAGATTTGGTGGGGACTGTGGACCGTCTTCTACAGGATGGCGAGTGGCCTTCTATGACGTTCTAAATTCTAATCTTAATCATTTATTTAACATTTTCATTTAAATCTTTTTCATGCAACTCTCTCTCTTTCTGTACATGCACGCCATCTTTTCCACTGAGGTACTTGTGTCTGACAAACGACATAACCAAACACAGCTATTGTCCGTGAGGTGTGCACTCCTTTTCTATGTCGGTCAGGCCTCGGTCTAATTTTTTGTCAGACTATTAGTGGGTTCATCTCTCTTGGTTTTAACTTTTAACCCGAGCTTTTCACCTTTTTTCCTTTATCTTTGTTCCGTGATGGATTTACTTAAGCGTAATTACTGAATTCAGGCGTCGATTAAACTTCTTTTGGAGTTCTTGTTCAACGGATAGGAGTGGCGGCTTTAATATTCAGCTGCATCTTATGTGATCATCCGAACTCAACTGTCGTGTCACTATTGTGGATTCTAGCATCACTTTTTTGAATTATTGGGTTGGCAACCGGGTTACTCGATGCGGATGTTGTAGGTAGAAATTGGGTTAAAGAAGATCCTAAGCTCTGTTGTTGGCGGATAGTTAAAGCAAATGGTTACAGATTAAGAGCGAGTCACATCATTTGTATGGCTTCCTTGCTCCAATATCAATGCTTTGATTCTTTCAATATATCATACGTAGTATTTGGGGAGATGGTCTCTTTGGCTGAAATGGCATGTTATAATCTTGAGATAGCCTGTGGCAATTGAAGTGGTAATGTGTTTTCTCTAATTATGGGTGATTTTGATTTAAGAAGTGATTTTAAAGTGATCTTGAAACATAGGTTTATAAGGTAGCGTCGGTTTTCGTTGTAATGATCAATTATGATCTGCGAAAATTTTAAAGTTTTCTGATGTTGCAAGGATGTAAATGAATTCCAAGTCATGCTGCTGTTGATCCTAACTTTATCTACAGGTGCTGGTACTAATCCAAAAACACATTCAGTACAACTGAAAAACATTTACTTTTCTTTAGCTACCATATTTTCTTTTTGCTGATACGGCAATAGAGGTTCAATCTTTTGTTGTTTTTTCCTCATATATCCAGATGTTACTTTTTTCTGATACAGCTATAGACTTTAATTTTGTGCTTCTTTGCTAATGTTTGTAGTACGACATAAAGTTCAAGAAACAGTCTAATTACTTGTGTGATGTCATGTCACCAGATGAAGGTGCGATGTCATCGGATGAAGAAGTGAGTGGGGGTGAAGCTGAAGCACGTGAAGGTCAACAAAATGTAGAAGACCGAGATCTCAAAGACAAGCTTCTGCAGAAGTTTGGAAGTCATATTAGTAAGCTGAAACTAGAGTTCTCAAAGAAAAAGAAGAAGGGAAAGCTACCAAAGGATGCTAGGCAAACCCTTCTCGAATGGTGGAATGTTCACTATAAATGGCCATATCCAACTGTACGTACCCCCATTTCTTTCTACATTTTGTGCCTAGGGACCAGGCACCGAATCTAGCTTCACCACTACTCTTGAACTGTTAGGATTACTTGGTTTACTGTGGACTCACATTTCTTAATTAGTCGCCTACATAAGATATCACCATATATAATATGTTATTTGATGGGGACGGTTGGGGCTTGGGTTAGGCGAAGCATGTTTCTTGGTCAGACCTTCTGTGACAATCTGTATATTCATTGAATCTACCGGTGCATTAGGAACCTAATCACGAAACTGTTTTCTTGTCACGGGATTCACAGATCCATTTTGGCGTATATTTTAAAACAGAACTGGGATTACTTACATTCCATCTCAAACTATGATACCCTTTATCTACAGATTCTACTTTGAATGCTGAAACGGCATCAGATTGACACCATACTTATACTATGTGAGGACAAAGTTGTTTCTTTTTCCTGTGTTCTTATCTTCCAGGAAGCTGATAAGATAGCATTGGCGGAGTCAACGGGATTGGATCAGAAGCAAATCAACAATTGGTTCATAAATCAAAGGAAGCGCCACTGGAAACCCTCGGAGGACATGCAATTTGCGGTGATGGGTAACCTCTCTGGGCAATTCTTTACAGATGTATGAGAGTATAATGTACATTCTCCAATATGTCTCATAGATAATTGCCTTGGGAGGGTTGAAGTCGCGTATTTTCTGCTAGAAACTGTACTGGCATTGAAAACTTCAAGATAGTCAAGAAAGGGGAAAGTTTAAGTGTAATATGCAATCTTCTTGTACATCCCAATTCTTCAACAAACAATGAAATGCCTACGTAGATTGGACAAGTAACCAAATCTTACTAGTTGGATACGGTGCTCTTGTTTCATGAGTAACGATTTGTGCTTGTGGGTTATAATAATGTCAACGGAAGCTAACAGAACAAAGCTAAGGGTGGTGGGGATTCATTAGAATAAACCAGGTCTTAAGCTATGGACTATGGTTGTTCTTGTCACTTAATATTATTTGCTTGTGTTATAGTTCTTGAAGAGATATATGTACCTGCTAATATAGAATGTTCCATTTCATCAACAGCCACTGTATTCTCTCTTGCAAGTTTACAGTTAAAAGCTCTTAAAACTATGTATTCACGCCTTTATTCTTCTCAATCTGTCATCTGTTGCACACCTTATGTCACCATGCAAATAAGCAATTTCTAATTTCTAATTTTTAATTTCTAATTTTCCTTTTTAATTTACTCTAAACATTACCTGGATTAATAAGAAAGAAATAGATCAAGCAATTATTGGTTCATTTTCACAATAAAAATCTAAACAGATTATATAATTTAAATAAAAAAACTAAATTATAGACAGTATTCTAAGAGACAAAACACTAGACGGAAAGGCAAGAAAATACGTGAAAAGAAAAGAAAAAACAGTCAGCTGTGGATAACTGAAACAGGTCCGTATGTCCTCAGCCCAACTGCCCCAACTTTCATATCACACTAACAGGATGGCTTCCCTTCAGCTCTGCCTTCCTTCTCTACGCCCTCCGATTTCGCGGTTTCCTAACCAGCCGCTTCGGTGCTCCGGCGAACGCCAGGCGCTCTTTAACCGCATTGCTCCTGTCTACGATGACGTGCGTACTCATTTAATAATTTATTTCCCATTTTCCTCACCAAATGTAAAAGCTTTTTACTTTCTGACCCTTTTTTGTTGACTTCCTTTTATTTTCGCGAATAAAAAGTGCAGTTGAATGATTTACTCAGCTTGGGTCAGCATCGGATATGGAAACGCATGGCTGTATCTTGGTCTGGGTAATGCCTTCTTTTAACTTTTTACATAATCATGTTCTCTTTTTTGTTCCAATTTCTGTTCTTTTACTTTTGATTTTTTAGATATTCTTCACTGATTAAGAAGTTGAATATTTGCACAGAGCGAAAATGGGGGATTGTGTGTTGGATGTGTGTTGTGGAAGTGGGGACATAGCATTTCTAGTGTCCGAGAAAGTTGGCTCCAACGGCAAGGTTTCTTTTCCTTTTTATTTTCTCTGTCTCTCTTCCATTTTCTGTTCCAAAGAGACGTTGGTCAGTGTGTATTAGTACTGTGAATTGAAGTATGCCGTATGCGATATTAGTTATACTGATACCCAATTAGTAGCTCAATCGCTGGTACTTGTATGTTGCTAATAGTGATTGTGGCTGATGTATTTGCTAATTCGTGATTGTTGATTTCAAAGGTTTATACTTTCTATAAATGGAAAAAACCACATCTTTGATATGTTTATGTAATTTTCTACGAGTTTACAGTAGTGTTGATATGATATTTTCTAATGATTTATAGGTGACTGGTTTGGATTTTTCAAGGGAGCAACTGTCTATTGCTTCTTCCCGGCAGAGCTTGAGATGGAATGCATGCTACAAGAACATCGAGTGAGCATTGCTGTATGGCAGGCAGTCGGGAATATAAGCAACGGTCGTTTGTTCTTAGTCATTTTGGATGACGACTGAAAGAGCAAACGTTAAAGATTTAAGTTTACAGATAAATGTTGGTTTAGATAAGTTGTCCGTGTAAAAGCATGTTGGTTTAGATTACTTTTGTTCATGAAGAATCATTTAATTAATCTTCATGTGGTGATAGCAATATGCTTAACCTGCTTTACAAAGCCAGTCTTCTCTTGCATGATCACAGGTGGGTTGAGGGTGATGCAACTGAGTTGCCATTTTCTGATTGTTACTTTGATGCCATTACCATGGGTTATGGGCTACGAAATGTGCTGAATAAGCGTAAAGCCATTGAGGAGATGTTTCGAGTTCTGAAACCAGGTCCTATCTCCTCTTCTTAGCTTCAGTTGCTGGAAAAAATGTAATCTAACCAGAACTCATTCCTGCTATTTGCAGGGGCAAAACTATCCATTCTCGACTTCAATAAGAGTAATAGGCCTTTCGTTGCTTCATTTCAGGTACTCAAACAAATGAACAGCTTCTTTGCTTTGTTTGGCGATAAACGTTTACTTTGGCATGACTGCTTACAATACAGATTTTCATGATGTAATCTCATGAATTGCAAAAGTTCATCTTAGTAATGATAGAGGTCAACCCTATGTACCTGTTTGCTAATGAAAAATCAAATCTTTGCCATGTTACTTGGTATTAGGAATGGATGATAGACCATGTTGTTGTCCCTGTGGCCACTGGCTATGGCCTTGCAAAGGAGTATGAATATTTGAAAAGCTCAATTAGAGAATTTTTGACAGGTTTGCTTTCCTTTATAACTTCTGGGACCACACGTTATCTGGTGGATCTTATTTGCGTAACCGCATAAAATAAGAATTTGATCCAATGAAGCTCGACCTCCTAAAAGATACATGTATATCTGTATTTGATGCATTAAGAGGTACTTATCAGAATCTTCTTAACATTGGTGCCTATATCTGCTAATTTTTTATTTGTGATAGATTTATAGATTCTTTCTGTTTAGATTCCTTAGAAGCCATGTCTGTTATTGATGGATTGTTATGTGTCGAATTTCACATGGTAACCTTTCAATGCTTTCATGTTTATATCATGCAAGCGGCTCTAATGTTTCTAGAAATGTGATAGTTGATGCTTATTATAAGATTGGAGGATAGAGCCTCATAAGTAATTCTGTGATTGCACGAAATTTAGTACTGGATGGTGCCCCATTTTCTAATCTAGTGATGGATGGATGTACACTTGGTTCAGGCAAGCAGTTAGAGCAACTTGCACTGGATGAAGGATTTTCTACTGCAAAGCACTATGAGGTCAGTGGAGGCCTGATGGGAAACCTAGTAGCCACACGCTAGAGAGAATTTGTACTGCCATTTCACGCGATCTTTGAATAGGTTTCTTGCGACGTTGAATATTTAATGTTTGGGAGTTGATTGCTAGCTCAGATGCTAGATGTCAGAAATGTTGCGGTATTGTTAGCTGATTGTTCCGTGCATATTTGATAGCCAAGCCTGTTCTATATAGTTCTCCGAAAATTGGACAAAATGCAAAGTTTGCTTATTAATCAAAAAGTTTAGTTTTTATTATCATAAAAGAATTCTCTCCGAGTATTTGGAGTTTGTAAACACTAGCATAATCAGAATCCTTGATTTTTACAGGGTTCTTGAGCAATCAAACCAAAATTTTATCATGTATCTTTACTCTAATGCCATCATAACAGTCAGAAATTTGGCATTACTAGCCTTTCTTTCATATCTACAAAATGTCATACCGATGCCAATTACCAGAGATTGTACACCATTCACAACTGCTTACACGCCCATGTTATACCCGCAAATGCATGGAAGTGCAAGCTAGAGCGAGGCTACATTATAATTTATAATCTGAGATGACTGGCCTTCCTCGCCAATTGTTAATTTTGAGCATATTTTGCCTCCAAAGAATATCTTCCCATGTGAAGGTCACCTGGGGTGGAAGGAACTATGGCTGACCGTTGCAACAGATGCTGGAAGACCAACATTGAGTGGATATGAGACATCCTCACAGGTGTCACCGAGTTCCAAGGTTGATTCATCCATGAAAGGGGGATTTGCGGGTGCAGGGAGGAGTTCCTCTGTCACTAGCATCTGTAGCACCTTTGACATTGTTGGTCGCAGGAATGGACTCTCCTGGGTGCATAGAAGCCCTACATGCAGTACTCTCAACATATCGCTCTTTACATTGCTGTTATGCTGGTCATCCAACATTAGATTTGGGTCAAAGAGCTCTTCGATTGTCCTAGCTTGAAATTTCTTCCAGGTCTGATTTAAGAGGAAGGAGATACCAATGAGGTTTTGTTATATCTCTTACTACTTTTCATTAAAGTAATTACCTTGAATAAGATCAGGATTTGTCAGGGAATACGAGATCCATGACTTACCAAAATGACTAAGCTGTCGGTGTAATCTGAACTTTTGCTCTTATTGTTCTGCCTTCCTGTAACAATCTCTAATATAAGCACGCCAAAGCTGTAGACATCTGCTTTTTCTGTTAATTGCCCATGAGCTAGGTACTCTGGAGCCATATACCCTCTGTAGATTTACCAAAATGAGATCTATTATAAGTACATTGGTAGTTACTGAACTTAAAATTTTCCAGTGCTTGTTCGGTTATGATAATGTTAATGATAGTAACTTACAAAGTTCCCGCTATGGCTGTGCTGATATGACTCTTATCTTCCTGGAAAGACCTGGCTAAACCAAAATCGGCAATTTTAGCACGAAGCCTTGAATCCAACAAGATATTACTGGCCTTTATATCTCTATGAATGATCCTGATTTTGGAGTTCTCGTGAAGGTATGCTAAACCCTCTGCTGTTCCAACAATAATCTCAAATCTCCTGTCCCATGTTAATGCTTTGCCTTTGATCTGGTCTGTAACATTTAAGCTCGTGTCAGAGCTTTTCCACAGCTAATTTGATTTATCAGAGGCACTGTGGCATGTTCTGAAAACTGTAGACAACAAATATTGTAAAACTCAAACCTAAGGATTAATGTGTGAGTACCAAAGATATAACGGTCAAGACTCTTGTTAGGCAGGAATTCATAGACGAGAAGGCTTTCAGGCCCTGAACAACTGCACCCCAATAATCTGACCAGGTTTTTGTGTTCCACGCTACTAATCATGTTAACTTCATTGTAGAAATCCGCTGCTCTGTGTCTGTTGTTAAAGAAAAGCCTCTTCACAGCTATCTCTCTTCCATCAGGTAAAACACCCTGAGATTGAGACAAAGAAGAAAGAAAGGATATTAATTTTGACCATAAACAGTGAAAAGGAAAAAAACAAAAACAAAAGAACTACCTTGTACACTGATCCAAACCCTCCTTGTCCAAGCTTGTTGGCATCGTCGAAAGATCCTGTAGCTTTCTCAAGAGTTGAGTACTTGAAATTCAAGCTACTGTCATACAGGATCTTCACCAACTTTTCTGCGTCATTTGAACCTGAAAGATCAATGATATAAGTAATCCCAAGATTCTAATAGAACACAAATTGCCTGCATACTGATTTCACATGTGCCTGGGCTAAGTTGGAGATTTGCAGAAGCCAGCAATGGATGTAAAATGAAATGCATTTACCTTTCCTTTTCTTCTGAATATATCTGTGTTTCCGTACATAAACTCCTGTAGCTGATGCGACTGCTATAACCACTAGAGAGCTGACAACTGAAACAACTATTACAATCACAGTACCTGCGTTTATTAATCAAAACCCACACTCAGTTCATGCTTGATAAGAGATGTCTAATAAATGGCCTGAAACTGAATTAACAATCAGCTGATACTGCAATCTTAGAAAGAACAATTAATCACCTCTTGAACTTCCACTGCTTTGTTCTTTGTTGAGAAAATCTCTATCTGAGTACCTCATAAAGCACCCAGTATTAAGTGCTCTGCCCTCTGACCACGGCAAACACCCCAATATAGATGAAGATGCGTTCTCTAAGCATGCTGTGCAAGAACTTGCATTCAGTGTTCTCCAGCATTGAGCTAGAACATAAGCTGACTCATTAGTCCCTGAAACTGGCACCTGAGCTCGGGCATAGCCTTTATTATTTGGAGCACTTGCAACTGCTAGCGACACAGCCTGACGAGCTGATTCTTGAAATGTTGAGGTCTTCTGAGTTGCATTTCCACAAACAGCCTTGTCGTCAGGTCCCTTGTACTGGTCAAAGAAACTGTAATTTTCTGATCTCATGAAGCAACCGTCAAGATAGATGCGACCACTATTGAAAGGATAGCACTGTGGTAGAATAGTACGTGCCTCAGCGTAGCATAACACACAGTCAAGCAAAGAGAGGTCACCATGACATTGGGCGAGGCCATAGTTTTGGTCAGGTCCTGAACCCGTAAGAGCTACTCCAAAACCTGAAGAACGCATCTGTTCACTGATGTTCTCCATTGTAGCGACAAAGTTTGGCACAAAGATAGTTGAGTTGTGCTCAAGTTGTCGCCCACACGTAATTTTGACAGTTTGGGCTCTGGGATCTCCCACCACTCCTTCACGTAACAATAGGAACCCTCCAAGGCAGAATAAGATACATTGAAAGTGCACTAAAGTTACGTGCTTTCTCATCTTTGGCCGAAACTGAATTGGCTTGATTATGAAGAGAGCTCCTCTGTTCAAGAGAAAAACTAGTCAAACAAGATGGTGCTTGGTAACAGTAAAGGATTGCAGCCGAAAGTAATAGATCTTCAGCAGTAAGGGTAAACCAAAAAAGAAACAAGCGAAAGGAGTGGGAATTATCGAGCAAGAAATCAAAATGCGAAGTCATTCCTAATAAATAAACAATTTGGTTTATTGCATAGCTCGTGTAGTGGCCGAGCCAAGAAGCTTTTCTTGGCACCGATATACAAAGTTAAAGGGAAATTGTTCACTTGCATCTTCCGCACCACCTTACAGGTAGATGGAGATGCTTTCTGTCTAAAGCTCAAGTCAAAGGGGTAGGTTTTACTGAAGTTTCCTGCTTTCACATTTATTAACGAAGTTTACAGGCCAATTGTTTCTAGACTACGTGTCTCAGGAAAATATAGCCCTGAAAACCTCTTGCCCTAGTCTTATTTGTACCAAATGGCAACCAGGTTCACAAGTTGGGTTAATAATAATAGTATAACACTGATTATGACGAATTCCATTCTCATCCATGAAAAGGGCAGAAGAAGACGCACAGCTAAAGGAGTTATCTCAATCAACCCCAATGGAAAGGGTGGGCTGCATCATTTAAACGATACAGTAAATGGACGGACACAGAAAACAAAGAACGGCAAGGTTTTTGGGACCATCGGGAACAGGATAATTGTTTGATGCTTCCACATAAACCGATACTTAATAATCGACTTGATAATGGGTCCCGTCGTCACCACCACCGATAGCCACCTATCCTCATGGCGTCATACCCATATATCAATCCCATTACAGCAAAATTGGGATAACGACGAAGATAACTAAAAAGCATGAATCCTTGAAATTATGTTGATTTCACACCAAAATACGAATCCTCTCGTGCCAGTACACAAACGTTTGTGGAACAAAAATTGTCAATATGTAGTTATTTACTTGTTCTTTCATGAGCTAACATAAATAACATCGAGGGTCAAATTGTGAAGAACGGGATCAGTCCTTTAGTATCCATGTTCTTTCTTCGTATCAAGTATGATTAGCAGTATCAAAAGGCTATTTCTTCAAGCTGAAGCAGACTTGATAAAGCAGAAAACAGGAAACTTCAACAAATGAAATGTACTAGACCAAACAGAGATGCTCTTTTCTTCTTGTTCTCTTTCACCATAGACAAATACCCTCCCCATTCGTTATAGGAAATCCATGACTAGCACTTAGACTAAAAGCAACCCTTGTTCAAATAACGAATCAAAAACTGAAACTTTTGAAGATCTTTGATTTCCTAAATATCAAGTATGGAGAAGAAAGATGAGAACTTGTAGCGTATCAGATTAGATCAAAGTTCGTACCTTCATTCACTGCATTGGGCAGCTGAAATTCTTGAAGCTGAGTCTGTGCAAGACCAACTACGTGTTTCCATTCTGGTACCTTATTAAGGAAGGCGAAACGCGTAAGCAATGTAACAGAAGTCAAAGTGGGGACAGGCTTGTGGGAAGCAGCGGTTTATCTGTAAAATTCAACCAGAAACACCCATGCTTCAGAGAAGCCAAAGTCAGTTCAAATTTCAACCCCACATTACAATTCTTTATTGGCAACTGAGTCCCAGTGGACAGAAAAAAACAAAAAAAGCAGCTCCTAAGTTAACTGCAAAAGTTGAACCTTTTTGTGCTGTTCTATTTATCAGCAATTCAGCATGGCCTTTCTAATTCCATGTAATCATTCATTGCAGTTTCATTTATAAATAGAGCAATAATTACACTGTTGACTCTATTTCTAGAGAGCCTTTGAAGTTTGAATTATCATATTTTGAGCCTTTGAATAGAGCACTGATGGCCTCCTCTTTTGAAGAAAGAAAAAGTGTCAGACGTTTTACTCTTAATTATATCAGTTAATCGTTATAACTAAAGAAGACAACTCTAGGAAATGATGGACCGTCAGTACGTAGACACAGAGAATATGACCTCTCTGGCTAACCCTCACAAGGCTAACTCACAATTTCTTTCTAAACCACTCACTGGTTGAAGACATCGACTAACCAAAGTCGGATTGGAAGTGTGTATCACTACATAGGCC
>JAOTBA010000003.1:9203244-9215838 GCA_025629845.1 Erythroxylum squamatum | reverse complement strand
GACTTCAAATATTGGTCACTATTAATAATAGTGACAAATATTACTGCTTTTAGTGACAACTTTTACCTTCACTAAAAATACGATTTCTTGTAGTGACTCCTCCTAAGACACCACAGTTGAATGGTTTAGCTGAGAGCATGAACAAGACTTTGATGGAGAGAGTTAGATGCCTACTTTCATATGCAAAGTTGCCTAAGACATTTTGGGGTAAGGCTCTATTCACAACAGTTCATGTATTAAATTACTCACCATGCATCCCTTTATAGTTTGATGTTTCGGAGAAAGTATGGTCAGGAAAGGATGTTTCCTATGATCATCTAAAGGTATTTGGTTTGCAAAGCTTATGTCCATATCCATAAATATGAGAGATCCAAGCTTGACATCAAGACTCGCTAGTGTATATTTATTGGTTATGAAGAATATCAATTCAGCTATCGATTTTATGATCTAGTCTAGAAGAAGCTGATTCGGAGCTGTGATGTTATATTTGTCAAAGATCAAACCATTAAAGATCTTGACAAAGTGAAAAAGGATGTTCCAAGAACTAATGGTGACCAGGTGGACTTAGAATTAATTCCTCCAAAAATAATACCAAGACAATTCAGAAATGAAGTTGAAAATTGCCAGTCAAACATAGCTGATGATGATGCTCCCATTCAAAATCAATCAGATGAAGATTCTGATGAAGATGATGTCCATAATCAACCACTAGCACCATAGACTCCTCAGGTTCCAATAAGGAGATCTAAGTGAGTAAGACAAGCCATTACTAGATACTTCAGTGATCAGTATGTGTTACTTACTAGTAAGGGAGAACCTGCGAATTTTCAAGACTCTATGATAGATGAACATAAGATGAAATGGTTTGAACCCATGCAAGATGAGATGAAGTCCTTGCATCTTGCATGAGAATAAAACTTTTTAGCTGGTGAAGTTGCCAAAAGGCAAGAAAGCTTTTAAAAATAAGTGGGTGTTCAAGATTAAGCATGATGAACACAATCCTCATCCAAGATTCAGAGCTAAATTGGTTGTTAAAGGATTCAACCAAATAAAAGGTATTAATTTTGACAAGGTATTTCTACTAGTTGTGAAAATGACATCCATCCGTAAAATGCTCGGTTTAGTAGCAAATCTAGACTTAGAAATCGATCAATTGGGTGTCAAGACAACTTTTCTTCATAGAGATTTGGAAGAAGAGATATAAATGGAGTAGCTAGAGGGTTTTAAGGAAAAAGGAAAGAGCACTATGTGTGTAGATTGATGAAAAGCCTTTATGGTTTAAAACATGCATCGAGACAATGGTATAAGAAGTTTGAAACAGTTATGAGGGACCAAGACTATAAGAAGACTACTTCAGATAACTGTGTTTTTGTACATAAATGCTCTAGTGATGATTTCATTATCCTTTTACTGTGTATTGATGATATATTGATTGTTGGCCAAAATATCAACATGATTAATAGTTTAAAGAAGCAGTTAAGTAAGTCTTTTGCCATGAAAGACTTTGGGCTAGCAAAACAGATTCTTGGCATAACGATTATCAGAGACAGGGGCACCAAGAAATTATGGTTATCACAAGAGAAGTACATTGAGAAAGTACTTTAAAGGTTCAACATGGATAAAGCTAAAGCGATTAGTTGTCCTCTTACTAATCACTTTAAATTGAGTACTAATCAATGTCTTTGATGGATGAAGAGAAGGAAGAGATGATGAAAGTCCCATATGCTTCTGCAATTGAAAGTTTGATGTACACCATGGTATGTATACGACCAGATATTGCTCACGTAATTGGAGTAGTGAGTAGGTTCATTTCAAATCATAGTAAGGAACATTGGGATGCTATGAAGTGGATTTTCAAATATCTGCGTGGTACTTCGAAAATATACTTATGTTTTGGAATTAACAAGTCTGTGTTAGTTAGTTACACAGATGCAGACATGACTAGTGATGTTGACTTAAGAAAGTCTATTTCAGGTTACCTAATTATCTTTGCAAGGGAGCCGTGTCATGACAATCAAAATTACAAAAATGTGTTGCTCTATCCACCACTGAAGTGAAATTTATTGCTACAACTAAAGCATGCAAGGAACTCCTATGGATGAAGAAGTTCTTAGATGAACTTGGTTTTCATCAGGATAGATATCAACTGTTTTGTGACAGTCAGAGCGCTATTCAAGCGACAGTCAGAGCGCTATTCACCTTGGGAAAAATTCCTCATTCCATTCAAGATCAAAGTATATTGATTTAAGATATCACTAGCTTAGAGAGGTGTTAGAGAAGAAGTTATTGCAGCTTGAGAAGATTTATATGGATGAGAATGGATCTTATATGATGACAAAAGTTATAACCAGATGAAAGTTTAAGATTTGTCGATCATCTGCAGGAATGACAGTAAACCTCATGTAGCCGGTAGGAGGAGAATTGTAAGGCGATACCAACTACATGAGTACCGCCAATGTCCTAGACTTATGTAAAAAAAAAGCAAGCTATAAACAACCTGCATGTAATTGTGAACAACATGCATGCAAGTTGTCCACAAGTTGTGTGCAAACTGTGCACAGCTTGCATGCAAGTTGTGGCGATGGACAACTACAACTTGCATATTGCAAATTATAGCTACGACGGTGGGTTTATAAAAGACCCTCCTTCCCTATTTTATTATCAACGTTTGCATTATATGTGTAACAATGTGGTGAGTTTTACGACAGATTAGAGAGTCATTTTGTGTAAGAAAGCAATTTCTGAGATATTTTTAGGAAACATTTTTTTAAAAAGGGTGAGTGACAAAATAGTGAAGATATTATCCTAAGAATAGTAAATTTGGGAAACACCTTGTGTGAGAGTGCCACTATTTTGTTGTATCATTTTTCACTCTTTGTACCTACTATTTTTATTAGTGGAAGATTTGTTCAGAATTTGACCCGTGGACATAGCCCAAATTAGAGAGTAAATCACGCTAAATTTTTGCATATTATTTCCTTTCTTATTTTACTTGTAAGATTTAATTCGTAATGTTTCCCAACACATTTGTAACAGAAAATTCTTGTCTGATATCCTCCCCTAAATCTGTTGCCTTTCTACATGCGTTATGGTTGAACGCAGAGTGGGTTCAATTATGTTGAGTATCTATAAGACAATCATGGAATTCATAATCCACCAATTTTCTAATTCTGGTGAGTTTTTTATTGGTTGGTTAATGGTTCCATCAACAAAGCTAAACTTCTTCTTAGCTCAAAGGGAAGTGCGTAGGGCTCTACCTTACTCTTCTTAATTCTCTCCCTTTAACTGTATGTTGACAATTATGGTACCTAGGTTATTGGCAGTGGTCAAATTATAAGGTGTAGCCATCTTCTTCTCATCTGCACCTCCAACCTTTGATTTATTGCTTCCTCCTCCAGACATGTTTGCTTAGTGAAGTTGGACAACAATCCAGAGTTTAAATTTACTAAGTTTTTGGTTTTCACAGCTCTAATATCATGTAAAGTTAGACCAGTTTTGAGAAAACTTTGTTATATCCTTTCATTGTCTATTTACAGTTCCTTTCACCCCTTAAAGATCAATACCAGATAAGAAAGAATACCAGAAAATATATAAGATAATATCTACAATATACACCACGAATTCCCAATTAAAATTTGTATCTCAAAGATGCTTTAAAATAAATAAATAATTCAAAATAAATAAAATA
Organism: Erythroxylum squamatum; assembly: GCA_025629845.1. Classification (NCBI taxonomy): domain Eukaryota; kingdom Viridiplantae; phylum Streptophyta; class Magnoliopsida; order Malpighiales; family Erythroxylaceae; genus Erythroxylum; species Erythroxylum squamatum. The sequence continues at coordinate 9,212,150 of JAOTBA010000003.1, read as the reverse complement.
TAGATAATCTTTGTATCTTTGATCGTGTGTTTTTAATATAGATAATCTTTGTATCTTTGAGGTTGAGTGCTTTAGCATTATTGAGGTTGAACTTTGAAAGGAATATGTTCAAATAGAGAGAATAGTGTTCAATGGCCATACCTCGACTAATTGGCAACCGCATCGATGTGGACTGAGGCTTTATATTAATCGGAATCTTTGAAAGAACCTTCTTACACTGTTGAATCAGAAGATTGAATACTATTTGAATATTGACTGACTTGACAGTAATTTTTCACTAATTTAAAGAAACTCGCATGAAAATAGATTGAAGTGTAACGAGATTGAGATGTCATCAAAGAAAGAAAGGGCCATTAGCTTGGTTTTACGCTCATGGGAGCGTTAAAGACTGTTATGTGACTCATGCTTCAACAGTCGTACAGTACTCTTGGATGAATACAACGGACTTTATAATAAAGTCTCATGTGCTAAAATAGGTATTAACAAAACCAACACCCTTTGAGTCCTTTGTACTAATCACAGCTTTAATCGCAAAGATAAAATTAAGTCAATAGTTTATTAAGCTAGGCATGATTGTATTAATATAAGTTAGGTATGATTGATTAATTAGACTATTTCGTCAATTTAACATGTGATGGTACTCTGGTGGGACATTCACATGGGAATAATTCATGTAGGCGTGCGAGAAGCGTAGAAGAGGAGAGTGACACCAACATTCCTTAGCTTCTAGCTGCCTCATCTATGGTCGATCCTACAATCTCCATTTTTTTACAGTCTCTCCATACTTTTACATTCCCGCTACAACATGCCAGTGCTTCTAAGGCTAAGCAATAATAGGAGGTCCTCACTCCTCAGTCCTCACAACTCACCACCTACCTAGTAACTAGTGCAAGAGTTAGCCATGCTACCCACCTAGTAACTACTCCCTCCGATTTATAATAAGTGTCGTTTTAAAAAAACGCACGTTTATTAAGAAAGTTAATGAAATTATAGATATACCCTTATTAATACTTCCATGAATTACCTTGAAATTGTGATATGTGTAATTAAGATGAGAGAGAAATTGCATATTAATAAAAAATTGAGAGAGAAATTACATATTAAATTGCTTTGAAATTGTGATCACTTATTATAAATCAGAGGGAGTAGTAGAAGAGCAAGCCATACCGTTATAACCTCCAAGTTGCAATTAATTGGATTGAAACAGGATATGTTTAGGGTTTATGGGTAAGTTGAATCATTTAATGTTCTTGTTGAATCCTTTCATGAATTTGAGGCTAACACAGGTGAGGCTTTGAACAACTTCAGCAAAAGGAATGTCAAGGAGTCAGGGTGACGGCCTTTCGTTTTAATTAGCCACCTAACTGTATTAATTCAGATTATCCACAAGTTGTTTCAATAATAGGATAACTTTCGCCGTCCTCCTTCCACTATACTCAATAATGGCTTCCCGTTATCATTATAATATGAACAAATACAACTTAGTGGAGGCTGAAGATCAGGTTAAATTTCTTGTTCGATAGTTTCATCAGGTCCCCAATAATCAGATACATCATTCCAGGTAAAGTTATATAAAACAATCAGTCTCATTGGTCTAAGAACAAAGCTTACAGGTTCTTTTCTATGTAAAAAGAAAGAAAAAAATTCAAATAACTTTTTCTTGTGCCTAGTATGAGTCAGTGGTGCACAACATTCACTCTTGGAACCTGGAGGAGGTACATAATTATTTATAACAAAAAGTAGCAAGTACTTTAGAAAAGTTCACACCTTCCACCTCAAACTCTACGGATCAAGAGCATAGATTTTCCTGCATGGCGTGTTCTCCTCACACCTATATAATGTGCTAAAGCAGAATAATCGTATTCTATCAGGGTTTCAAATGCTGATAGAATATTTCAACTTTGCCATTTAAAAATAGAGGATAGTTATAGCACAAGTAGCTATATAAGCTGCTACAACCACCAAATACCTCCCACGTTTTAAGCAGAAGAAAACTGTCTAGACTCCAAGTGGAGCTTCAAAGAGAGGAAGAGGGAGGGAGCTAAGATGGGAATTATATTCAATAAGAACTCTTCTAGTACTCTATTTCTATTTCTTACATTAATGGCTGTGTTCGTTACATTTTTTATGATTCCAGTAGAGGCTAGAATGCACCACAACAAGCAAAGAAAGCCTCATAATAAGCACCTAAAAGATAAGAGTACTAAGGGCAGGGATAACACTCCAGGTTCAGTTCCTATGCCGAGTCCAGCAATAGCCCCTGCTTCGACTACGAGAATCTTTAACGTTTTGTCTTTTGGAGCAAAGGGTAGTGGAACTTCTGATGATTCAGAGGTACGTAAGTAGTAACCAAAAATGGGTTGATTCATTGGCTTTTCCTAACTTTCCTCAGAATTAACATTCAGTGAGGGACCAACCATACATTTTTATGTTAGTAATCACTTGAACTTATTACAAAATTATGAACTGAACAGGCATTGCTAGCAACTTGGAAGGCTGCCTGCAAAGTATCAGGAGCTACTCTGCAAATCCCTGCAGAGTTCAAGTTCCTTATCAAGCCCATAACACTACAAGGTCCATGCATGCCTCACCTTACTCTTCAGGTTAGCTTTAACTTCTTTTTAGTTAACTTCTTTATTCATTAAATTACCTTTTAAACTTAATTCCTCCGATTTTCGAGCAGCATTGGTAAATTAATCAAAGTGGAGGAGAAGGGGAAGAGGTTCACTCTTTCCTTTGCCCTTTCATAAATTTCCCCCTATTTTAAGGCTTAAACCATCTTAATGAAGGACAATTTTGAGTATTCTATTGTCATGATCTCTGCTTTACACACAAAAGCTGATGTAAGTAAGCGGACTTGCACAGATAGATGGAATACTCTTAGCTCCTGCTGCAGTTGGTCAATGGCCTAAGTCCAGTTTGTTTCAATGGCTAAACTTCAAATGGCTAAATAACTTCACCATTCAAGGTTCTGGAACTGTGGATGGTCAGGGCTCTGAATGGTGGAATCCCTCTAAAGCCTATTATATTCAGGTTAACTGTCAATTTTGGCAGCTCAATTTCTTCCTTCAAGCATTGAAAGTTATACAACTAAAGCAGCTAAAATTTAACTTTGCACTTCTGCAGAAGAGATCCAAACACATTACAGATATGAAACCAACAGTAAGACTAAATTATTTAATTCCTTGGTGTTCTTCTTCCTTGTGATTGTTCTATTTTACGTTGTATAATGTACATTAATATATATGTTTCTCCCTCTTTGTCACAGGCTTTAAGATTCTATGCCAGCTGCAATGTCACTGTACGAGACATCAACATCCTAAATAGCCCTCAATGCCATCTAAAATTTGACAGGTCTGAAGGGATCCAAATTGACAATATCACCATATCTTCACCAGAGAGCAGCCCAAATACCGATGGCATTCATCTGCAAAACACAAAAGATGTGGAAATTCAGCATTCAAACATCGGATGTGGTAAGAATTTTCAGGATGAAATGCTAGAACCCTATGGTAGAGGAGAATAGAGACTTCATTCTAAATAAAAAAATTTATAATTCAACTAGAATTTCATTTACCCGAAGAGATGGCCATACTTAGCTTTTGAGTGTTGAGTTAGGGCCCCAGATGGTGCTTGGCACGTTAGTTATGTGCATAGAAAAAGGTTACAGGATTGGGAAAAGTTGTCCGGTTTTAAACGGTTTAACTGTCGACAAACTAACTTTTGAGACAAGCACGAACAAAAAGTGCCATGACCAACTTTTCACTTTACGAGCATGAGTGGCTCTAGTTTAAAGCATTTGGGAAATTACTATTTTATTGCTTAATTTTAATTTAATTTTTGGATCCTCGGATCACCGCTTTTAACAGGAGATGACTGTGTATCCATACAAACTGGTTGCTCTGATGTCCATATTCACCATATTAACTGCGGCCCTGGACATGGTATAAGGTATATCCCCACTTATACTTTGTATAAAGAAGTTAGTTCACTGATATGTAAGTTTCGGGGTTTCACCAATTAGTTTTTATTAAAATTTTGTTGTGGAAGCAGTGTAGGAAGTCTTGGGAAAGATAAAAGCGTTGCATGTGTCTCTAACATCATGGTCGACAACATCTCACTTCAAAGTACTCTAGCTGGGGTTCGAATAAAGACATGGCAGGTAATTACTCGATAAATTATCAGTTATTAATTGCTTCCAACCACTTAGTCATTCGAAATTACATTTTACAGGGGGGTATCGGATCAGTTAAGAACGTGTCCTTCTCCAACATTCAGGTATCAAACGTCAAGTATCCAATTATAATCGATCAGTTCTACTGTGACAAGGGTACCTGCAAGAACCAAACAGAAGCTGTGGCAATATCTGGAGTAAACTACGATCAAATCACGGGGACCTATTTGGTGCAACCCATTCATTTAGCTTGTAGCAATGACGTCCCATGCACTGACGTGGACCTTAATGATATTCAGCTGAAGCCCTCTAAGGGGTACGTTGGTTCACAGCAGGCCTTGTGCTGGAACTCTTATGGGAAATCACAGAGTCCCCTACTACCTTCAAGCATAGATTATTGTTTAAGGAGAAGTAGTGGTATGGTTAAGAGAATAGCAAGATCACACGAGCATTTGTGCTTGCCCTAGTTAGCTATGATCAGTTAATGTTATTGGTCCCCTTCTGCATAATTTTTCTAATGGGAAGGTGCTGTAACTTGTAACTAATAGCGCTGTTACTGAAATAATATGGCTTATAGACCTTAACGTAATCTTGTGGAGGTTGAACTATCGAACGATCTTAAGAAACATGCGATGTATCTGAACAGCACCTTGTGGCTATGAATTTGGTATGGACGTGGAGTTATGGACTAGTATAAAAAAGACTAGCTGAAATTAGCAATGATATAGATCCCCCTAATTACGAATTAACTTGAAATTTCTTATTTGAGTTGAAAATATTTTTTTCTTAAAATTATATATAAACGTAGATTAAGATGTGATTGTATTTTTATCTTCTTATAATTAAACTAAACTCTTGTTAATAATTGACTATATTATAATTAAACTAAACTCTCGATCGAGTCTGTCGTACAAAGCTTGCCTAATATAGAGTACACAATTGGCATAATTTGAAGATTATTGAGTCAATTCAAAAATTTACTCAATATGCATCAAAAGAATAATAATCGCGGGTTTCTCCGCTTCAAAAAAAGATAAAATAATAATTATATATAGTTCACACTTTTTTCTCCCCTCGTAACGTTTCTGGGACAATACGTAATAAGTTAGGTCATTGGCTTCAATGTCCCAGAAGAATAATACCTCCGAACTACAAGGATTGTGAACGTGTGATTCTATACATAGTGCCTGCTAATTAAACCAACTAAATTAAGGAAGGAACCGTCTAGGTCACAACCTTGTCTGCGAGTAGGAGAGAAAGCAGAAAGTGGGTAGAAGAGTGGTGAGTCAGAAAGCAGGGTTGTGGGAGGTACAAACTACCATTCTGTAGCAGAAGAAAAAGAGACGGAAGGTTGTCCAAAGTCAGAAAGTTTGTTCTTAAGGTCAACCAATGCATATAGACAAAAGTGGCGATTAACATAATCAACTCAATGCCTTCAAACTCCCGCTCGCAGACAGAGGAAAACAGTGGAAAAAATAGAAACACATAGTGCTAAACGAAGTTGGAAAACAAGAACTATATTGAGAGAGAAAATATGACAGCAAAGAATGAAAAATAGGAAGCATATTTTATTCATAGAAGCTGCAAAATTTATACAGGAAAGGATAACAAACTTTCCTAACTTGCGGCCACTTCAAATTCAAAAAGTAGATAAAATTAAATCAGAAAAATCTGGAACTAATAGCTACATGATCCAGAAAATTTAGCAACTAAACTTAACCAAGTCTTTAGCTTAAACATGATAAATAATAAACTGTAAACAAAAAATAAAACAGTAAAAAATAAGTTAGAACGAAAAATGCCAAATATCTACCAAAAACTCTCTTCTTAGTACGAAATGTTGCAGATGCTAATACTAATACAAACAGGAGGATGGACGTACAACAAACATGAGAAGCTTTAAAAGATGAAGATTGAGATTTGTGTTAAATGACATCAATTTTCCTGGTACGAAAATAATAAAATATTGGAAAATAAGGTTTAAAAATAAAATGAATGACGTTTTGAAATGTCTCAAAATTCTCAATGGGGAGAGGAAACAACAGGGTGGTGTGTTGGTGAAAATTAATGTTTTAAAATCATAATAGAAGTTAAATAGATAAGATAAAAGATTTAATATTTAAAAGATTTAACTAGTGTTAGATAGTTATGAAATTAACTAAAAATTGAAATTGAATAAAATTAAAAATTTGAAATATAATTGAAAGAGATTATTTTTAACTATCGAAAAATTTAAAGTTTAATTGAAAAAATAGATTGTTAAATATCAAACAATTGATTTATTTTAGTTTATAAGAACTTATTAATTAATAAAAATTAAACGATTCATTAATAAATTGATTAATTTTTAATAATAAGAATTATTCAAGTAAATCGAACTAGTTAAAAACTGAACCAAAAAATTATGCAGTTTAAAATTTTTAAAATCAAATCGGTTGAACCGGTTATATTTTTTAACCATTCGTAACAATACATTAATTGATGGGTCCACCAATCGATAAAATTCCAACGAAAAAGTACACGAAATTCCACCGTTGTAATATTTTACGATCAGTTTGATATTAAATTGTCATTATTTATTTTATGAGACTACTATGAATTTATGAACTATAGTATTAAGCATTGATGTGATTCAGTTGAGTTTTTTTTTTATAATGACACCGATTTTATTATATTAAATCTTATAAATTGCATATGTATAATGAATTTAAATAAATAAAACGTAGATAAACGCTTAATTCAGTTTTCCTTGGTCGCATATGGGATTCCTTGAACAAAAACATAATTTTTGGGTGTGCTAAGTGTTAGTAAATACATAAAATCAATTAAGTTGCCCTCACACAATAGCTTAAGCTATTGTGTTGAAACGGTCACTTAATTTAGTATCAGAGCCTTTGTGACCAAGTGGTCATGAGTTCAAATCCAGAGTGGACCTGTGCAAGTTTCAAGCTCAAAGGGCTTTCACTTGAGGGGTATGTTAGTGAATACATAAAATCAATTAAGGTGCCCTCACACAATAGCTTAAGCTATTGTGTTGATACGGTCACTTAACTCTAAGCACTATATTTTTGAGTTTGCATGTAAAAGGAAGATGGTTGTGGTTCGCTGAATTCACTCTGCATTCACCGTCCCAACACTTTTTTTTAATCAATCCCTCATAAGCATGCGCGCGACCATATCTATACAATTATTTTCCTTTTTAAGAAGGAAGAATTTCCTTCAAAAAAGAAGGAAGAATTAAAGGTGTCACTGTAGTGGTTTATATAAACTATAGCTATAAAGATTAAAAACCTAAAGCTGAAGAAGTGGGTGGACTGCGATCATTGATGTACAATTTGAAAATTTTATGCTAAAGCTAGCAATAACAAGTATGGCTATAGGACCATTGTCATATGAAGAGGCCAGTCTTCTGCACACTTGCTCCATATCACAATCATTATAGCTAGCAGTTGATTTATGTTTTTTTAATATAAATAAAATTTTATTGATTAATATTAATGTAGTTACATTCACAACAAAAATCACATTTGGTTAAAAAAAACTGTTACTAAAACTTCAAAAATTGTCGCTAATAATTTATATTCGTCACAAAAAACGTCGCTGAATCCTCGTAGTTGAAAATTATAGGCGACGTTTTTATGCTAATCATCGCTAATATTTTTTTCCTAAACTTTATTTTTGTAGCAAAAAACTATTAGCAACATTTTGAGAAATCTTCGCCAATTCAATTTGTCTACGTTTGGTTTTCATATACAAATTATTAGCTACGTTTTAAAAAATGTAGCCAAAAGTTTTTAGCTATGTTTTCGAAAAAGTAATCAAAAAGTTTTACCTACATTTTGAAAATGTAACCAAATGGTTTTAGCTACGTTTTATAAAATATTATCAATTTTTTAATATACATTTTAGCAAAATGTTATACCAAGTTAATTATAATAATTTGTGACAATGTTAATCCATACTGTTGTATATAATATTTAGATTTTTATTGTTAATTTATTATGCAAAAATAATTGATAATTTGAAACGTTGAATATAAAAAGTAAAATATTATTAAATTATACCAATAAAAAGAATATTTTTCACATATAAGATTTTAATTAAAGCCTTAACAATTCTTATAAATAAAATAATAAATACAGAAACCAGTTTACAAATTGTAACTGTTGAGATTATAAAAAAAAATTGCAACGTAACTAGGATGACTAGGTAGGTTTGTCCATATTGATGGGAGCAAGTTCATAGCTTAGCCATCATATAAGAAAGATAAGTTACTAGAACCTCCAGAGATCTGATCTCCACCAACTGTTTAGAGCATATACCTGCTAAGTGTTTTTGCACATATATGCATAAAGAAGACAATTTGTAAATTTTACAAAACATGATCATAACAACAGAGACAAACAGTTAGCATAGACATAAGCAATCTATCCCTAAGATAATAACAAAAACATAAATTTAGAAATATCAAATAATCTATTTTTGAAGATCCACAAATTGCGGTACAAGTAATTACTAACTAATTGAAAAAACTTTTTTGTTTAACTATGAGCATCCCATATATAGTTGCATTGAACAATTAAATGTAACTAAAAGCACCGTTTGGTTGCAAATGTAGACAAAAAGTTTAGAAAAGCAAAATCATGAAGAAGAGTTGTTAGATCGCGTATGGCTCGAGTATTCACAATACGCTGCGGAAAAGACCATAACACAACATGAAGTATAACCGAAA
>JAOTBA010000003.1:9166786-9187413 GCA_025629845.1 Erythroxylum squamatum | reverse complement strand
ATATGGAGTAGGTGGTCACATGTGTATTAGGTGTTTGCAATGTACTATAAATAGAAGGTTTGATGTAAGAGAGATAGAAATGAATTTAGAAGAATAATTCTCCTCTCCCAAATTCTTAAGTTTTAGTTTCGGTTTTATAACACCGATTCTCTTTTCCTCGCGGCCCATTTTTCTTATGTCTACGTTCGTTGATCCATGACGCGATCATCCAGTCACCCGAAAGCGAAATATCTAGAGATAGCTATTTGTAATTTTGTATACATCACGTGTAAATTGTAATGCACGAGTAAAAGCATGTACAGTAAGAGGCTAGCGTGGATGGGTAAGGGTTCAGTACCTCGAGAACGGCACTCTTTTGCGTTGATCCTCATCTTCTCTCTTTGTCTTGTAGCCCTCTGCAAAAGTTCCAGATCTTCAAACCACACCGTTCGTTTAACAATAATATCCACAACGAGAAAAGATATTTAGGAGTCACCATCCTTTGGAGTATAGTTTCCTCTTGCAGATATTTAAAAGCAATATGTGATTAGAAGCTTAAAAAACAGGTAAAGAATCCATATATAACGTTCTTGGATCCATCAACTGGCGCAACTTGAGACATGCATCAGATTGGGCACTTCATTTAAGAACAAAAGATCTTTTTCTAACTATCAAATAAAATATTTTTAGACATACTTTCTCTTATTCATAATAAGTGTCGTTTTAGAAAAATACACGCTTATTAAGAAAGCTAATGAAATTATAGATATACCTTTATTAAATTAGCATGCGAGAGAAATTGCAATTTAAATTGCCTTGAAATTGTGATCTGTGTAATTAAGATGAGACAGAAATTAAAGGTTAATTTTGGAAGTAAAATTATAAACATGCATACAAAGTCAATAATGACACTTATTTTAAATAATTAAAATATATTTAAAACGACACTTATTATAAATCGGAGGCAGTATATATATATATATACATATGCGCTATAAAATCTCAAGAGTCAATGGGCCATACGGTAATTTACCAAAAAAGCCCGGGGCAATGAAGTGCCAAAGTATTTTTTTTTTGGTGAGTAAGGGAAAGCTGGGGAACCTAGTTCCCCAGAAAAGCAATAGATTGACAGTCGCCTGTGAGATGCAGCTGAAGCCTAGGGGGCAGGGTCGGCCAATATGTCCACAGGACACCTGCGCGGAGCCAATCTTTGCAAGGAAGTCTGCACAGTAATTGCCTTCGCGAAGAACATGGTGAGGTGAGCAGCCACTGCCGAGCTAAAAGGGCTTGGATATCGTGAATGATAGCAAGATGTGGATGATAAGGTTGTGGCAAGGCGAAAATAAGAGTAACCACGTCTAAGCAGTCACTCTCCGCGATCATACTGCAATACCCCAAGTCCCACGTGAGTTGAAGACCTGTTTAAACCCCTGTAATTCCGCAAGTATTTTCGTCGCTACGCCAAAGTATTAAATATCAGAATCTCCGATGCTCACGGACCCCACGCTTGAACCCCAACACATCGCACGTGATAATCTCTTCCATCTCTATCATTTGAGCAACGTGGCCGTATCACGGGTCGACAAGCGTCCTGCGGACATCATTAAGTGCCGAATCACTTACGTAGCCGACCATTCCGTTCTCGATTTTTATTCAATCACTGACCCGCCCGAACTTTCTAAATTAGCCGAACACGCTCCTTTCTTTCTCTCGCTAGCTTCTTTTTCTTCTACTTCTGAATCGGATCGTATATTCTCGTTAAATTCAATATAGGAAGGTATGCTCATCAGTTAATCCAATTCTTCCTGACATGATTTGCCTATATTTGTGAGCTTTACTTGCAATTTCTGTTTTGGAGTGCTCGTACTTTTTCTGAATCTGCACGGGAGTGGTAGCGTATCCGAATGCTTACTTGTTGCCGTCTTTTTTTTATTTTTGGATTTTAACTGCTTTCAAGTGTTTTTTCTTCTCAGAAAGATTAAATTACGACTATAACAATTTGAATTTTTTAAATATTTTCTTTTTTTGAGGTTGCTTAGTACATGTTAATGCAGTTTTGTGGAGTTTAGTTCTTCAGTGATTCGTATAAGATAGAGCTGGACTGACATAGCTGTTTGATTGGAAATTGCAGCTCCATTTCTTCAGATTTTGGAAGCTTGGCCGAGGATCAAACAGGCTTTGTATGTAGGCCGCAGAAACCTGTGTTTACTTGTTTCGTGAATTTTGAATCTTGATACGATTCCCATACATTCGTTAGCTATATACTTAATCATTATTTTTTCTCCTGATTCTGTTTCAAGTTTTAGATCTTTTTTAATCAAGATTTGTGCTCTTATTCCAGGATTTCTTGAGAGCTAACTGTATAGAGGAATATGAGTAATAGCATAGGCCATAATTTATTCCACCAGAATTTGATTCGACATGGGGTTTTTCAGCATCAAAGCAAACTCAGTTCATCTGGAATTACTGCAAACTCTTTGTTCCAATCTGCAACTATAAATCAACCAGCCTCGCGGATACACTGGTCTGGATTGTTGACAAACTTTTATGGCAGCAGGTTAAAATTGCGAAAATCAAAAGTAGCCTTTGGAATGCATCACCGTGTTGCAATTTCTCCTCGTGCTGTATTGGCTACGGATCCAGCATCTGAGGTTAGCTAATGATTGCATTTTCTCTTCTGCATCTCTTTAATAGTCATTAGATTTTTATAGCTGGATAGGATAATCATAGTACTAAAGCTTTAAGAACAGAGTCCTCTGTCTAATGTTGGTGCTAACAAATCTGCAAACCAATTAAGAACCCTTCGTGTATCTGATTGTATGGCAGCATTGAAGATTTGGTGCTCCAGATTTCCTCTTCAAAAAATTTGAGCACTTGATTTTTAAATTATGACAAGAATGTATTTATGTAATCTTATGAGATGGAATGATAATACGTGCTTGGAGTTTGCATGTTTGCCAAATACAATAACAGTTCAGATGGTCCTGTACTTCATTGTCTGGGAACAGCTTGTCATCAAATATGCCCTGGAACAGTTTTGTGACATGGACTGGGGAAGTTCACTTCGGTTGGAAGTCATGATTTTGTATTTCCTGCAATCTTCTGGTTTTGCCGCCAAGTGCTCTTCTTTTAATTCTTCTGTTTTTTCTATGGTAAAATTCCATTCAAATGGTCATTTACTTTTCCTGGTGGGAGGTACAAGAGTTATGTGCTGAGGTGATGGTGTTGTTTACAAAAAGGATCTTGTTGCATAATGGAAGCTCTTATGAGTGTTGGATAAACAGAAACTTATCTTTTTTACTTGTTTTCCACTGAATATAATCTTTACATAAGCCATGGACTAAGAGAGATGTAGATATCTGAATAATTGTTTATTTTCTGATTTCTGCTCCTTAGTTTAACAGTTTCTTTCTTGCAGAAACTTGCTGGAAAATTCAAGCTTGATGGAAATAGTGAATTGCAGGTAACTTATTGTTGACCATTGACATAAAATGAGGCTTGATTAGTTTAATCCAACTTCAGTACCTATCTCTGATGCCTAGTGTCAAATAGCATATAGGATGACATAAGACTTACACAGATTTAATTCTTTATGTCCCTGAGCAGGTTTTTATTAGCAATCACACTGCTGGATCCTTCATGTCTGTAAATATCCAGATTACTAACAGCACTGGTCCTTTGCTTCTACATTGGGGTGTGATACAAGATAGAAAGCAGTAAGTCCACGTGCTAAAATACTGGTGTACACATCTTTCTTTGCTCGTAATATAGCTGATTAGAAATTCTATTCCTCTTACGGTATCATTTTCAATATTTTCCAGAAAGTGGGTGCTTCCATCTCGTCACCCCCATGGAACAAAAAATTATAAGAACAGAGCACTTAGAACTCCTTTTGTGAAGGTAAGTATCTCAAGCCCACAAATTGCTGGGTTATCTTATGGAAAATCTTCAACTAATGCAACTGAATGATCTTTTGGCTGGTTGTCTGCTGTGTTTCTCTAGTCTGGTTCTGGTTCTTATGTCAGAATAGAGATTGAGGATCCTGCAATACAAGCTATAGAGTTTCTCATAGTTGATGAAGCACAAAATATATGGTTAGCTAATTTTAGTATCATTTTGCTTCGCACTACTTAATACGAGCTAGTTGCTTCAAGATTATATCTCTGTATTTTTTTTTTCTATTTTCAGGTTTAAAAATAATGGTGGGAACTTTCATATCGAGTTACCCAAGAAAGAAAAGGTGATTATACCAAGTGTCTCCCTTCCTGAAGATCTTGTGCAAATCCAAGCATATTTGAGGTGGGAAAGAAAGGGTAAACAAATGTATGCCCCTGAACAAGAGAAGGTAAGTATTCTTTTTCAGTATGGGCTAGCTGCTCAATCAACTAGTACTGACTCCTCTTTGACATCGTACATCTTTTTCCTGTTGTAATCATGCTGAGACTATTTTTTTCTTTTCTTGAATTTGTAGGAGGAATATGAAGCTGCACGTATTGAGCTGTTGGAGGAAGTTGCCAAGGGTACTTCCATCGAGGACCTCCGAGCTAAGTTAACTAAGAAAAATGATATGCTTGAAAGTAAGGAGCCATCCGTCTTTGAAACAAAAGAGAAGATACCTAATGACCTTGTACAAATACAAGCTTATATTAGATGGGAAAAAGCAGGGAAACCCACTTATTCTCCAGAGGAGCAATTGGTAAATATTACACTTTTTCTTAACTGGTTTGTTTATGAAATGCATCTTCCATAACCATTTTCCTGCTGTGAATTGACCAATTAGTTGTGGGGTGTATTTGAAATGAATATTGTTAATGTAGCCATTACTTATGCATAATTCTTATTTCCATGACATTTTCTATGCAGAAAGAATTTGAGGAAGCGAGAGCCGATTTGGTGACTGAGCTGGAGAGAGGTGCTTCTCTTGATGAGATACGAAATAAAATAACAAAAGGAGAGATACAGACTAAGGTCTCAAAGCAGTTGCAGACTAAAAGATATTTTACCGTTGAAAGAGTAAAACGGAAAGAAAGAGACTTAGGGCAGCTTATTACCAAATATGATGCTACTAAATCTTTCATGGAAGAATCTTCTGTGGAATCAAAGGTCGTGAAAGCAGTTGAGATTTTTGCTATTGAAAAAGAAAAGATAGATGGTGGTGATGTTCTTAAAAAGCAAATCTTCAAGCTTGAAGACAAGGAGATTCTGGTGAGATAATAATGCATTTGTGAGTTATTTCTAAGTTAAGGTTAATCTTACCTCTGTGCTGTACTTCTCTTTAAACTTTTGTGCTCCCTACACATTCTCAGGTACTTGTAACCAAGGCTGCTGGTAAGCTGAAAATCCATCTGGCAACTGATTTCAAAGATCCAGTTATTCTTCATTGGGGTTTGTCTAAAAGGTCTAGAGATTGGTCGGTAAGATTTTAAGAACTGTTATCTTGGAAATATTTATCAAGATGATATATGTGATGCAGCCAAAACTATGTTGTTGCTTGTATTTTGCTGATTGGTTATATCAATTTATGAGGATTTTTCAGGCACCACCACTAAGCGTGTTGCCACCTGGTTCAGTTACTTTTAGTGAGGCTGCTGAAACACAATTAGCAAATGAGTCTTACGGAGAACTTCCTTGCCAGGTGTGCAATGTAAAATTTGGTTGCATCTTGTCTTTTATAGAATAGAGAATCCAGTATTTCACTATAGTTCGATAATTACAAGTGAAGAATATTCCAAAGCAAAATTTGAGCATTCCACTTAAAAAGTTTACATCAAGTTCAATCGTGAATGTAATGTTACTTTTCCTCTCATCCATTTTCAGCTACAGTGCACTGAAATAGAGCTTGAAGATGATAAATTTGCCGGGATGCCTTTTGTACTTGTGTCAAATGGAAAATGGATTAAGGATAAGGGATCTGACTTTTATGTAGGGTTTGACAGTGGACTGAAGCAGGCTCAGAAGGTCTCTTTTTGATGATACTCTGACAACATCCACTTTTTTTTTCTGCCTTTTTCACTATCTATTTTTCGGATAAATAGTTTAGATTGTTTTCAATTAAAAGGATGCTGGTGATGGAAGAGGTACAGCCAAGTCCTTGTTGGATAGAATTGTGGAAATGGAGAGAGAAGCTCAGAAGTCTTTCATGCACCGGTCTGTTATCTGCATTTGGATCATATTTTGACCTTTTCAATTGAGCACCTTTTTTGTTGTAGTCTATTTTGCATAATGAACTTGATTTGAGCTATCCATATATTCTATGTAGTAATTGCAAACTGTAAAGTCAATTTTAAGCATACAAGTACATTGATGTAGATTTACTATCATTCCCAGTGGTGTATTTGGTGTCAAACAACCATGTGATATGTTATGCTCTGAGGAATTTTATGAGGGTAGTTTTTATGTAGAAGTGAAGGAAATCAGAAAGTGTCCCCAAGAAGACATTCCTTAAGAAATTAAGGCCCATCTTATTTTCCATGTTAGATGTTAACATTTAAGTTTTATTTTGTGCATGTTGGATATGGTTTCTTGAAAAAACTTATGCATATGATCTAAATTTATGGAAATACAAAGTTGTCAGTCTTTATTTATTCATGATGTTGCGTGAAATTTCAGTTTAGTTGATTGATATATTGTATTGGAGCAGAGAATAAATTTATTGATTTGATGAGCTAGCATAAATTATGCTTCCAGATTGTTCGTTGTTGGGAAAGTTGTTGGCCTTACTCTCCATTTCTTTTGCTAGTTTTAATATTGCTGCAGACTTGATAGATCAAGCCAAGGATGCTGGCGTATTGGGTGTTGCTGGGATCTTAGTATGGATGAGGTTTATGGCTACAAGGCAGCTCATATGGAATAAAGATTACAACGTCAAACCACGGTAAGAGTACTTGAACTAGTGGATCAATCATCATGGTGATCAATATACTAGGGCTTCAGACGATTGAGATGTGATGAAATTTCTTCAAACTGATACTGAGTTGACATTAGCCATCTGCAATTCTCCAATATCTTGAATGGTTATAATTGTCTATTTCCTACTGTTGCAGTGAAATCAGTAAAGCCCAGGATAGATTTACAGATAATCTCCAGAATATATACAGTGGATATCCACAGTATCGAGAACTAGTAAGGATGATTATGTCTATAGTTGGTCGAGGAGGTGAAGGGGATGTAGGCCAACGTATTCGAGATGAGATCCTAGTTATCCAAGTCAGCTGTTCTTGTCTATTGAATTTTCTCTAGATATTTCTTCACTTTTCTCAGATTTCTTGCTGAGTTCATGTTTGACTAATAGAAACTGTTTTTAATTCAAGAGAAATAATGATTGCAAGGGTGGAATGATGGAGGAATGGCATCAGAAATTACATAACAACACTAGTCCAGATGATGTTATAATCTGCCAGGTATGTGGAATGTGAATCAAGCCCTATATATCTTCATATAAAGTCATGAGATGTAAGAACTAACAATGATCATTGCAGGCATTAATTGATTATATCAAAGCTGACTTTGACGTCAGTGTGTACTGGAAAACTTTGAATGACAATGGAATAACGAAAGAACGACTTTTGAGTTATGATCGTGCCATCCATTCAGAACCAAATTTCAGAAGAGATCAAAGAGATGGCCTCTTGCGAGACCTTGGACACTATATGAGAACTTTGAAGGTATGTTATCAGAATTCTAATGTTAGAAGTTTACCTCTTACGTAGAGCTTGATACATGCTTCTCTTGTTTTCTACTTATAAGAAATGATATTTCAATTTGGTGATCAACTAACCACAGGAAGAATATGTTTTGAAATGAATATGTTTATGAGTACAGGTTCACCTTTTTGGATGGTGGAGATTATAAAAGAGATTATAAAAGTTATATCTTTTACGATCACTTTTAGCATTATTAATAATCAATATTCTCTATCTGGCTTATTTTGAGACATTAAGATCTCTTACGAGTGGAAGGAAAAAATAGAATATGAACTAACAAGAAGGAAAAGAAGGTAATATGAGAGGAATAACGTTGTAGCCAAAAGATAGCTGAGAGGAACAAAGCCACTTTGAAGGAAAAAATAGAATATGAAGTAACAAGAAGGAAAAGAAGGTAATATGAGAGGAATAACGTTGTAGCCAAAAGATAGTTGAGAGGAACAAAGCCACTTTCCTTTATTCTTATTTCCTTCTTCCCAAGAAAATACCTCTTTTAACAATATGCTTTGATCCCTTTTGTTTGCTTCGCAAGATTGATTCAATTTAAATTACAGGCTGTTCACTCAGGTGCAGATCTTGAATCTGCTATTGCTAATTGTATGGGCTACAAATCTGAGGTAGTACCACATGTTGGCTGACATTTTATTACCCAATGAAATTTCATTAGGATTTTATAGACTTTTGCTTCTTGCTCCATAGGGCCAAGGCTTCATGGTTGGCGTGCAGATTAATCCTATCCCAGGCTTGCCATCTGGATTTCCAGTAATTGTTTACTTTATTTCAATCTTAAAGTTGAGATATCTTTCTTCCGATTTTTGAGGCAGATTATATTTGTATTTCATGACAGGGATTACTGCAGTTTGTCCTAGAACATTTGGAAGATAAAAATGTGGAAGCCTTTCTTGAGGTAATAGGATATTTATGTATCAAATATGGCCCCTGTTTTATGAATTTATAAGTTGAGATTTGATCCTTTTCTTTTTCCTTGTTTTCCAATTTAGGGTCTTCTCGAGGCTCGCCAAGAGCTTAGACCATTACTGATTAAGCCTAGCACTCGTCTGAAGGATCTTTTATTTTTGGATATCGCACTTGAGTCTGCTGTTAGGACTGCTATTGAAAGAGGTTATGAAGAGTTGAACAATGCAGGACCCGAGGTGAGGTGGTGTTCAGCAATTGTGTCCATGAATCATTCATTATAGTCCTTGATCTGTTGGTGTCTGAATTCCCTTCTACTGCTTTATTCTTATTATATGACATATATTCTTTTCTTCTTTAAATGTTGATCATTCTGCAGAAAATAATGTATTTCATCTCTTTGGTTGTTGAAAATCTTGCCATATCATCGGATGACAATGAAGATCTTGTCTACTGCTTGAAGGTGAATTACATTTTTGGTTTTCTGGAGGCCTGAGTCATGATGTACTTGTGGTTATATTTGTTCCTCATTTACCTATGCAATTACAATCTCAATCTTCGTTTTATACTTGTCCTTTGGTTATGCAGGAATGGAAGCATGCCCTTACCATGTTCAATAGAAAAAGTGATCAGTGGGCCTTGTATGCAAAATCTGTTCTCGACAGAACTCGACTTTCACTTGCTAACAAGGCCGAATGGTACCAAAAAATTTTGCAAACCTCAGCTGATTATCTTGGATCAGTCCTCGGAGTGGACCAGTGGGCTGTATGTATTTAGTTAGCTTTGATGTGGTGAACTATTTCTTCCATTATGTACAAAATTGTTACATTTTCAATGTCCTTATAACTGCTTGTTACAGGTGAACATATTCACTGAAGAGATTGTCCGTGCTGGATCAGCTGTAGTTCTGTCCACACTTCTTAACCGACTTGATCCAGTGCTTCGGAAGACTGCTAATCTTGGAAGGTTAGTTCAACCAATGACTGCGTCTGCCTGAAATTTGTTAGCACCTCAAAAGATTGAATTTCTCTGGTAACGATGCCAATAAGCTAAGTTAATATTTTTTTGTCAAGGGAATTATTCAGTCAGATCTAGTTATTCAATTTTGCAGCATATACTCTTCTGCTTACAAATTATAAGGCCAAGTTTAACTTTTACTGGTGGGTAACAGTTGGCAGGTTATCAGCCCAGTTGAGGCTGTTGGATATGTTGTTGTGGTGGATGAGCTGCTTACGGTACAGAACAAAACTTTTGACCGCCCTACAATTTTAGTGGCAGCAAGAGTAAAAGGGGAAGAAGAGATTCCTGATGGTGCAGTTGCTGTGCTGACTCCTGATATGCCAGATGTCTTATCTCATGTTTCTGTAAGAGCAAGAAATTGCAAGGTAATGACATCCAGCATTATGATCTTTGGCTCAATACCATGGGTGACATCTGATTGTTGTGTACTGCCATTTTGATAGGTCTGCTTTGCTACTTGCTTTGATCCAAATATTCTGAGGGACCTGCAAGCAAAAGAAGGGACATTTTTGCAACTGAAACCTACGTCTGCAGATATGTTTTATTGGTACTTCTGTTTTTCTATGTTAGTTTTGGATTGCATACTATGTCTAAAGATGTGCATGACTGCATAAATAATTATCAAATTAATGCTCAACGGCAGTGAGTTAAAAGAGGGTGAGGTGGCAGATCCAACTCCCACTAATGTGAAAGACCTTGGCCCATCACCTGTGAAGTTGATCAGAAAGCATTTTGCTGGCAAATATGCCATATCATCGGAGGAATTTACCAGTGAAATGGTAAGGTTTGGAAAGAACCTTATTTATCATTGTTTGATTTCTGTTATGAGCTTCTTTAAATTTTCATTTGGATCCTTCCACTAGGTTGGTGCAAAATCACGGAATATCTCATATCTTAAAGGTAAAGTGCCATCTTGGGTTGGAATCCCAACCTCAGTTGCTTTACCATTTGGAGTTTTTGAGAAAGCTCTTTCAGATGTTTTAAATAAGGTAATTATAACAAGTTTCCTTGTGTTTTCAGTTCCCGTATTTGTTTTATGTTACAAATTTATATTATTGATCTCTGGGAAATTTTTACCATATTTCAACTCTCTCTTTGTAAGCGAGCAATAAGATTTTTAATGTAATAAGACTTCCCTTGCTCGTTACATATTTCCTATACTCTTTGTACAAAAAGCAGCTGAACGTGGCAATGAAATTGGACCAATGGATGCTCAATTACATTGAATCTTATTGTTTTCTTTGGTCCAACTTCATTGCCACGTTCGGTTGCTTTTTGTATCCACCCCTGGGTTGATTATGTGCAATTATGTCCTGGTTATTTCCAAATCTAGGCAAGTTCTGTGACAGTCTTGTCTGTGTCTGACATGCTCTCCCTATGTGTGTTTGATTGGCAGGATGTGTCCAAGAAGTTGCAATCTTTGAAGAAAAAGTTAAGAGAAGGAGAACATAGTGCCCTTAGTAAAATTCGAGAGACAGTTCTACAGATGACCGCACCACCACAGCTGGTATTTTTCATTAACAATATCTGATGTTTGTTGTAGCTGAAATTAGTAAGTACGTCTCTGTACTGAGATTGCCTTCAATGCTTGAGATGAACGGTTCTGTTAATAACTCTCCCTTTTGTACCAAGTTGCAGCCTAAAGAATAGAAATGAAAAACATATCTTGCAAATGAAATCGTTCAGATGCTATTTTTTCCCATGTCACAAGCAACAGCCTGTGATAACGAGTGCTTCAAATAGTTGGATATCTTAAAAAAGGCTTTAATCAATTCGGACTTGCTGTAGCTTTTGGCTAACCAGCTTCATCCCTCTCAGACATTTTCCCCTTTTGATCCAAACTATTGATGGATCTAAAAATAGACGTAACTTGGAACTGTATCTTGGTACCTGTGTGAATTGACTCCTTTTTTAACCCCAGTTTCATAAGATGCATGTACCATCTGATTTTTGCACCTTCCAAAGAAGCAGATTCGGGCTTTCTTTTCTTATCGTTTTCCTTATTAAATGTAAGTTGAATAATCAAGAAGTCCACTGTATACTGTACATCCATTTGGAAACCATCGATCATGATCTAGAGTCAATTACAGGTACAAGAGTTGAAGACCAAGATGAAAGCTTCTGGGATGCCTTGGCCAGGTGATGAAGGTGAGCAGCGATGGGAGCAAGCATGGCTGGCCATTAAGAAGGTTGGATTCTTATCATAGTCAAAATTGCATGTGCCAACATTGTGATGCCTAGTATACGGAAGTAAAGCACATTTTTCTTTTTGCTCTTTTTGTTGATTGCATTATTTTTGTAGTAATTTTATCGTAAGCATCATTTTTTGTGGTCCGTGGGAATGCTTAGAGTTAGTATTCCTCCATGTTCGTCATGCATGTTCAGAGGTTACTTATGTATGACTGATGACAAGCAATAATATTGGTAAATTCTCAATTCTTTCTGACGAGTTTAATGAGCATGTGATAATGTTGTACAAACTTGGACCTGATGATAACCATGCCTGGCTGCATCAACCTGCCCCAGGCTCCTACAGACATCTAATTGCTTTTAACTCTTACGCCTGTGTTGATTTTGTGTCCACTATTTTATCAGGTCTGGGCTTCAAAATGGAATGAGAGAGCATACTTCAGCACAAGGAAAGTGCAGTTAGATCATGACTATCTCTGCATGGCTGTCCTGGTTCAGGAAGTGATAAATGCTGATTATGCGTTTGTTATCCACACAACTAATCCATCTTCAGGCGACTCATCAGAGATATATGCAGAAGTAATGAATTTCCAGCAATCTAAAGACAGCTTTTCCTTTGGACCTTGAATCATCTTACAGAAAAGAAGTAAACATACATCTAAATCGCATTCTCTCTGCTTGTATAGGTCGTGAAAGGACTCGGAGAAACTCTTGTTGGAGCATATCCTGGCCGTGCATTGAGCTTTGTCTGCAAGAAGAATGACTTGAACTCTCCTCAGGTAAGGAAGATTTGTAATATACCAGGATGTGAAAGATTTGTAATATACCAGGATGTGATTTAGCATAGGCATGAAGAAGGACAAGTGCGATTATGAGTGCTCAATTTATTCGTACTTGTAGAAATTTTATCTCATCTTTAGAGAAGTGTTATCAGCCAACTGGTTATTGACTTCCTAAAAGAAACCATTGTGCCTTGTGGCCTATATTTCCCTATCTGAACTATGATTGTGATATGTTTCAGGTGTTGGGTTACCCAAGTAAACCCATTGGTCTCTTTATAAGACGGTCTGTTATTTTCCGATCCGACTCAAATGGAGAAGACTTGGAAGGTTATGCTGGTGCAGGCCTTTATGATAGGTAAAATCCTTGGTATCTTCGTCACAAAATGTAGCGGAGCCAATTCTGGAATTCACATAGGATAATTGTTATGTAGCAATTAATATATTATTTCCTTTCTTTCTTCTGACGTAGATGATCTTGTTTTGCAGTGTCCCAATGGATGAAGAAGAGAAAGTTGTGATTGATTACTCGTCTGATCCGTTGATTAATGATAACAACTTCCAAAAATCAATTCTATCAAGTATTGCTCGGGCTGGAAGTGCAATTGAGGAGCTATACGGATCGCCTCAAGACATTGAGGGTGTGATAAGAGATGGCAAGGTCTATGTTGTTCAGACAAGACCTCAGATGTAATCTTCTTTTTTCTTTTTCTTTTATAATTCCCTTCCACGGTACTTTCTAAACCGGCTTTGGCCTATAAAAATGTGTAAGTGAAAAATATACCATAAAAGAGCTGAAGAGGAATAAAAGAGGAAATATAAGGACGGGAGGTTATACCAAATAATCGGAGTACGGAGGCATAACATCTTATTTATCTGTTTAAAATAATAAAGTATCTGTTTCACCCACCAGTATGTCCATCTTATCTGCGAGAATATGGCTTTTGCATTTTGCCTACTTGCAGTTGAATTTTCATTTTAGCTCGCATATGAAAAACATTGCATGAAAATCACACCCAAAAATTTATTCTCCAATTAGTAAACGATCCAAGTCAAAGTAGGACTGCCCTCACGCTTATAGCGTAGTCGGTACGTAGTGTTAAGGATAAAAATATAGTCAGGTCTTTGCCAAAAATGCATGGAACGGACATTTGTGCTTAAGTCAACGATCGTGGTCGCAAGTCACAAGCACAAACATTATCTACATTATTCTTCAGCTTCATATAACACATTCTGCGACAAATCAACATAAACTCCCCTCTGCATTTACAACTGACACGTACATCCACACCTCGTTCAAACGCCCCGAAAGGTGTCCAGAGCTGTTGAACTGAGCTATACCATACGAAGCTTTATCTTCCAAAACAGCACCCGAGTGCCCTTTTATGCTGCTCACCAGAGCTTCCAGTTCTTTTCCGATGTTATCGTCTCCGGCGAACCCTGAAAACTTCCTCACCGCCACGCACCGAGCCCTCCAGTTATCTAGCTGCAAATTAAGTTCTGGGTTTGGCTGAGGAGGAGCAACTCCGTAATTGATTGAGACAAACAGGCTTACACGGTACATCATGGAGGACGTCCCTTGTTGCGATGGAGTGATGGTCGTTAAAACAGGAGCTGTCATCGGTATCTGAGATCTGTTAAGGTTTGCCCCATTAATGTATTGGTAAATCCTGTTGAAAAAAGACCAAGAAAAACAATGCATTATTGGGAATACACTCCAACTGCAGAACCACAATTCCAGGATGCTACTGCTATTTAAAACGTTGGCATGTATACAAGCAGGGAAAATATTGCGAGAAATTAAGCAGGGTTAAAGGGTGATGAGAGGAAACCCGTGGAAGCCATCTTTGGTGGATTTCTGGAAGGAGGTTCCTTGGACAAGAGCCGACATCCAGGAGATGTCTTTGTAAAGTCTGATCTCGTAATCAGATTCCGATTGTATCACTGTGTACTTTGGTGTTTCTACTGCCTGGCCAAAGAAGACAAGGTTGATGAAAACCAGGAAAACTGGTGGTGCAGCCAAGTTGAAAATATTAAACTCCATTTCTCTCTGATTAGCTCAGCTTGAAGCATTTTGGCACTTGGACAGGCTTTTATAGCCATACAGCACGACACAACTTCAGAGCACGCAGAATTGGAATTTTTTTTTTCCCCTCTATCTGATACGCACTAGATGTCCTGTGTGCTGTGCATATACTGCCCGAGACAATCAACTAGTGCCATTCTTGACACAAATCTTACTGATATTGGTCCTGCATGAAATAGATTAAAAGAAAAGGGACAAGTTCCTATTAACAAATTCATAAGTGGGTTTAGTCCCATCAATATCATCTTGTCTGTATGCTAGCTATTGCTGAGAAGCGCCTCCAAAAGTAAAGAGATTGGTTTGTTTTGGAGGACCAACTTCAGTGGCATATCAACATCAGAATCAGTCAGTCAGGAGTCAGGACACTCAGGACCAGTTAGTCAAAGATTTGGTTGATTGGGAAATCATGGGGATGCACTAAATATTATAAGCTTATGCTAATTGCTAGTTGAGTAAGTATTTAGTATGCTTTTATTCGTTCTTTAAGGCTCCACGTTAGCACTAGGCGCTGCTAGGGAGAAATTTAAACATTTAAGTTATAAAATTTTATATTTTGACAATGATCATCATTATCATCAACAACACCCATTTGAAGTTCTATTGAGGCATGAGATCTAAAGAGGCCTGATAGTACGTAGTCTTACTCCAACCTAATAGAGAGGTTATTTCTGATAGAGTAGCATACAATATGTCATGAAGATACTAGACAAAGATCAATTCACCCTAAATTAAAAAGTTTTATATTCTCCAACTTAACGCCCGTGTCTTATTTTATTTTTTAACTTCAATTGTTACATATTTACTAATTGTTGTGGTCTAAATAAAATAATATAAATTAAATTCTATCTAGACCAACTAGAGGCAAGCGCACCCCGTCGACAAGTAATATAAAACGGTAAGAACCGGATATCATATTCAAGGGAATTCCAATACGTAAGATAATTAAATTAAACGATGAAAAATTACTCGAACGATCAAGAATTGATTGATTTAAAAATAAAATAAAATAAAGTAAGCAAATCAATGAATATGAAAAATGCAGGGTATGAATTAAAAAAGACAACTAGATTTAATCAAATGACAGAAATCGATTAAGGTATCGGATTTCAATTGGATTGGATACTAAAAATTGTAAAAATTGTAATTATGGATTAATCTAGGAATTACTTCACTTAAGCAAGTCGAGCCCAATGTTCATGGAAATTTCCTTCTCTTCTAAATCCGAGTCACCCACTTGGTTCATAGATAATTTGGAATAAAAGGCGTTCAATACAAGAAACCTAAAACTAAGTTCGTTAATCCTAGGTATCCTTATACAAGATCCTAAGGATGGTCTACACTTTAGTCTCAAGTATGTCGCTTGATTAATTTTTTGACAAATTAATTCTCATTGGTTATGGCATTTAATCATCTAAGGTCTTAATCTAGATGATCAAGCCAAATTAGGACTAAATATGCATTCAATCAAGCAAAAATCAAAACCATAAAAATTATCCTAATCCAATATCAATTTTAACCTTAACCAAAAAAAACTTACTCACACATATTCATCAATGTAACATAAATCATGGTCATAATATATGGTTGCATTGATTAAATCCACACAATTAAAATAAATAAGGAATTAATTAAAAAAATTAAAAACACCCCTTCTCTCGAAGTTGTATTTTCTCACGCCACTTGTTTCAGTACGTCTTGGCCAACGTCCTCAGTTTTCTCCACGCCAGCTTCTCCTCTTTTGGTTCTGTAGCTGATTCCTCTGCCACAGCTCACGCATAACTTTACTCCAACGTAGAGTGGAGAGTCTCCTTTTTCTCCACCAGCTGTTTGCCTCAACGTGGATGCTTTGTTTGTTGCCTTTCCACCAGCTGCTTCCACCAGCTGCCAACGTCTCCTTTGTCTCCACCAGCTGCTTGCCTCAATGTGTTTCTCCACCAGCTGCTTTCATGTTTTATCTCCACTGCCACTGGCATTTTATCTCCTATGCCACCAGCTGCTTCATGTTCTCTCCATCAACTGCCAACGTCTTATCTCCACCAGCTGCCAATGTTATTCTATCTCCACTAGCTTAACGTGTTTTTTCGTTTTTTAGCCACTAGCTGCAACGTTGTGTGAGTGGAGAGCCTTTGTTCCATGGTGGTGTAACGTAAGTGATGGAGTAAAGCTGCCTCCTCACATCTATCTTGATTCTTTTTTCAATAAGGTTTTTTTTTGGTCCAACACCTTATTCACTCCATTAATCTGTCCATCGCCAGCTAATTTATTTTCTCTCCTTTCAGCAAGTCAACTTTTCAAAACACCCTTTTCATGCTGCCTTGTTTTATCGTTCTTTTCTTATTGCTGCTGCCAACTCTCATTTTGTCTCTATGTATTGATTGTCTTTTAGCTCACTCATTCACGCCTAACATTGTGAATAACCACAGCCATGCTCTTTGTTTCTTTTCTCTCTTCCTGCCACCACCAGCTGCTGTTATTTTTTGTCATACACATCTCTCATTCTTCTCTTGGCCAAAACGTTAACGTTTTTGGCCACTCAAAAACGTTAACTTTTTTTTCTTTAAATGTGTGCCTGAAATTACAACAAATAACTCTAAGTTAGTGCAATTAAACATTAAATGAACAAGAATTTAGCAAATTATATATCTAAAATCAATATAAAATACCCATTAATAACATCCCCACACTTGAATTGTTTCTTGTCCTCAAGCAATTTACTTGGATCACAACCAACATATTTTGTCATTTCTTTTTTAACGAAAATCAAGTGTTTGCAATCCTTTAAAATTCGGTGAACTCGAGTATCAAGCTACTACATATATCATAATATTTTCATCAATGCATATAAACAAAATCAAAGGCAGATATCTTTGATCAAAAGCATGCACAAAATTAAAATGGACTTTCCTCACGATATTCACTCATGTCACTCAAGTGTATAAGGGTTGAGTTTCACTCAAAACTTCCTCTAAGAGATTACACTACCATAGGCTTGCAAATTCGCCTGTTTTCTGCTACATAGAATACATGCCATCATGGATCAAAAAGGCTTTTACTAAGGGTTGTAGTGGGGCTTAGGTTAAGGTAGGTAAAAAGGACAAAGGCTACTCACAAGCATTCACAAAGTACTAAGTAATGTGGGACAATCAAAAAGCACTTCTGAGATGTGCAAACAAAAACACTAGACTACAACTACTGATCACTATCCAATGCTACTGTTTGATTTGTTCTTCTTTTTTTCTTTTTTCTTATTTTTCTTTTTGTTTTTTTTTTGGGTCATAATCTAAACATAAAAGAAGATAGTAGTAGCACAAATCAACATCTGAGTACATGTACCTCTAAAACAACTCATAATAGCATTTAAAACAAAAGTCCCAAAATCAAGTACATCAAATACTTAATACTTCATTCAACTTGTGAAAGGGTCAAGCTAAAAAGTTTTCAGGTTTCAATGCAATGTGATTAATGCGAAAACAAACAAGGTCAAAGGCTCAAAGGGGGTAGCAAGGGAAAAATGAATTGGTGGGTCATTTAAGATAAAGGTTAAAAACAAAGAAGGCCTTTATCATGTCTATAAGGCATGCAACTAGCAGTATCAAACAGGTTCAGAGTAAGTTCTAAAGGTAATCCACATAGGGAAGCATCATATACAACAAAGAAAATAAATGACTGTGAGATGTAGTCATGTAGCTCAAGACCTCACATGTGCTTAAATGAAAATCATCAAAACTCCATACATTGCCTCATCACTTAGCATCAGTTATTGACTAAGTTTATGCCAATTAACTACTTCAATCAATCCACATGGTTCACTATCCTCTTAAGCTAAATTCATGCATACAACTCAATTCTCATTCCAACTACTTTGACAGAGGCGTATGGTCAAATTCATCAAATTCATGCACAAAAAAAATAAATGGAAACCAAGTTAGCTACTAAAAGAGTCGTAACCATTCAAGTGTGTATCTCTTAACATCAACATCAATATCATAAACATCAGCATGCATATAATCTCAACCCCCCCCCCCCCACTTAATATGAACATTGTCCCTAATATTCAAGTAGTCAATAATCAAACACAAAGAGGGAAAAGAGGAAGAAGAAACTTTCCTGAAAAAGAATCGGTCAAGAACTCTTTGCCACCAACAACGCAGACCCTAATGAAAACTCAAAACAACTCAAAGAAATGCATTAAACTAGAACGAAACACAAAGGAAACAACGAGAAAAGAAGAGAAAGAAAACAATATTCTTACTAAAAGGCATGCACTGTGATCAAGGAGGGGAAGGCGAAGTGTCATAAAGAGACCATCACTCTCAGAATTATCCACAAATCTTGGCATATACAATTTCACTCGTTGTCTATTTGCCTTAAAGGGGTTTTCATTTTCTCATTTTACCTCAAGGACCCCAAAAGGAAAGACTTGGATCACCTTGAATAGACTATACCACCTTGACTTAAGCTTCCCTGGAAAAAGACAAAGACGGGAGTTGTAGATCAATACCTGGGTGCCTACCTTAAAGTCTTGGTGGAGGATCTTCTTATCATGCTACTTCTTCACACGCTCCTTATACAACTTTGAATTGTTATAAGCATCGAAACGGAACTTTTCAAGCTCGTGAAGCTGCATAAGTCTCTTAGCACCTGCAGAAGACAAATCAAAGTTAAGAAATTTGGTAAACCAGTATTCATGATGCTCTAACTCAATTGGAAGATGACAAGACTTGTCATACACTATCCTGAATGGTGACATGCCTATGGGTGTCTTAAATGTGGTCTTATATGCCCAAAGTGTATCATCTAGCTTTAAAGACCAGTCCCGCCTAGAAGCATTAACAGTTTTCTCTAGTATTTTCTTTATTTCCCTATTTGAGACTTCAACTTGCCCACTCGTTTGGGGGTGGTATGGAGTAGCAACTTTATGGGTCACCCCATACTTAGCTAATAATGAATCGAAAAGTTTGTTACAAAAATGCAACCCCCATCACTAATGATAGCCCTAGGTGTGCTAAAACGTGTAAAAATATTTTTCTTTAAAAACTTAACAACATCTTTAGCCTCATTTGTGGGCAATGCCTCTGCTTCCACTCACTTGCTAACATAATCAGTAGCAACTAATATATATTGATTGGAGAAAGACTTAGGGAATGGTCCCATGAAGTTTATGCCCTAAACATCAAAAACCTCGCAAACAAGAATGTTAGTCAATGGCATGTCATGTCTCTTACTATTGTTCTTGACCCTTTGACGCCTATCACAAGATTTGACAAATGCAAATGCATCCCTAAATAAGGTTGGCCAATAGAAACCGCACTCTAAAACTTATGAGCTATCTTAGATGCACCATAATATCCCCCAGCCTCTCTAGAATGGCAATGATATGACACAGAGGACATTTCCTCTTTAGGAATGCAACACCTAACAATACCATCCACATAAATCTTGTAAAGAAAAGGATCATCCCAAAGATAGTATCTTACCTCAGAATAAAAAAATTTCTTTTGAGCATAAGAAAAATCAGGGGGATAGATATTACCAACAAGGTAGTTTACATAGTATGCAAACCAATGAGTGACTGTCATAACCATCAGATGCTCATCAGGAAAAATCTCCTGAATGTCCTTCTTTTTGTTAAGTCTAAATAGACTTTACGTATCGGATGATTTTGATGACAAACAAAAAGAAGACAAAATGAAAAGCAGACGAAATACTGTTAATGAAAAACAGACGCAATAAAGAACGGAAGAAAAACAGACGAAGCATAGAAAAGCAGACGGAAGCTATGCGAAGTAAAAAGCAGACGGAAGCTTTAATAAAAAGCAGACGGAAGCAATACAAAGCATAGAAAAGCAGACGGAAGCTATGTGAAGCGAAAAGCAGACGGAAGCTTTAACAAAAAGCAGACGAAAGCTATGTGAAGTAAAAAGCAGACGGAAGCTAGATGAAGAAAAACAGACG
>JAOTBA010000003.1:9144927-9166686 GCA_025629845.1 Erythroxylum squamatum | reverse complement strand
TGCCGAGATACGAATACACACTCATAACCCGTCCCAAAATACTATTTTACCCTTCCCATCGATGATGGGATGTTACAGTTGTCCCTTCTCTGCGCCGCCACCTTATTCTATTTGTGTTCTCTCCATTCAAAGTCTCCACAACTGTACTCTTTCACGCAAACCCAGCCACGCTCCTTGTTTTCTCCATCTCTCTTTGTTTTCATTTCCTTAAACCCTTACGGTCCCACCTTCTTATTCAAATTCACGTATAACCATCAATGCCGCCAGCTTCACTCCTCTTTTGTTTTCTATGCATTGGACGTCCATTTAGGTCTCCTTGATCCCACACTTTTTCACCACATTTTAACCTATTCTTCATGCAAATATCGTGGCTGCTACTATGTTAAAATGTTAACGTTTTTCTCTTTTTTTAATATCCTCCCTTCATTTTAGAGCTTTCCTTGCTATAGGCTTTTAAAAGTTCCAAATCCAATATGTGCCTAAAATTAAAACAAATAACTTTTAATTAGTGCAATTTAAACATTAAATGGACAAGAGTTTAGCAAATTTATGTATGAAAAATTAATACAAAAAATTATGTATGAAAAATTAATACAAAATGCCTATTAACACTAATCAATTCATATAAGGACCTTTTTTTTACCGGTTAAGTTAGATTTTTATTGGACATATAAATAATTGTCAATAGAATTATGTGTCAACTGGCAATCTCTAAATCTATAAACTCTAAAATCAAACTATGGCCAACTCCAAAATCAAACCCTAAATTTGGATTTTGAAGAGTCGTTTTTGTGGAAAGCACAAAGAAGGTAGGATTACATGTTAAATGTTTCCTATGGTCATGAAGGGTACGTATCCACAAGGAAGCTGTTTATAAAAACTGAAACCCATTGGGTTTAAAGACATGAGCATGATGTCGATAATTCAGCTAAACCAAACTCCGGCAACGGACCTAATATTGGACAAAGACTAAAGCTAGCATGTTAATAACAAGCCTCCGGTCCTCATCAGTCCAATATCCACTGGATCACCACAAGGAGAACCCAGTTGTTTTTGTCGTACATTTACGAATTACCAGCAAATGATCCGAAGCTTAGATTTGATAGTCACATACGAAGTGACTGACTGACATGATCAGACGACATGTGCAATCTTGCAGGTGACAAATCAATGCAACGTATGGCCATGATTGAACATCACAACATTGTCTTCCTAATTGCAAGCAATTCAACAATCCAGGCCTTCAAATGTACTTTGTTACAGCAACATCATCATGATTTGCGGTAAGGAGTGATGGACCAAGGACATTATGCCCTAAGCACGTATCCAAAAAACGTTACACCTTAAGCACTAAGAGACTCCCTCCAGGATTTAACACAATTGGAACATTCTTCCTTTTAAAAGGAATTAAAAAAAACAGCGTTTAGGTATGCTTGCACTTGGAGAACTCATTAATCAAATGATTAACTATAGAACTTAAAAAAATTAATGTGATAGTTATATACTGAGATCATTCTTAAGATTTTAAGCTAAAAGTTGGGTTGTTTCTATTCTTATTAAGAAATAACCAAATTTGAGAAGGTGAAGGGCTGGCATCTTAATTATATTCCAAAATGCAAACGGTGATGGGATTTTCTTATTGCTTGAAAAGCTGACCATGCCCCTCGAGACAAAATCATTGCTTAACAACACTATTCCATGCCTGGAAGCTTTTGTAACATTCCTTTTTACACCTTTCAAGAGCCTTTTTTATTTTAATATATGATACACACATACAGAGAAAGGATCATTGAGTGGAACCATATGCCATGAATGGAGCTACGTATACAAATTGTAGGCGTAGAGAGACATTAGGAAAATGAAGTTGGAAACAAAAAAAAGGGAAAGGATGGTGTCCAATGGAGGCCCTAAAATTCATCATTTACACTCTATACTACTACCATTCTTTATCATGATTCTATTCTCTTCTTTTTATGTGGACTAAGTGGAATTCACTTTACCATTATTCCACCTTTTAACTACTATTCAAAAGCTAGATGCTTTGATGCTTATTCTTCTAAGATCAAAAATGCAATCTATATCAATGTCACCAATTCATATATAGCCAGCTGCTTGTTCCTTATTCTTCGCTTGCTTTTTATTTGTTCCCGAGTTGATGGAAACAAGCAAAAAGCAGAAATTCTCAGAACCAATAATCTATATATGCTCTTGAACTGCAAATGCAATAAATTCGTTAAAGATATTAAGGGATGGCAATCCTTTTCTTGACTTGGTAACTCTTGTGTGAGGACCAAGTAAAGTATTCGCTTTGGTTGAAATAAATGTTCCTTAAAATAAGCATCTTTTCTGATGTGGGATTGATTATTTCGATTAGTATGTGAAAGCCGAAGGGTTCTTTAACTTGAAACCGACCGACCAAAGAGTCTTGACCAAAATCAGCGGCTCAACCATATCAAAGTCAAGTAATTACAACTATGATATCATTGCAAAGTTCTGAACGTGAAGGCCCGCAGAAGCCGTCTGGAGGAGTTGTTTGAGCCTTAGATTATGAAACTTTCTTATCCTATTCAACGTTTTCTGTTTAAACAATGAAAAGACAGGTAAGCATCTTAACCCTAAATTTTAAAACTTTAATACCTATTATTTTTGTTTCGTGACTACTATTTTTTTACCTGTAATTTTTTAAAATGTAATAATCTCACACTTATTCTAAATAAATTTTGACGATTTTCTTGAAAATTGTTAATATTTTATAGTCCTTTATTCTTATTCTTTTTCTTTTTTCAAAAAATAGTAAAATTAGATCACTAATTTGTAATCGTGAGACCAACTTCAGTACCATCGAAATATATTAGTTAGGTGTCCTTTTTTTTAAATCTTTGTTAAAACTAATGAACCTATACACAAAGTTTGACCCTTTAATGGGGTAAAGGATTATTGATTCTATCAGCTTAGGATAGGGTTCAAGCGATGCTATGTCTATGTGTCATTATGGAGAGGACCGAAAAGCCACTATTTCTCATTTCACATTCCATATCTCATTTCTGCTCATCTTTTTCGAGGCTTCTAAGAATATATTTTGGCCTAAAAAGAGCAACTTTGGTTCTTAGTGGGGGTTTTGATCAATCCATATCAGAAGAACAGGGTCTTAGTCATGCTGTCTCTTAGCCATACGGTGTTGATAGGTCTTAGTCAACTGCCTTTATAATTAACCGAGAAAAATTGGGCATTGGTCAATTTGGATGTCAGCTTCTTTGAGGGTATAGAAAAATCAAATGACCCCATATGTACTAGCTACATGGATTTTCGGTTCCACTCCCAAAATCCCACAAATCTTCTTGACTTCTACTGTATCATGGCACTAAATAAAGATGTTGAACAATTGAAGCATGAGAAGTTTTAAGTGGGATTTCATGTCATGTCATTCAATCGGTCTTCTTCTAGAGTCAATGCAACCATCAAGAATTATAGCCCCCATAGAAGGGGAACTATGGCTCCCACTGTTCTAAAGATAACATAGATATGTGCAGTTTTTGGTCCTCTATGCTGCTAGTAAAATTGCTTAAACATTATTTCATATCAAGCTTACTTGACGGGGTCCAAGTTGGGGACACCGTGATTGCTTGCTGACACATACATGACTTCCATCCTAATTAAGTACAGGAGCCATGCAACATTATTATCTGGTTGCCTAATCAAAATTCAAAATCAAAAGTTATTGCAACAATTTGAATAATACAAAGCAATTAAAAATAATGCATACTAAAATATGATAAATCGGGATCATGTCTTCGTCTTAAAATCATAATATAATTATAACTACTACTGTTGCAGTCCAAAATTTAAAATTTTAGACCATTTAAAAATGATAATAAAAAATGCACTGTATTCTTGTGTCTTTTAATTCTAGTCCAATGAACAGGTTTTGGATTTCTGGGTTTGTTTGGATTGCAGGTTTGAAGTTTGAATCATGATTCCCTCTATAGAGCCATCACAGGTTAGAAAGTAGAAACCATGGCATGATATATCACTCTGACAGCTACAGCTTATGGAAATCTCCGAGGCGAGGCACTGAGACCCATGAATTCATCAATTTATAGAAACATAAGACCGAGCCCATGTGCTTAAACATCCTTCTAGACGGTCTAGCACTGAATAAATGTTCACTTAAATTCAGTTTGTGGTTTATAGGAACCTCTAAGCGTACGTTTATTTAGAGTAACTTGAGCTTTTATTCTGCGAAGTTGATGGAAAGGGAAATGTTGTGTCGATCACAAAGATTATATCATCACATGGCTTCTGTTGAGAAAAGGGTTGCCTGTCTCTTTCTTCTCTCTGAAGAAAGTCACACAGAGATGGCTAAAGTTCAATGTTCAGCTAGTCTAAGTTCAGATGGCGTAACTTTCTTCTATCCTTGGTGTAAGATAGAAACAAAGGGACATTTTTGTGATATTTTCTTCAGAATGTAAAAGGTTGATTGAAGTATATATATAAGATGGCATACTCCTTGGTTATAGGATAAAGTCAAATTAGATCATATTGTCTTCATGTTAGTCAAAAAATGAACCTGTAGCTGTCTGGTTTGGCTTCGGAGACCAAGTCTGAGGATGCTGCTTTATTGTTGGTGCTGTAGAGTGAGATTTGTGGTACATCCGGGGGACCATGCCAGTTCTAATGGTTTTGGATAACTCAGATCAGACCAAACAATGTTTACTCCTGCTTTCTTATGCCTCTCGTTATCCACCTTAAAACTCAAGTCATTCAAATACATGATAAAATTAACCTCCCAACCTAATGAAATAGTAAATTGCGAATTGTTCAGATAACCCCACATAATTATAACAATGATTCCGACGGTGGAATGCAATATAGCGACTCTCACAATTTGAAATTTTAATTTAAAAAATGAAGAAGTTCATTTACTTAAATTCTTTGAAATTGAATTTCTCATATTTGAATTAACTACATTGAAAAAGTTAATGTGGCTGTTAAATTATTTGATGCGTTTAATTTGATGAATCCCTTAAGTCTTCTTTGTTTGTTGAGTCTTTAATGTGTTTGTAAAACTGAGGAATGGTAGAATTTTGGGTCGTAATGAGACTGACACCTCGTGGGACGACATTCTTAGATGACCACTGAAGGTTGTTGGTGCAGTCAGTAGGTGAGCCTATGTTGGGCTTACTAGAGAGAAGAATTAGGAAGAGGAAAACAAATAAAGTGAAAAAAAAGAAGAAGACGAAGAAGAAGGAAAAGGGGTTTGTGTGTGTGTGTTAGGTAGGCGGTAGACATAATTGCCAGAGGGCATCAAAAAGTGGAGGTACTTGTAAAGCCAAATCCCAACCTTCCTTTGGTGTGTGTGTGTCATATACTCATAAATACGTTCCAATTTCACCACTCCAAGTAATTAAATATAATTAAGTAGACCTGTAATTAGCTATTAAGAAGTAATTACCGACAAGGATGCTTTTAGATTTAGTTCAGAACCACAGGAGGCAGAAGAAGACGATTGGACCATATTATGTAATATGAGAATCTAAAACTCCACGACTTGTGCGCCTAATGATGTCATGTCCCTTTGACCATGACATCACACTTGAAAGACCCCTTCTATCATATATTAATTTTACAATGGCTAAACAGTAAAATGAACATATATATTTAGGTGTATGTATGTATACACACATGATACTGATGCTCATGGAATGGGAATACAAAACACAAGTAAAGGATCATAGTCACAGCGACCAAGGTGTATGTATCTCGTTTTGATACAATACTATAATTAGGATTCCCACTTGAGATTTTTCTTAACTAATAAGAAAGATTACTATGAAATCAAAAGATTAATTAAGGAAGGAACAATATGGGCAGGGCATGCATGCACGCGTGTGTTCATGTAATTAAGCAGAAGCAAGCATGCAGATGGGGTTTAGAAGCACCAGGTTCGCGTGCCGACACACACATAGGAAAAACCTGTGTGGCTTGGCTTTCCCCAAGGAAAGCGACACCTTTAAAAGGTTGTCGTACCTGGGAACCCTAGTTTTTTAGTCAAAACCAATGGAAACTATGCCTTGGTTTGAATAAGTTATAAATTATAATTGTTTGGACAGTAAAAATAATATATTTTAAATATTATTTGAGTATTTTAAAATAAGGTCCAAAAAATTAATACATTCCCGAAAATAAAAAGCGTTATGCTGAATCAAAGTGGGTTAGCTTTATTACGTTGAAAAACGATACAGTAAGATTTGTAAACAAAGGTTGAGAGACGTATATAGAGCTGACACAAGGAACATCTGGGGAAGTGAGAAAGAGAAGGCTCAAAGCAAAGAACTTTGGAAAACCAGACTCAAGTGTAATTCCTATCTGTCCTCGTAACCAAAGTAAAGAATAACAGAAATGGCTACCATTTTGCCCTATATAATTAACGCAAAAAAAGTTAAAGTTTCAGTCTTTGTATTGGAGACTGGAAACATACTTTCTTATACCCTCTGTCTCTCTCTCTCTGTATATATAGTATATACATAACATATATATGCATTTTCTTTTCTTTTTCAGAATATTTTAAGTTTGGCATGATTTCATCACTACCCTGTATTTATAGCTCCATATCTGCACAGGTAAGACTTTAAGAAAAACCCAACTCCAATAGTGTCCTTTTTTAATTCAACTCCGTGCCTAGAAGTTCACGGTTGTCAGAACATAAAAACCAAGGTGGAGAGAATTAGAAGCTGTGGTGGAGTGGTGAGAAAAACAGAGGTATAGAGAAGAGAGTTAGTGTTATTTTTGGGGTTCAAGGGCTTTGGAAATGGTGAGAGTTTTAGTTGAGGTTTCTTAGAATGGTGATTATATGCTGGGTGAATACAAAAACTAGAGATATGGGGTCCTATTTTCATCACAGACCAAGACGACATCAATGTACAGAAGAAGAAGCACGTACACACTTGGCCAAAAGAACAAGACAAAGGAATTTCTCAAACATGAGTTCTTGTTGGTACAGTGGGATCTCACCGTTTGTTACCATCTTTGTATGGTTTCTTCTCGTTTTTTCTTCAATTTGTCCTGTTCGTTCGTCGGAATACGACAACATCCATGCAAAGAACCAAACTTTTAGGCCAGAAGATGAGTTACGCAAGTTGAAGATGATAAGAGAACGTCTCAAGAAGATTAACAAGCCTGCAGTCAAGACGATTCAGGCATTTGACTTCGCTTCCTGAACATATAGTGTTGTTTCGTTTGGATTCG
The DNA here is from genome assembly GCA_025629845.1 of Erythroxylum squamatum. NCBI lineage: Eukaryota > Viridiplantae > Streptophyta > Magnoliopsida > Malpighiales > Erythroxylaceae > Erythroxylum > Erythroxylum squamatum. Next base: position 9,159,441 of record JAOTBA010000003.1, on the reverse strand, counting down.
ACTTTCATTTCCCCTGTTTTCAACTCTGTTTTTTTTTCTTTTGGGCCCTTTTCTGAGTTACAAAGTTAATAACAGCTCAACAACTTGTTTCTTGCTACAGAGTCCTGATGGTGATCAAATAGACTGTGTTTTGTCTCATCGCCAACCAGCTTTCGACCACCCTCGATTGAGAGGACAGAAACCATTGGTATTTGAATTATTATCATGTCACTACATCGAAATTTTCCGTGAAAAAGACAATGTTTTGTAGGAAAACTGTTAACACTGGGTATCTCGCATGAATTTACTACAGGAACCACCAGAGAGACCAAAAGGGCACAACCCAACGGACGTGGATGCAGAGAATTTTCAGTTATGGAGTATGTCTGGTGAATCGTGTCCAAAAGGGACAATACCAATCAGAAGAACAACCGAGGAAGATATGTTAAGAGCTAGTTCTTACAGGAGATATGGAAGGAAATTAAGAAGACATGTTAGAAGAGACACCAACAGCAATGGCCATGAGGTAGGTGCTCATCAAATGAAGTTAGAGACAAAAGCATTTTTCTTTTCCTCCTCCTCCTTCTTGGCAAAGTCCCAGCCTTGATCAACTTAACAACTAGGAAAAAAGAAAAGCGAAAACGGAAAGTAGTCAAAGAATATGGTGATGCCGGCCTCTGGCAATTGTCCTTTTTCTTAAGTTGCTTTTAAAAAGAAGAAATATTGGATTAAATTTACAAAGAAAGATCGAAAGACTAAAGATACAAAAAACTGCTTTATTTGAGGAAAATCAGGTTTATTAAACTAAGAAGGTGGCTTGCTGTTCTTTTGATTTTTTCCACATTGTGGCTCGTTCCAGTAAACAAAAGCTTTTACTTTGATGTCTTTTTCTTCCGATTGATCCTTCTCTTTCAGTTGCACAAGAACCATTCAACATCTTAAGTTCTACAACCTTAATATTCTATAATTCTAATCAGATTCCTACATCAAGTAATCACACGGTTTCCTTGTTTAGCATTTATGCTAATATATTTTAAGACCATTCTTTTGAACTCTGGTAGTGAACCGGACGGTTCCTCTGATTCCAATGCAAAAGAAAAGGGAAAGAAAATAAAGGAAAAGGCGAGTGGAAAAAGGCACAGTTCGATGTATGTATTGTACCATCAGGAGGAATATAAGTTACCAAAACTAAAGGCATAGTAGCTCCAGTAATATGCTGAAAGTGATTGCAAGAAACAAGTTTCTCTATTTCAATGGAATATTTATTGCCCTTTTCTTTCCTGCTGTTGCGTTGTGACAGCATGCGGTTGGATTTGTATCTGGAGATCAGTATTACGGTGCAAAAGCTAGCATCAACGTGTGGGCTCCTCAAGTTGCTAATCTTAATGAGTTCAGCCTGTCACAGATATGGGTCATTTCTGGACAATTTGGAGATGATCTTAACACTATTGAAGCCGGTTGGCAGGTACATATCCAACTACTATTAAGTGCATGTTTGAAAATTCTTGTTTTCTCTGTCTGTTTTCGATACGATACTGTATTCTTTTATCAAGTTTCTGTCAAAACAATACTATACGGTTTACTAGTAGGAGAAAGTATGAAAATAAATCGTGGTAGCTAGTATAGACTCCATTCCTGTGCATGAAAGTGAGCAAGTTGCATATGAGAAATAGAAATCCGAAACCAATAATTTATTTGAAGTTTAACCTGATTTAGACAAGGGATTGTCCTGGAGACTAGGAATTTCAACCTTCTAACACATCAGATTAAAGCTTCCATATTTAAAGCATTGTCACAGTTACAACCACCTCTCACTTTCATCAGTTTTGTACTGTAAAACAGTGGACTTTAATGCAATTTTCTCTATCTGCAGGTTAGCCCAGAAATGTACGGCGACTACCATCCAAGGTTCTTTACATACTGGACTGTAAGTATACTAAAGAACTTTGTCTTTTACTCGGTTGTCCTATTTACTCCTACCTACAATTATAAGCTAATCCTTGATGATTTTTACTTCCGATTGCAGAGTGACTCGTATCAAGCAACTGGATGCTACAACTTACTATGCTCAGGCTTCGTACAAACAAACAATAGAATCGCAATAGGGGCTGCAATCTCCCCTACATCTTCCTATAATGGAGGACAATTCGATATAAGCTTATTGATTTGGAAGGTAAAAACTCCTTTTGAAGATTTAGAAAGTCTCGTTCTTCGTTTTCTGAAATAAATTTGACTTCATGGTCCAGCTGGGATGAGCTTAGCTATCTAACCAGCTGACCACTTATGAAGTATATACAGATTATATACTTGATTTGCAATCCAGTACCTCGTGCCATGATTTGTAGCCCCACCAGGCGAAAGAGTATAATTTACTGACAGATGATTTTGCATCATATGATCTGATTACTTGGACCACAATTTTCTCCCCACTCAATGGTCATTTTCCAAAGTTCCAGCATAATCATCTACTGGCATCATACGCTTTCATTTGACATTTGGAAAGCTACGTAGCTCCAAACATGACTGAAATGAGCGTGCGATAGTAGCTTGAAATAGTGCCTGCCTTAAATTTTCCCATTTATTTTTCTACTTTCCAAGTAAAACAGCTTCCTGAGTACTCTTGTTGTCAGGAAAATATCAGCATGATTAGGATGCACATAGCTACCTTTTAATCACTAAGGAAACTATAACAAAACTTTCTCACTTCCATGCAGGACCCAAAGCATGGAAATTGGTGGCTACAATTCGGATCAGGAGTCTTAGTAGGGTATTGGCCATCATTCTTGTTCACTCGTTTAAGGGACTCCGCAACTATGGTGCAATTTGGAGGAGAAATAGTGAACACAAGTCCTTCAGGATCACACACCCCAACACAAATGGGCAGTGGCCATTTTGCTGGAGAAGGGTTTGGAAAAGCTTCATATTTCAGGAACTTGCAAGTGGTTGATTGGGACAATAACTTAATCCCATTATCAAATCTGAAAGTATTGGCTGATCGGCCAAATTGCTATGATATACAAGGAGGGATCAACAGAGTCTGGGGCAATTATTTTTACTATGGAGGTCCTGGAAGAAATGTCAAGTGCCCTTGAGGGAATCTGGTACAGGATTGGTCCATAATTTTTCTTTTTCTTTTTACTGTGGGTGATATGGGTTTCTACTTCTACTCGAGATCAGTGAGCTTGGGTTGGGTTTTATTCTTATATTTATTTCCCTGTTAATCAATTTTTTTTCCCTTTTCTTTTAGCCCCTTTCCTTGACTAACAAACGTGTCATTTATTGATTATACCTCCTCTAGGGACTTATGTGTAAGTAAACGTGGAAAAGAAAAAGAAGAAGAAATGTTAGCGAATACATTGCGAGTTCCTTTTCTTTAACTCTTTTCTATCCAAATATGGAAAATTGACACGAATTGCAGCTTTCTACTTGGGAAGATGATGAACAGAGCTATATTTAATTAGGGGACCACGAGTTAAGTCAATAATCTCTTAAATAGGTTACATTAATCCAGCACATGCCCCTCAATAAATGCCATGGCTGTGGAAAACTGCACCACCAATTTTCTGTCTCTCGTTCTCAAATAGTTTTCCAACGAGGAAGGGCACACTCATTTTTCGTTAGGATCAAACTTCGTTAGACCCAGATAAACTAATATTTAATCTGATTTGACTCAATTCATTAATTTCATTGTCAAACTTTATATGATGACATAGAGATCTACACTTTAATGTATATTTCCACAATCACACACTCGTTTTCGAGTTGTTTCCAAGTCTTTAATCTACAACTTGCTTGAATATTAAAATGTTCGTGTTGTTTTATACAAAGAAATTGATCCTTTTATATATATAGCAACAACATTTCTTTGAATAAATGGGAATTATTTTTTATAAAGAAATAGATAAAATAAATAACATAAAAATTCTATAGTTTAAATAAAAATTGATTAATAATTTCATTATAAAGTATTTTTAACTCGAATTTAAAACACAAAATTAATCATATATATATAACACCCCTACATGTGAAATGTCAGTCAAATTAACTACCTAATAAATGTGACATGTTAGACTAAACAACCTAAAAAATTATTATGTTGAAGTTAATTTTTCAGTATATAGATTTAGCAAGTTCTAGTAGATGGGGAAGTACTTAAATTTTCGTTACAACCTTGGTCCTGGTTGATACACTTATTAGAACATCATAATCATGGAGGACGAATCAAAATCGTGTCATTTATTAGGGGCAACCAAGCAAAGACTCTAAAGCAAACATGGCATTTCCACAGAAGTATACTATACATAATGGATATGCTCCACTAATTAAACATATTTTAATTAGTTTATTAATTATACGTAAAAGTTTTGGTAGACCAATATCACCCCATTAGAACCAAAGTTTATGCCAACTCATTTTGTAACGTGAGCAAGTGCTAGATTTATGGATCTGTTGCATAATCATAAAAACGTAAATATAGAACCAAACAAATCTAACTATTCAAACCTAGCTAGTTTAATTAGAAACACTGTTTCATATTGACCAAGAAGGATATTTTGTTTGAAGAACCTCCTTGGGCATTTAAACCAGAACTAGATAGTAGACAAACAATAATTATCCTCGTCGTTGCCGACAAAATATAGCAATAAATGATGCTTCTTACTTAAAGTTCAAACCTACTTGAACACTAGCAATCAATATTGCAATCCTTTAAGAGTCCACCCACATGAAACAAGGGCCACACTTCCTGTCCAAACCCATCCATTATTTCTCTAATCGTATGTAGATTGATACGGATATATAAATATGTACAAGTTCTTCAAGCTGTATCTTTTTCTTCAAGTTTACGTTATCTTAATTTCATGGCTAATTATATGCCAACTTCAACCATACGGTGAAAGATATTCAACATGGAAATGGCAATTTCATCAAAGCTAACTCATGACTAAGTTTCTTCTGTATAAGAATTATGAGCTTCAGTGGATAGAATTAATACTTGAACCACACGAACCCATACGAGAGTTGGTTTGACTACTCTTAACTGGTAATTGTTCTTTCACCAACGGGGTAAATCTTGCTTTCTTACTATAATTAGGATATGAAGTAACTTGTTCTATACTTTTGGTGTTGCTTTTCTATTGACCAAGACATCCCACAGTGTGTTTCCTACTAAGCAAGCAAATGGAGTTGCATGAACTATTTACTAGTCTTTTCTTAACGTGGGCGCTTAACACTTATTGAGGTTGGGGTTAATCGTGTTTCACTTTTGACCTTCCAGAATTCTAAAAAGGTTTGGTGTGAGGAAGGAGCGAAGATCCTCACGCTGTGGTATGATCATACCAACACCCAACAGCTAGTCCTGAGCAAGATCAGCGGTGATGTAACAGCCTACAGAGAAGTCAAGGTGGGGGTTGTACTTAGCATTTGCATTTATGTGTTTGTTATCTTTTGCTTGAAGTAGATATCAATTACGAGTAGAAGAGATGAATTAGCATTGGGGTACTTTTCTTTTGGGCTTGCATTTATGTTTTAAGATTTTTTTTTAGCGTCCAATGTTCTTTTTATAATTAAATATAAACTATATCAATAATGGATTACATCAAATCCATAAAAAAAAATTAAAATTTATTTTTTACTTTCTTAAATGGAAAAAATTGTCCTAAATATATTTAAAATAAATGAAAATTTACGTCATAAATTATATCGAGTGTCAATAATTTTTCCTCTATCAAAAAGTTATTATCTAAACAATGTAGCGTGAAAATTTTTATCTTATAATTATAATTATTAATATATGATAATCTTAATACTATTTGTTAGAATAATTAAATTGATAGAGTAGGACCGCAGTTCAATTAAGAAGTCTATGAAATTAAATTTTTTAGTAATTCAAAAGTAGGGAGAATTACACATAATATTATTATAAATAGAAGTGGAAGTTCCAATTCAAACACTCATGACTAACTATAAGTTATAAATTAATATTAGTTTGTAACTTAAAATTAAAATATCAAAAAATTAAAATTTATTTATATTTTTCTTAAAAAAATAAATGAAATTTTATAACTAAATGAAATCAATTATAGGCGTACATTTTAATTTATTCTAATTACTAATATTATATTATTTATTATTTATTTTATAAGTAATATATAACTTCTTATAACATAAATTAGGTCAGCAATTGGCTTGAAATGGAGGAAGAAAGCACCAACGAAAGCTGCTTTCGTGGATGATGACGGTGACTCAGTAACTAGCACGCTGATGAATGGTAATCAGTTCTCAAACGACTACATATCTGCGTTTTGTGCTTAAATGAAAACGGAGACCTTTTTCGTTTAGACAAAATCACGGGTCTTTTCCAAATGAACCACAACACTTTGACTCAAGTTGGCACTTATTCCTCAGCTACGTTTTGACATTTTGAGTACAAATAAAGCTAGCAAGTAGCATCATTCTTGTTAAGGTACTCACTCAAATCAAAACATTACTAATCTGTTTAAACTATTTTCTACTTTGTGTCATTGCTGATCGTGTAAAAAAGTGTTATTGCACACCCACGGATACGAGTTATTTGGCAAGGGGCTTCTGCATGCGATTCTACGCAACTCAGAATATTCAGATCAGTTGTTACGGGTTTGGTAGTTGCCGAAACAGGAAAGACCAGAAAACCACAACCATTTGTTGCTTTCCTCAGACATTAAAACCTGGAGAAATGAAGTTGTATGAACTGGAAATTTCTGTTGTCAACTTCTGATTCCCAAGATTGCTAAATCTATGTCATTCCGAGATAGTTAAGTCAGCATGTCGATGGTGAAAACCAACAGACACTCCAGCCATCATTCAATGACTTAACATTGAATTCCCACACAATATTCTTGAGGGATATGAATGACATTTTCTAACAGAAGTGCGCCACAGTTACACGCAGATCCAATTACAAAGGAATTTGAAAGCTAAGGTCTTTAACCAAGAGTGCGTAAGCAGAAGCTAAACCTTTCCCCTATTAGACAATTTCAGTCGTTGAAAGTATCACACTATCATATCCCTTCTTTGATATCAAGAAAACAAAACATCGGAAAAGGAATTGGATTATTGAAGAAAAATAGCATTTCAAAACCATTAGAAAGAATGGCTTCCAAGAATCTAAATAACACGAGTCCAACATACAATTTCAATCCACACAGATTTCTTCAACTAACTTCTTGGTTGGCTCACTCAAAACCACATTCTCCATCTTCAGCCAGCGACGCATCACATGACTTCTTCTTCCAGCAGCTGCGTATGTTCTTATTAATGATTCAAACACTTCCAACCCTACACCATCCACAGCCTTCTTCAGAATCTCAACAAAACCTTCTGCACCATCAACATCTCTCTGCTGCTCAAAATGTTCCATAAAAGATCCAACAATCTCAGGTGATGGGACCCACTTGTGACCATCCCCTTTACCAATAGATATAGCTTTTGCTAAACAATCAACTGCCAAATTGATATCCCCATTTCTCAAATGGTATCCCATAAATATTTCCCATGTTTTAGCATTAGCCTTGGTACCTCTCCTAAGGACCCTCTCCTTGAGCTCTTCTGCCTTTTGTAACAAGCCCTCCTTTGCATAAGCTCCAATGAGAACATTAGCAATCCTGATGTCATAAGTTGAGCACCCTGATTCCCATTCCTTGAAGCATTTCTCAGCACCAGGTAAATCTTTCAAGTTGACCAGAACTTGGATCATATTCAGGTAACTTATGTTTGCAGTTTTAGGAAAAGCCAACCTCAGAGAACGCCATACTCGATAAACTTCAAGCAAATTCCCTGTTTGCCCATACAACGTAATCAAGTATTGAAAAGCAGAAAGATCCCGATGTGCATTTTTCTTCTCCAATTCTTTAAGTGCATTTTCTGCCTTATCAAATAAGCCAGCATTAACATAGATTGAGGCTAAGTTGCTATAAGTTGTCCAATCTGCAGCAACCCGGCCATCTCTCTTCATCTCTTCAATGACTCTTTCAACACCAAAGATATCATTCACAGCTGCCAAAGCTCTCATCCACACATTGTATGTATAACAATCTGGCATTACACTGTTAGCCTTCATTTCTTGTATGATTCCTGGTACTCTTTCAGGCTGACTAATTTTTGTATAGAGGGTCATTAGACTGTTGTATGACATGGAGGTCAAACCAAGATTGAGTTCTTTCATCTTTTCAAAGAGAGCTTCTGCTTCTTCAGTCATTAATTTATCACAGTAGCAGTTGAGAAGGGATCCATAAGTTAGAAGGTTCTTTGATGTTTCAGGAAGATCTATGAAGTAATTTTCTGCAGCAGGAATGCCCAGAGTTTTGGCAAGAAGATCAAGATGTATAGCTTGATCAGGAACTGTCTTGTTCATGCCCCTCTTAGACGAAATAGTTTCTGACAGCTATGAATAGAAGGGGAAATTAAACAAGAGAGTTGATGTTTTATAGTCTAATTTCAAAAAGCAAAAACCACAATTCATTTGACAAGTTCTCACATTATACTACTTAAAAGACTGCACATCAACTAACTCTGTAGAATAAAGCCAGCGCAGATGATCAGAAAATGTGATAAATACTTCATCTCTCTTCCAATTAAGCACAAAAATCCCATCTTACTTGAGGAACAAGTGCAATCTCCTCTACAAAATACTTCAGGTATTGTTACCTCTAAATGAACAAGTGCAAGTAGATTTCATGTTATTGGCAATAATAAACTTAGCTGAACCTACTGGATAATCAATCAGCTGCAAATCTTAGGATCATTCAATTACCCATATTTGTGTTATGGGCTCTCAGCTTAATTACAGAGTTGAATCAGTAAATAGTAACTATGCAATGAATCAACTGATGAATTAAATGCACTACTAAGCACCGTAACAAAAGAAGGGTATCAACACATTGCATGTCCATTCAAATCCAGCGTAGACTTTGTAGCTCAAACAAACCCAGTTCGCCGTAAGTGAGATGCAAAAAGACTCAATTTTTAGCAAAAGCGCCAAAAAATTGGGGCATTGGGTAGAGAATGAAAACCTTGAGAGCTGGGTAATAAAGCTTGCGATCGCGAAGCTTCTTGAGGGTAAAGTCGACCTCCCACTTGTAGACACGTTTTTTGCTCTTGAGAAACTGATTCAACTGTTTCCTCACGTTCAAATTGGACCCACCTTCTTCGAACAGCTTGTCGAAGAGCGGTCCTTCCAAATACTTCTTCGACCTGTTATCTATGACCCTGGATCTACCGAACAGTCTGGGCATCGCCATTGTAGGTCCGAAACTAATTCACTAAATTTCAGGGTAAAATGGTAGTAAGAGATTGCCGGAATTGAAAGTTCCAGTTCCAGAGCTTAAACTTTAAACCCTAGTTTCTACGAAGAAGAAGAAGAAGGGTTTAGATGGGACTGGGCCACGCTCCATGGTCCTCAGGCCCATGGTATTGAAACCACAATCAAGTCTTAAGCCCAAAATTAGTCGAATTTCGGGGGCCCTAATCCATAGGTTTATGGAAAAAAGACAAGACGATCAACGGAACGATTATGTAGAAGGCGTGTGTGGGATGATTTGAGATTTGAATTTGGTTTTGATTAATGAGGGGATCAAATCTGACTTAACAACTAACCTCGTGAGATTAGTCAAACACCTTGTCGCACGCTAGAAGGCTCTATAGCCTTGCAAAGTTGAATTTTCCACGTGTTTCTAATACAGCCTTTCCGCTTCTGAAAACATTCGTGCACGTGGATTTTGTTTCCACTTTTGTTTTTTATTTTTAATTTTTATTTTTAAATTTAGTAAAAAAAAGTAGTTTGTTTACGTTTTTAGTTTTCATTTTTTATTTTGGTTTCTTCCTATTTTCAAAAATTAAGAAGACTATAAAAAATAGTTTTTGTTTCTTATTTCTGTTTTTTTCATACTCTAATATACTATAATTTAAATATATATTATTTAATTATTAATAAAAATTTATGAATAATTTAATTCAATATTATATATTTAATAAATTAAAATTAATTATCAATAAAAATTAATTTTATTTAATTTTTATAATTAAATTATAATAATTATTAATAAATATAATTAAAATTAAAAATATATAAATATTCAAAAAAAATTGATTTAATAATTAAAATATATTTCAAATAAATGTTCACTTATAAATAAAATATTAATTTTTAAATTATTTATTTTATTAAAGTAGCATAATTTTATTAATAAATATTATATAAGAGATTAAATAAATTTATTTAATTAAAAATAATTTATCTTTAAGTTTTATCTAATGTGTAATTATTATCAGTGATAAAAATATAACTACGTTCACATTAATTACTAAACAAGTTTTTATTTTTATTTAAAAGGAAAACATAAACAAAAAATTAAACTACGAAAGAAAAATAAAATTAGAACCAACCCGGCTTTACTCTTTTGTTCGCTTCTATTAATTCAAAGATCAGTTCTCAGGGCCACTATCATTTGCTTTAAAGAAGAAACGTGAAGTCTGGACACATAATTCTTTTCACGAGGCCTACGATTATAAACTTTAACTTGTTTTTGCTTTAATTGCTTCGTGTAGTTCCATGCAAACTTTGACAATCCAAAGTAGGGCCTAATCTCTGGAAAGTTTGAATAAAAGTTTGGAGAAACCTTGTTTTCGTGGGCAATATCTTTTCATTGGACCCACATATGTTTACTTGGTCATTGCTTTGAATTTGTGTTTGCTTTTATTGTTCCCTCGTATATAGGAGAGGAAACACAACAAACTGAGTATCATGGGACAATCTTAGGAAAAGTATTTGTAAACTCTAGAAATTGCTTTAATGTAAGCTTTATTTTTTTTGGTTAAACCACCCGGTATCCGGCACCACATGGGCAACCGACTAGTTCGGATTCGAGCCGGGTAGGACCCTTTCGGGTGGCAAAGCTCTCCTTCACGAGTATTTAAAGCGACTCCATTCCCAAGACTCGAACTCGAGACCTTAGTTAAGGATGGAGGAGCCTCTTGCCGCTCCACCACAACCCTCGTGGGTTTAATGTAAGCTTTATATGTAAAGCATAATCATCATTTCTGGAACAACCACTCCAATCACTTATATCGTAGGGTAAATAATAAATGGTATATATTTTGGATTGAGAGTGGTTCATCTTCATATTAGATTAATATTTTGGTTTCAACTTTGAAAGATTAGTTCAATTTTATTAAATTACATTATTTACATCATTGTTTGATTTTAAATTCATGTATATATTTATTTTTATGCAAATATATGATATTGATGCATAATTAATAAATTTTAAAAGATTATGTGGAACTTTTATTATTCATATTTTGCATAAAATGAGGTGTCAAGTGATTAATATAATTTTAATTAGTTCAAGATTAGCCACAATATCTTTGATTAATTAAAATTATATGTTACGTGTTATGGATCACATCTAGTAAAATGACACAAATTGTAATTAATCATATTTAAATATAACAAAATTTATCCCACAAGAATATTTATTATATTTGCTTGGTTAATTAGGATGGAATAGCAAATTGCCTTTTTCTTAATTTACCCACAGGTATTAAGAAAAATAATATAATTTGATAGTTTCATCATAAAGATTATGTATGAATCTTTTAATTAAAGCTTAGCCCATAGACAATTTTAATTGTTATATGATTCACATATGAAATATGATTGCATGTTTTAACATTGGTAAAGCATGATACATATTTCTATGTTTTAACAAATTTAGTGACATAAGCATGTTTATTTGAATTTTGTGCAGTTATTCAACCTGTGAATTTTTCTGATATTCAATGTGATATTCCCGAATTGAATGTTGATAACTATAAAATATGGAAAGAGAGGATTCTCCTCCAATTAAGGTGTATGGACATTGATTATGCTATCTGAAAAGATGAACCACATGTCCCTACTGAAACTAGCACTTAGGCTAAAATTGCTCTTTATGAATGTTGGGAGCGATCTAATCGCCGTAGTTGGTGTACATAAAGCCCAAAATTCATCCTAATATTCATGGATCTTTGGAGAGTGTGATCATGTTAGGGATCTATTGAAGGCTATTGATGAATTGAGTCTTCAGATAAGGCCCTAGCTAGCACCTTAATTACTAAGTTATCATCAATGAAGCTCACAAGTGTTAGAGGTGTGCGTAAGCATATCATACGAATGAGGAACATTGCGGCTCAACTATGGTCTCTTAAGGTTGAGATGTTCGAGTCTTTCCTTGCATTACATAATTAATTCCCTTCCACCTCAATGTAGACCCTTTAAAATCTCTTACAACACACATAAGGATAATTGGTCTATCCATGAACTACTGACCATGTGTGTTCAAGAGGAAGGGATGTTAGTAATGGAATAGGGTGAAAGTGCACATATGGCTACAGAAGGAAGGAATAGAGGGCAAGCAAAACAAAAAGAAAAGGGTAAAATACCAGTCCGTACTGAGATCAAAAAAGATTTCAATCCCAAGTGTCGCTTCTGCAAAAAGAAAGGGCACATAAAGAAGGATTGTGCCAAATTTAAGGCTTGGCTCATAAACAAAGGTATTTCAATCTCACTTGTTTGTTATGATTCTACTATGGTAAATGTTTGTCATAACACTTGGTGGATTGATTTTGGTTTTACAATCTATATTTCCAATACCTTGCAGGGTTTTCTAAACCACAGGAAGCTAGTGGGCAGTGAACAATGCATCTATTCAGACAATAAGATGCGTTCACATGTGGAAGCTATTTGGACATGCAAATTAGTTTTAAATTCTAGTTTTGTTTTGAATTTGGAAAGAACATTTTGTATTCCATGCTTCTCTAGAAATTTGATTTCAATTTCAAGACTTATACCTGTGGGATATTCCTTTAACTTTTCAAATACATCATTTGGTTTGTATCATGGATTTAATCTTGTTGGGAATGGTACAATGCTTGATGGTCTTTTCTGAATTAACTTGCAAGCAAATGTTTTTCACAATACAATGCATGTTCATAGTAACGCTGGTATTAAAAGATATGTTATGAATGAACAATCCTCCATGTTGTGGCACCGAAGATTAGGACATATTTTCCTTTAAAAAATTAAAAAACTAGTGAATGATGGAGTACTTAATACTCTATATTTTACTGATTTTGATGTTTGTGTGGACTACATAAAGGGACAGCAGACCAATTTGAAAAAGAAAGGTGCTAAGAGGAGTTCAGACATATTGGAGATCATACATACAGATATTTGTAGTCCAAAAAAGGACTTGTATGGTCAGAAATACTTTATCTCATTTATAGATGATTACTCGCGATATATGTACCTCTATTTGCTTCATAACAAGAACGAAGCATTAGATGCCTTTAAGGTATTTAAAACAGAAGTAGAGAAACAATGTGGTAAGCAAATAAAGATCGTGAGATAAGATAGAGGTGGAGAATCTTATGGTAGATACGTCGAGGGTGGACAAGCACATGGTCCATTTGCGAAGTTGCTTCAAGAGCACGGGATAATAGCTCAATACACCATGCCTGGGTCTCTGGACCAAAATAGTGTAACATAAAGAAGAAACCGAACATTATTAGACATGGTGCAGAGTATGCTTAGTAGCTCTAAACTTCCTAAATCCTTGTGGACTGAAGCTCTTAAAACGACAGTGTATATATTAAATCAAGTTCCAACCAAGGCTGTTTCTAAAACACCATTTGAGTTATGGAAAGGTTGGAAACTAAGTTTGTGACATATACGCATTTGGGATGCCCTTCTGAAGTAACAGTTTATAATCCACAAGAAAAGAAAATGGATCCAAGGACTATAAGTAGGTATTTCATTGGATATGCTGAAAGGTCCAAAGGGTACATATTTTATTATCCATCACATAGTACTAGGTTTGTGGAATCAAGAAATGCAAAGTTTCTTGAGAATGACTTGATTAATGGGAGTGATCAATCTCGGGACTTAGTTCTTGAGAAGGATCATTGTGAAATACAAATTCCTACTTCAAGTAATAGATTGATTGTCATTGATAGTATCCCTCAAAGTCAAATGGGAGGAAAACAACCAATCATTGAAGTTCCATAAGCTGCTGATGACAATCTAGTAATCTGATTGTTCAGCAATCACCACAGGTTGTTGAGCAACAAGTTGTACAAGCTCCTCCTCAGGAGGGCGCTAATACAGTATTAAGAAGATCAACTAGAGATGGGAAATCAGCAATGCCTAGTGATTACATTGTGTATTTACAAGAATCTGACTATAACATTGGAGCCGAAAATGACCTTGAAACGTTTTCACAAGCCATAAGTTACAATGAATCTTAATTGTGGTACAATGCTATGGTAGATGAAATGAATTTTATGGCATCTAACAAAGTCTGAGATCTTGTCAATTTGCCTAATGGTACAAAGGCCATTGGATGTAAATGGGTCTTTAAGACCAAAAAGTACTAATTAGGCAACGTTGAAAGATATAAAGCTAGACTTGTTGCCAAAGGATTTACTCAACAAGAAGGAATCGATTACATAGAGACCTTTTCT
>JAOTBA010000003.1:9094928-9116915 GCA_025629845.1 Erythroxylum squamatum | reverse complement strand
AAGAAATAAATATTATAAACCAATAATTTTGATAAATTTGGCTTATTAATTAAGTGAACATGTTCTTCGCAACAATTATATAAATGCGAAAATTTTGATGAGAGAAAGGAAAGGGATTTTGCAAGGTTTAAAAAATCAGAACAGACCGAACCGGACCGTTCGGTCCGACCGAAAAAAGGTTGAACCAAACGGTTGTTATGCAGAGAGATTATTAGATGAAACCGAACCGAACCACTGATCGGTTCAAACTTTTTTCGGTCAAATCGGACGATCTAGTCCGGTTTTTAAAACCTTGGTATTTACTAAACTTTAATCCATAAAGAATAGTTGGCTTCTAATTGCGTAATAATAGAAGACCACAATTTTAATACCTTAGAAAACAATCGTATTGAAGATGTAGGATCAATCAAACCAGCAAAATGATTTCTCATGCTGCGAAGCTCACATCTGCAAACCATTCGTGGGCTGAAAAATGTATCACGACAAATGGATGTATAGTTCGCACAAGAAAATGGGTGAATCAAACTTTCTAGGTAGCCACCAATTATGCTGACTACTTGGACAATAATACAACAATTTTGGGCTCAGGGAATGTAACAGGGAAAGAACGGATGTGCATATATTTCTCATCAAAACACACAACAGGATGAAAGTTGCCATAACTCCTTTCTTTTATGTACTATATTTTCCTTCCCCAGAGTTTCGATGTCATTGGATAAACATGGCATATTTGCAATCCTCTTAGTTAAACCAGGCAGCCGCCTCAAATGGCCAATTGAAGGAGCAGCTTAGATGAGTCTGAGCTCATACTCGCCAGCCATTGTTATGTATCTAACCCATGGAAGAGCCTGGTAGCCACTTTTTTCAATAATCTTCAGGTAACGAACCTACAGAACCCAAATGGCAACAGAAGAAATATCATTAACCTGCTCAAACGTGGCAAATATTATTCCTAGAAAAGAATTTGAGATGCACTCATTTCACACACACACACACACACACAGATAGAGAGAGAGAAAGATGGTGATTTGCAACTTGTCATACAAGCAAACCGTCCACCAAATCAAGCAGTTAAGTTTTAAGGCATACCTGTATTCCTGAAACAGTGAAGTATGGAATCTCAAACTTAACACGTATTGGAGCTTTTCTGTCAGGAGCTGCTTCTTCGTCAGTTATAGTGGGAAGACTGAATTCTGCCCTCAACATGTACTCCTAAATAGTAGCAAATAGTATCAAACAATACAAATTCGCAGTAACTGGAAGGAAAAGCACACTACTCTCGTCAAATTCTGAAACAACCAGCAGTATTTAAAGTATTTCCGAATTTGTGAGAAAATAAAAAGAAATAAGCCCATACCTTCCCACCAGGGAAAGATTTAATTTTCCACATTAATGCATCATTTTCAGGTGCATATGAAGCAGATCCCATTGAGGTCCGAACATTAGGATTGGAAGCATCAGCTGGCACGGGTATCTCAATCTCTACATTTGTAGCAGTGCTGCACAAAAAGTTAAAAACCCATAAAATTTAGGCCAGACAAGAATTCTGAAAAGTAGGATCAATTATGCACACATTTATAGATACACCCAATACCTACGCTCCTTGAACTGACTTCTAGCCTTTACCGTCATCTCCACACGAGTTTTTGAATGCCTTTCAACTTGAGCTTCCACCCAAATTAGGGGCTTTACCTGAAAAACCATCACAACTTAAAAAATATTAAAAGAAACGTCCTTCCGATGGGTGCTGCTTTGTAGTAAAACACATAAACCACTAGTTCAACCTGGGTACTGAGTCTGTATGTCATTAGATCAAAAGCTCCGTCAGGTGGAATGAATGATATTGTTCGATCATTTTCAAATCGGGCCAAGCGTACACACCTAGAGAACGAGGATCATTGGTTTACTATTTAGAGTGAAAGTTATCTCACTTAGTCTCTATTAGCATGTCTGTGATTGCTCTAACAACTGATAGAAAGGAAATCAGAGAAGCAACATACTGATGAAATTTGATGTCCTCCAAATCAATGGCCTTTCCTTTTGTTGCACGACCTTGAGCCTCTAATAACACTCTATCATTTAAGCCAAGCTTACATTCAGGCATACCACTGCAAAGTTACCCTAGAAGGTTAGCAAATTGGTAAAATCTACAATTCATCACAGAAAAAAAAAGGGTTAAATACATTGAGACCATATGGTTTGACTCTTTCTTTTTAAAATTTCATTTTTCATGTTCTAAAAACTATTACTTACCCCTTATAAATTAACCATCGCACAACGTCCTCCATCATATTCTGTTAAATTTTCATCTGTTTTTATCCAACAACATAGTATTGATAATTTTAAATTCCAAAACGATGTTGTTTTGCATTTATGAATTAACGGAAAACTAACAAAATATGACAGAAGAAATTGTATGATAATTAAACAGTATTGCAAGGGTAAGTGACAATTTTCAAAAAATACAAATTGAAATGAAAAAAAAGTCAAACCACAGCTAAAAGAATATGACAGAATAAATTGTATGATAATTAAACAATATTGCAGGGGTAAATGATAGCTATCAGAACATGAAAATTGAAATGATAAAAAGTCAAACCACAGGGAGGTCAAGTGTAATTAACCCTAAAATAAAAGTATTCTAAAAGCCTATCATTCAACATCAGAAACATGTTTAATTAAGCTCATGATTATATATGACAGAAGAAATTGTGATTCATCCCAGCAAACTGAAGGACAAGTTTGATAAACTGTTGGATAACTGGAAATCTGGCAGCCCTATTGGCAAACTAATAGGATTATATAGTACACTAAACTTGGGATTACAGCTCATGATTATGTATGTCTGCTACGGAAGCATGGAATGTCCATTTTTAGGTTCAAAAATTGAAAAAAGAAACAAATAAATCATGAATGTTTCAAGAAAACTACCATCAACATTTCCTTTAACTTAAATTGTCAACCCTTAGTTTCAACAGACAACCCACCTCAAGTAAGTTCTCATCTTCAATGCGCCGACAACATCTGATCTAACTACTTGCCCATTGCTGTTAACAACAATATTAACACTCTCCACCACATCCAAGAAAACCTGCAATATAAGAAGTACAACGATGTTTCAGCAAAGTTGTAGACAATGTTAAACAATTCATAAATGGTAAGGGAGAAAAGAATACCTCATTCTTCTTATAAAGTACTCCTTCACTTCGCCAGGAGACTGCATTTGTGACAGCCATCGGAGGCCTTTGTGTAGTTTCCATCCTGTATGCATCGGTCTTGATGAATTCGCTAAGTATTTTTGCTTCAGTGTATTGCGGGTAACCAAAGTCCATCATTTCATCAAGTAACTCGTACTGCCAAAGCATTGTTATGAAAATATATTTTGATTCCTTTGTCAATAAAAACAAAACCACCTTAACTAAAAGGAGAAAAACAAAAGAAGGGCAAATCCAAGATCGAAATTTTCTCACATACCACAACTACAAAGTTATCCCTCAACGATTCCTCTTCCAATTCTTCAAAATAATGCTTAAACACCTATACCAAAAAAACAGAAGAATCACCTCAATTTTGGCATCGTGCGAAAGATCACAAGTTTAAAACAGAAATCAACACCTTACATCAACCACGCGGTGTAGAAATGAAAGAAGACTCGCTGCATTACAATTCTGTCTCGAAGCAGTCATAAGATAAACATTGCTGTGCTGTATAAACATGTAAGTGACTCCATTGTCATACACCACTGGATCTTGAGACTGCGGATCACCCTGAAGACCAGCAAAACGCCTCGATATTAAATCTAATAAAAAGGTCCAAAAACCCGAATTCGAAACTCAGATTATTCATATAGCAAAAATCCACCAAATCCAATTTTCATGCAAAATTAAGCGACGCCCTAGATTAAGAGAGAAAGAGGGTCAAAGAAAGTTCACCTCTTTTTCAATAAGCTTGGTGAAGAAGCGCTCAGCTTGGACGGCCGAGACATCTCCACGGTAGTCCCGCCACACCAGAACACGCCCCTTTATGTCTAGTAGAAACAGTGCAGAGACTGCACCCGCCATTACACAACTCTTTCTCCCCCTGTCTATCTCTCTGTTGTTCGTTATAAGTTTCGATAGCTTCAATGATCAGATCTGATGTAACTCGGGGTAATTGACATGGGGGGAAAAGAAGGTCATGATCTACGACTCAATTCACGCATTTCCACGACCGAGCGTACCATAAAGTTGGCTTCTTCAGTAATCACAGAGCAGAAATGTTTTGAAGGGATCCTGGGAGTTTGAGAACGCTTCGTTCGTTCATAGAGAAGAAGAGAAAAGAAACGAGGATCTGCAAATGAACTTTGAGAATCTGCAAATGGACTGGGCTAAAAGTGTACACATAACAACCAGGATCGAAACGTTTAAATTAAAATTTAACATTTTTATAAAATTTAATTTGTAAAAATATTAAAATTTATAAATTTAAAATATATTCATTTTAAATTAAAATCAGTGCCGTGATATATTCATTTTAATAACAGTAAATTATATAATTAAGGTGAACAGTGGTGTTAAACTTTTTGAATTATATTTAAGGTCAAGGTAAAAGGTGTATTTTGATTTTTGATTTTTTATAGTTTTATCGAAATACAATCTAAATTCTAATATTTTAAAGTGTCAAATTTCAATTTAAAACCGCTTTTGATACAAAATTATAATTTTATACATATGGCATTTTAAATATTTTACACTATTATTAATATGACACGTGATATAGTGAAATTCACGCTCCTAAGGGATTGTCGAGTTGGTGTAGTAGGGGAAGCGTTGGGTCAAAAGGTCCTGTGTTTGAATCCTTCTACCTATGTTCTCTAGATCGAGCCTGTTATACAGGATTTGTCTAGTGCGGAATACCCGGTTGACTTAATTTGCAGGCTATTCCGTCAATCCGGAAGCTTATCTAGTACGCATCCAAAGGATAGCGGCTATGTGTTCCTCCGTTCCAAAAAAAAAGAAAGAATTTCACGTCATACTTTTAATTTTTTTTACTATTATTCATATGACATACGATATAATAAAATTCACGGGATTTATTTTTAAATTTAAATTTAAATTTTTCTTAATGTAATTATTCTATAACAATAGTTATAAATATTAGTTAATTTTAATTATATGAAAAGGCTTAATTAAACCAAATACCTAATATTTCAAATCTCTAAAACATTAAATAAAATATTTTAATTCAAAATTATTAAGATAAATTATTGTTAATTTAAAGTAATCTAAAAAGACATCTTTATTTATAAAATTTTATAAATAAACTAAAAGATATGCATTTTAAAAGTTGAATTGTATAATAAAAATTTTACTTCATCTATTGAAAGAAAAGAACATCTTAAATTGCCTGGCCTTGAAATGGATCAATAGGACCTCTCTTATCTTCCATCTAATAGGCTGCTGAACATCTTGTTGCTTCCTCCCAATGAAGCTTCATATTCTATGGAGGATAACTTGATTTGGCACAACGGTGTCAAAATGTCTCCCATCTCTGGCCTATGCATTGCATCTTCACTCAGACACCAATCTGCAATTTCTGCCATCTGCAGGAAAACACAACATTGTCACAGGACAGAACCTCAAAGCAGTTGCTAAAAGGTTATGTTTTATTCATTGTCGTACAAGTTGTTCCATGAAGTTCAGGAATGGATCATATAGCAATGCAGCAAGTTTCTATTACTTTAGGAAAACTTGAAGAAAAGAGAAAGGATTGACAATGTTGATGTTGGTGGGTTCGTTATTTCTTGGAATATAGAACATATCTGTAAATAATTCATCAGACTAAATTAGCTAATTACCTTGTACACTTCTGCCATGGAGTAGCAGCCTTTAAGGTTTTCATCGATGATTTCTTCCAAGCCAATCATTGGATCTTCTTCTTCGAAAACCTTATGGATCTGATGCAATAAATGTTAAAATCAACTGTTCAGTTAGGCCAGATAAATATTAATCTACCGGGATTTTACTTGTAAGATGTTTGAATCACGTCTCAATGAATGAGGATTATATTCAAAGGATATTATTTCAAGGTGTTTTCAAGTATTTTTCAGCAAGTTATGCCAGGTTCCAAGCTGAGTTACGAGTGGTGGATATAGAAACGTTGTTTCTCAGGGAAAATTAGCTGACTTACGACTGTAATTAGTGACTTCATCTTCGTGGGTTCCCTACTGTCACGAATTAGTGCACGTTGGCCAGTTATCAGCTCCGCTAGAACCACTCCAAAAGCAAATACATCGCTTCTGGTGGTCACCTGGAGCTCCTTCACAAATCTATCCAGAAAATATGCGCATGTCAGAAACATTACATTTCTTCTTGCTATAACCGGTTAAAAGAAATCCTGCTTGTGGAGCAGTTTCAGAAACATAAATGACCTACTCTGGAGCAAGATAGCCTGGTGTCCCGACCAACCGGGTTGCTATCAACTCATCATCATTGCTTCGTTCTACAAGTTTCGCCATTCCAAAATCTGCAACCTGTAAAAACAAACATAAAGTGTGAAAATAAACTGTTTACAATTTTGAGGAAGCAAAAAATGTTGGTGATCCTTGGCTAGATGCAGCAGAATATGATGAGGTCAGAAAGAAGAACCATATTGAAGCTACCTTGGCTCGTAGTGTCTCGTCGAGCAGAATGTTGCTAGTCTTTATGTCTCGGTGCACGTAACGTGCTTTTGTGTGATCATGAATGTATTCAATTCCTTTTGCAGCATCCAATGCAATCTGTGTTCTTGCTGTCCAGGAAAGGGGCTTGTGACCTGATAATTCATATCCAATCATTCAAAACAGTCCAGGAAAGGGGCTTGAGATTAATTGGATCACTGGAACGGTTCATATGAGAAGTATTCTTAAGAAACCAAGAGGGTTGCCACTACCTTTTATCAATGGGTCGTGAAGATGATCGCTGAGTGATCCATTTTGAACATACTCATAGACCAAGTAGAAATGGTTATCACCACTGGCATATCCCAGTAGTTCCACCTGTAACATGATTTGATAGATACGTCAAACCATTTGTTTCGGGTTCTTTTTTGGGGAAATTACCTTTTGTTTCAGGTTGAATGATAGATTTGATAGAATGTTGACCAGTACTCACCACATTTATGTGATGAACTTTGCATAGGACCTTGAGCTCTGCAAAGAACTCGTGGGATTTGTTAGATTTCATCTTCTTAATTGCTACCTCCTGAAATGTTGCAGGGAATGCAACATTTGGAACCATTAGCCTGCTGATAGTTCAGGTATTAAGATGACCAAGAAACAAAAAATCAAGTCTATACCTGTCCTGACAATTTTCCGTAGAACACAGTCCCATATCCACCCTCTCCAATTTTCTTAGTTGCTGCAAAGTTACTGGTAGCCGCTTCAATTTCTTCAATGCTGAATATTATCGGTCTTTCTGACTCAAAAATTGATACATCTGCATAAAGTAACTTACTGTAAAACTTCTCCTTGTGCATAAGAAAAATTATGCCTCAGGATTTTTTTCCCCTGACTAATGAAAAGCACAGTTTTAAATTTGGAAAATATTTGTTTGCTATATGGTATATCATATACAGCTTATCAGTGAAATTGAAACAAAGCATTTATACCTAAGGTTCTGGACAATGATTTTTGTAAGATCTATTAAGATGCAACAAAATTTCATTAGTTTGTGAGGACACTTTGTCCTGGGAAATGGACTTGAGCTGTTTGGAGAAAGTAAAACGTCATAATTTTGCAGTAAATGCAAGTATGAAAATTCTTAAGAATCTTTGAAATAGTTCATCTGACCTTGCATGTTTTCTTTGTACAGATTTCTCAGTGAAGATGCTGGGGTGGTAGTAATGGTTTTAGATACTGTCTTTGGATCTTCTTCACTGTTTCGTGACTTCTTTCTCCTTAAAAGGATTATTACCACTGCGATTATTACTATCAGGATTGATAGCACCCCAACAATTGCAGGCCATGTCTGCCTCCTTCTTCTTCTTGGCTCTGAAAAGAAAAAGGAAATAAATTTATTACATATCATAGAATTTACTAATCTGCTTCAAACAATAGATTTCTGTTATATAGGTTTGCTTTTCCATGTATTTTCCCTTGCCAATGTTACTGCTAATGGAGAAGTAGACGCTCATGAACCAGTTGACGCGATTGAAATGAAATGGGATGATTGACTCTGTGATTTAAGTTCTATACAACTATCAGATAGTGCAGAAAAAATGAACAAAGAAACAAGTTTGCTGAATAAACTGAATAAAATTTTCATTTTTTTGCGAAGTTATCATAAACTAAACGTGAAAAATGCCTAAATTACCTGACACTTGATATTTCAGTTTTAGCATAGCTGATTCCTGACACTCGTATTTCTACAAATTCCTCATATATACGAGACGCTATTCTATTCCTGAGGACTGAGATTAAAGATCTGGAAAATCTTGGAGAATTCCTAGCCTAAGTTCTGCTTCAATGTATGAATTGTTAAAGAGCCATTCAATCAAAGAATTAGAATTATTGATTAAAACTCAGGGATGAATCATGTGTAGTTCTAATAAAAGCCATTAGAAGTAATAGAAAAGAACCAGTCACCTTTCGTCGGGACAGGAGCTGCAGGACTAGCATCTTTCTTAGTAGGCACAAACAGCACCCAGCCAACGTCTATGAAACGAGGGTTTTGTGCTACAATACTGTTCGTGCTCAAAATTTCATTCGTAGTCGACGATAGTAAGCTAGCGATATCTGAAATTGTGTCTTGATCCTGCACAGTGTATGTTATTACAACTTGGGATTCACTTTGTAAGCACCCACATAACACGTTCATAGGAACTACATCTCCTGTTATAAACAACCTTTCTTCATCTCCGACCTTCCAAGCTTGGCCACTATAAATCTGAGAAGAAACATTGAAGAAAGTGTCGCCTGGTTTGACCGTGTAAGGTGTAGTGTAGAAGTATGCTGTGGTGCCATTGATAGTGCTGCAAGAACAAGGTACTGTTATGAGGTAGTCTTGCTCGTTTGAGCGTGATATCGGCTTGATCTGTGTCGAGTTGACAGAGTAGAATGAAGCAAGTTGTTCTACCTGAAGACCTCGATTGATATGGTATAGTGATGCTTCACAGGTTTTTATCTGTGGAAAGCAATTGAAGGGGATAATACCTTGTGCCATTAACTGGTCCGAAGCAACAAGTCTGACTAGCAAAGCTGCTAACATAGTATGAAGGATAGTAGGAGAAGCCATAGTTAAGGAACATAAAGTTTTCTGCTACAGCAGAAAGGAAGGCATGTAAATGATGAAAATGGCGGAGCTAGAAAAGATATATTTGTTCTGTCACTACATGTTTTGTTAGCTTCTGAATTTTTGACCACACCTGTGATGTGTCCCATACAGACATTAGCAGCTGGAACTATCTACGGCAGAGACTAGAGAGAGGGATTTTTTTTTTCTTAATTATACACAAGACGTCCGGGCGGTTGTTACAAGTTGTCCAGCGACTTAGCGATGTTACATTTTACTGTTGGGCGCATATTTTTATGGAGTTAAGGTATTAGAAATTTGTCATTGCCTGAATCAGATTGGAACTTATAATGCACTTTCACCTCTTAACGGAAACTACTTCCTGGCAGGAACTAAGGGGCATGTCACTAACTTGTGCTTAGAGGTGTTACAGGTCAATCAAAATACGCCAACTGGCGTTTAATTTGTAATTTTGAAACAATATAGATAAATTATTAAATACAGTGAGAAGTGAGAACTCCATTCTAGACTAAGAGTTCAGTTCAGTTCAGTTTAGTCGTAATAACTATTCATAATTATTATTTTTTTAAAAAACTAAATTTTGCCTACTACACTTCTGCTGTACGATTCATAATTCAGTATTTGCTGGAGCATGACGAACGGATACGGTAATGTTGAAACAAGATCTTCTGTCCAGTTTTACTTTGTCTTATTCTGTCTTATAAAATCTTATTTATTTTGTGGAATCACGCGGGGCTCATGCAAACCCCACGTAAATAAATAGTTAAAATTTATTAGACACAATAAAACACCGTAATATTAAAAAGAGAATCTAAACTTGTAATATTGTCCCTTTTTTAAATTTCTTTAGTTTAGTAGTAGTCCCTGGTCTGTGAAACCTTCAAATCAAAAAATTGTTCAGCCCGTGTCCTACTCCAAGGACTGACGATGGTTCCTACTTTCGGGCAGTAATTATTTTAACAGCAATGATGTCAAGAAAATGCAGAAGCCGGCCGCTTTAATAGTTTAACAATTTATTATCTTGGGTGTCGTCTCATTATATGGACTCCAGTTCTTTACTTGGTGGCTTTAATGTCATTCACATAGCAGCCCAGAGGGCTCTGGTCTCTTGTGGAAATGCTTTAGAATTTTAAATGGTTTGACCACTAAAATCACGAAAAGTAAAATTCATAAGCTTGTTGAGCTCCAACCTAACATGGTATTATATTGAATATTAGAAAAATATGGCAAACACTAATTTCAAAATTTCCTTTTCTAATGGTATAAACTAAAGTTTCAATTTTATGACTGACAAATAACCAAACCAGAAATTGCCAGCGCTATGTTAAAGTATCCCAATAAAAAGAGGTTGTCAATTTCTTTATGGACTTTTCAACAGCGGAGAAAACAACTTTTCCTAATCATTAAACAACATCGATTATGAAAAGTCCCTTTAAAAAAATAATCTGCACAATATTTTTTTATTCTCCATCGTCTCACAACACATACTAAAGGAATCTATTAGGACAATAATTTTGATATGTAACAAAACATATGCCCATATGTCCCATATGCCTATTAATTAACCTAAGATAACTTTAAGAATGTGTGTCAGTGTGTGTGTATATATATAATAATGATAAATTTTCACTACTAATTTAGACACTATCCTTATCTATATAGTAAGAATGTGCTTCAGAGCTTCTAGTTAAAATAGGATTAGGTGGACCATCCCTTGACTGAGCCTCCTAGATTTTATATCCCATGTCACACTAAAACAGCACGGTATGAACTTTGGTTTCTGCACGTATTTGATGACTCAAGTATACACAAATTTACAGCAAGCTTTGCTTTGCCCATCTTTTGCAGTCTAACATGCAACTATCTTGCTAGCTACTGCTGACCGATACGTGTTTTAGCTCTTTCTCCCAATTAGCATGTGTAGGTCGTTAGATATTGAGATTTTAGTTATATTATCAATTCATAGTAATAGTGTGTAACCACACTGGCTTTTAAAGGGTGTCTATTTTAAAGCAACTTTGGCTTTATCTGATACCTAGTTCGCTGTCTCTGATTCGGCAGAAGATATAGCTAAGCATACATGAAGTGATGGACAATGCAGGGACAGATCAGTGTGTAAGGAAAACAACTCATTTGGAATTGGATGTTCGTCTTTCGGCCTCTCTCTTTGGCCATGCATCTAGCTTTGGAACTTGTCCCATGCAATTTGTCAACTCAAAAAATTTGAAAAGATCTAGGAGCAATGTTTAATAAGGACTTGGAAATATGCGGTTAATTACTGCCCTGTTGCTGGCAAGTAAGGAACAAAAGATCATGGCGTAATGTCACCTTCAATTTCACAGATGACTTTCTCCACTTTAAGCAGCATCTCTGGCAAGCACATTGTAGACAGTGATTAGCAAACAGCTGAAGCAAATGCCTCTGGAGAAATAGCACTGATCAGTGTTTAGTATATCAGTACTTTTTGTACAATGATCATTTTCCAGTTTAATAATTGAATAATACGAATATCTAAAACAAGCATACAGCTACATGCAAGATTAAACCTGGTTAAAAGAAATTGAAAAGAATTCTGCATAAAGGAACTGCATGCATTCACAAATTACCCTCTCTTCACTTAAATAGCATGAACAAACAACAAATGCACCACTACAAATCTTGGAAAGTAGACCAGTGTGACGAAAATATTGGAATTCGTTGTGTAAGTTAGATACCTTGGAAGGAGGTATCATCCATGTACCTCTGCAAGAAAACAAAAATATTAAGAGTGCATAAGGTTCAAAATATCTTACTCCAAACATATTATAAGCATACGATGAAATTCAAATGTATACCACAATTTGAGATTTGAGATCCTTGTTCTCTGATGAACTGGGCTGAGCTGTAGGTGTAAAAATTCGAGTAAGGAAGAGAAAAGTAACAAGGTGTATGAGACATAATATTCATTCCAATCTTGGAGCAACCTATCTACCTTGCTTGATCTCAGAGCAGCAGTCGGTTAGATATGACGCAAAGCTAGGAGGCAAGGCTGGCAAATAACACTCATCCATGCTATTCATTTCTGTTTTCTCTGTGCACATCTTTTGCTCTACTTCGTAGTTCAAGCTTAATTGAACTTCAGGAGAACAAACAAGAAGTGGTGTCGTATTACTCAAATCTTCTTCATTTCTGCAGCATGGCACCAGTAACTGAAATATTTAATTCACCATACTTTTCTGACAATACGTAAAACAAAGCTTATGAATCATGTAAAGTAACGCAATAGATATTTCCTTCTCACCTATATGAGGTTCCACTGTGGCATAATAAGGCAGATGCTACAGAAATTTCAGATTGAAAGTCGCTATTTGGAGGGTTGCTTTCAGCTGGATAGTTCAAGATGTGCTGAAAAGATTACAAAAAAAACAAAAAACAAAAAAGCAAAAGCATCATCCTTACTAGGAGAAAGGCTGGCCATGACCTGCATTACTTTGTTTTAGAGATCGTGTGTATTATAGCCAGTATTAGCATAAAACCAGCACTGACCTTAAGAGCATTTATGAATTCTTCTGCTTCAGAAGTCTTCGAAAATCGCAAGGCAAACTTCTGGATCTGCATGTAAGAGAGAACGAAAATTTAACTGGCTACGTACAAAATTAAATTTGAGAATATGAAACAACGGAATCACTCAGATATTGATCTTCAACCACTTGTCACAATAACAATAATAAATCATCAGAGTATTTCGGAAGCAGCTAATGAAACAGAATTAGGGTAGTATCAGATAAAATTAGTAATTTCATGCATAATCCAGTTCCTATCCTATAAAGTCAAGAGAAACATCATACCTCGCCGACAGAATCTTTGTAGCTTACAAACACTGTTCTGATACTCCTGGGGGGATACCCAGCGGTGCATGAGACCTGAGGCCATGAGAAATTCAGTTTCGAAACATAGTGCTCTTCCTGCAAATCCCAAACATCAGAGTTAGAAGCTCACAAGAAACCAAAACTCATTAAAAGGTTAGTCCCCATGAGCAATAGGACCCAATTTAAAGTTGGTCAAACGATGAGTCAAAAATTAACAAAATCAAGCTTCTAGAGTGCATAAGTAAACCTGGAATTGATAAAATCGTTAATTTTCAGGAACATTCTAGAAGCATGGAGCTACTCTACTCTACTCACAAGGATATTTCCCTGGAAACAGACGGAGAGAACACAACCGGAGGGGGAAGGGCAGTCGAAGAGGTGAAGAGAGGCGGCGGGAGTGACGGAGGAGAGCCAAGTGCCGGGGCTACGGCGGTTACGAGCGCGAGTGATGGGAATGAGAGAGGGACAGGTGGAGGTGAGAAAAGGACGGAGGACGAAGCGAGAGAAGAAGATGTTCCACTGCCCTCTCTCTAGTTGATCGCTCACTACTACTGCCATTGATCCCGCCTTTTTTTTTTTTTTGAAGGAACCTCACTTAATAATGACTGATATTTTAGTGTTTAATTGCCCCTTCCTTTTTTTTTTTTGGTTGAAAGTTAAACAAATATTGTATTACATTAGCCATTACAAAAATTATTACAAAGAATCGTATTATCTGCAACAAAATTAAACTAGCTATCCAGTACACAAATTCTAGAAAACTCAATTCGTTGAATAAGAGGATTATAGTTGGTCAAATTATCATACTATAGCCAAATATTCTCCCCATCACCCTAACTATGTTTCACATAGGGATAAATCATGTTATGTAAGCTAAGCATATGATTAAAAATTCATGAGAAGTCCTGGACTGTTGGAGTTGCCAGAAATAATTCCCCTTTTATTAATTGCAACAAAGATATAAATTTATGTTCCAATTCAATATAGTTGAATTTTTTATTTAATTTAAAATTATAAATTTATTATGTAAATTATTAAATATGTAGCTTTCAAACTATTAAATATTTTTATAAGTTTATTATCATCATAAAAAAATTGGATGCAAATGTCATATAGCTAAATTTAATAATTTATAGAAATTAATGGTTTGAATAAAATCATTTTAATTTAAAATAAGAATGTGGTAGTTCTTATCATGATTTAAAAATTTGTTCAACCGGTTCAATCGTTCAAACTTTTCAGTTTGGTTTTGATTTATTTTAATAACTCTTGTTGTTAAAAATCGATCAATTTTAGTAAATTAATAAGCTCTGATAAATGAAAATTAAAATAATATTTTTTCAATTAAACTTTAAATTCTTTGATAGTTAAGAACAATCTCTTTTAATCATATTTTAAATTCCTTAATCTTTAATGGGTTTTATGACGATCTAATACTGATTAAATCTTTTAAACTTTAAACCTCTTAATTTATCGGTTCAATTTCCAACACGGTTTTTAAAACATTGGTTCTTATTGTTTATTTCTAAAAACAACCAAACAAATAAACATGGCATAAAGAAAATGTAGAAGTGGAGTTTATTAGATTGTTCCAAGACTGGTCTTAAATAAAAAAAGAGAAATACATTCATACACATTAGTAAGGTAAATATTTTCAGTTAAACCAAAGTAAAGATTCATAGGTACAAAAAAGTTGTAATTGGTATATAAGGGACAAGATTTACTTATCATAAGATAAACGGAAGGTTGCATGTCTTTTATGAAAAATATAATTCATCAAACAGTTAAAGGGCAGAATATGATTATGGTCATATGGTGTGAGATTTACCTCAGTTCTTAGTTCGAAATAAATGTTTACTATGACTCGAATTGAGAGATTGCCCTGAGTGTGGTTTTAGATTGGTGCGGTAAACTTGTATTGCATAGAATAGAAGAGATGACCAAAGTCAACCGTTTGTATTTGGAATGCAAGATCATGACAACCATACTATCCTTTTCATACATGATGAATTAACTAAATAGAGGACCTCCTTGGATCTCCAATGAACATGAAGCGAATTACTAACCGATGTCTGAAAGTGTTATAGGGTTATCTGGAATTTGGTATGTCAATGTAATGCCCTGTTGCTTGCGAATGGCATCTAAATTTTCCAATTTTGATGCTTAAGAATGTACATAATCTCAACAACTATTGGATATAACTGTTTCATCTTAATGACGATAATCCTTTCTTTTTGTATATGTAATGATCCTAGTGGATCCTCTAAGCAATCATAAACAAACTAATTGCTCATATCATTCTGTAATTATTGGATTTATAAGAAAGTACGTAAATAGTTATCAAAAGGCAAAATTAGGAAAGGTAGGCAAATACTTGATTTTGATGGTTTATACGCTACAGTTAATCGCTTTGGTTGTAGTTTAGTGACAAAATTATAAATAAAGGCATTCTTTATCTTTATGTATTAGTTACATTTGATGTTTTAATACTAAAGATAAAATCCTTAGAATAATTAATATGTAATTAAAATTATGATGAGATCATAATTGTAAGATTCAATTTACATTTACGTATTATTCCTAAATGTTCCTAGTTGTAGTTTCGTCAGGACGGGATATTGTTGAAACGGTAAAATTAGCACACATTATGTTTCTTTCCTATGAAGAAAGTAATTAATCTCATAAATTAAAGTACTGAGATACTTAAACTAATGTGTGGGTGATTATTAGAGAATAAGTCACTGAACTGATCCGACTACGAGAATCTCAAATGGAATATTATTTATGTGTCTGTGGATTTTTTCATAATGATGGTTGCATAATTGATCCTTAGACTTGAGATTATCAATGTATCTTATGTGGGAATTATTGTGTTTTGATGCTACTTATGAGTCGTTCTAGGATAATTCAGTCGGTAGTAATTGGATACAGTATGAACCATATGGAGATAGTTGAGTAAGTCAACAAAGGATTCGTCACTCTAAAGTAATTAGAGAGAATGCTTCATTGTTCTTGATTATTAGTAATTTATGAAATTCTCTGGCCAGAGTGAATTGAAATTTGAAAAGGGGTTTTTAAATATCAATTATAAATCAATTACTAATTAGCAAGAACGAACATGATTGGACTAAAATAGTAGATACTATATTCATACTCTGTCCAATTGGAATATAGGATGACGAAAGGATTAAATTATACATTATAACCATCAATGAACAGGCTAAGTCAAACTACTTTGACATTTCTGATATTTGGGTGATCATGACATGTTGCTAGACGTTAATTTTGACGCATGATTATAAATTATTTAATTGGAGAATTAAAGATAAATTAAAGAATTTTTAATTATAATTATAATTTATGGTCATTGCCAATATATTATGAACCTAATATGTTACACATTAAAGAGCAGCTTGTGAAGGAAAAATCAATTTAATTAAGTTGGACTTAATTATAAAGTTTGAGAAACTTTAGGGATCAAATATAAGATATTTGATTTTTATTAAAATTAAGTTAATTATAATTAGAGTATGACTTTAATTATAATTAAGGAATTTAATTTTAATAAAATTACAAACCACCCTAATGATTTTTCTATTAATAGGAAGAAAAGAAAAATGAGCTAGCACTTTTACATTTTTCCTCTCAAAGTGTTGAGAAGTTGTTCTGTAGATATCATCAGAGACTGAACGTTTGAACAACTCGTGGTTGACAAATCGGAAAAGTTTCAAAGGATTTTCAAGAGGAACACGAACAAGGTATGATTTCTTATGATTCGTATTTTTTTATTCAAGTTAATTAATTATCAAGATCTGCTCAGAATCTGTAAAAAGTTTTGTTTTCTGCTGTACCCATAATTCCATCACGGTTGGATTCTAATAGTGGTATCAGAGCCTCCTTTAATTGTTTATCTTGAACGAGAGGCTTGATTGTTATTGATTTGTTAGAAATTAAGGTTTTTACGAATTGTTTTTGTATGTTCTTTGTTACTATTTTTTGTCTGTTTTGGAAATTGTTTTCACGACTGCTCTTGTGATTTCTGAAAATTTTGTTTTCAATTTGCCTCTATGTATGTTCTGCCCATCTATGCGTTACAATTGTTATATTTCATACGGGACAATTAATTTCTTAAAAATTTAAACCCTTGAGAGCATATATGATGCCTATGCGATAGTTCTGAAAATTGTTTTTGTGTACCTTTCGTTTTGAGTTCTGGAAATTAATTATGTTATGTGTTGAAATCCCTGATTTTTCTACTGCCCTTATTTTCAGGATATGGAAAATTTGCTTTGTCTATGTGTTAAGCATTTTCTGGGTTAACTGCCTTGTATTGTGCTTCTTCGTGTTTGTGTTTCTGCCTATTATTGCGATTGCTTATACACGATTACTTCTGTCCATTAATCAATGTGTTCCCTTATTTTTGGATTTGAAATTTTGTGTGTTCTGCTTGTGTTTGTCGAATCATCACCCATCTATGGTGAAAGCGATTGGGTCACTAGCGACGCCAGCAACGCCAATGGGTTGCTCACAACACCACTAGCAACAAGTGACACCAATCGTTGGTGTCGCTAGGGCGATTAAACACCCATAAGTAACGCGAGTCAGACGAGGGGACGGTGGAGACCAGTCGACGGCAGGAAGCAGCATGCAGAAGATAAGCAGATGCAAGCGATGGTGAGAAGACAGGCAATGACTGTTGGAGAACCCACGTTTCTAGAACACGTCAAGCATTCATGGGGCGACAGTTTGAGACTCACAGGTTGGAAAAACATGGGAGTAGCACGTTCCATGGATGGACAAATGTGGGGACGAAGCAAATGGAGCGTTCTCCAAAAACGTGGAGACGTTTCTCGAGAAAGTGCGGGAAGACGTGATTGGCGCGCCTGGGGCGCGTGCATCGCACAGTCCCGCA
This sequence comes from Erythroxylum squamatum, assembly GCA_025629845.1. Lineage (NCBI taxonomy): Eukaryota > Viridiplantae > Streptophyta > Magnoliopsida > Malpighiales > Erythroxylaceae > Erythroxylum > Erythroxylum squamatum. Next base: position 9,098,886 of record JAOTBA010000003.1, on the reverse strand, counting down.
CTCGGCACCACAAAGACTTCTAGCACGTGTCCTTTGTTTATTTGTTTTAACATCTTTAAAACCTTAATTTCAATATGAATTTAAAAGGATGTTTTTTCCTATGTTTGAAATTTTGTTTTCAAAGAGAATTTTTATTAGGAAAAATTTTGAAATTTAATTTAATTTTTAAACAATTAAATTATTAAATTAAACTAGTTATCAAATCAACAATTAGAATCAAGCCAATGTTTTAAACGATTTCTTTCATAAATAGATTATGTTAGAAATTATAAATATAATAAGATTATATTAATTAATATGGGATCTTATCTTCAAAAATAAAGTAATTATTTTTTAAATATGATTAAGATAAATAATTATATTGATTCTTAATTAATTTTAGAAAAGAAGTTTCTAAAATTAGAATCAATTAGTTTCAATTATATTGAAATTAATTAATTTGAATTTTTAAAAATAAAAAAGTGTTTTCTTAAGTAATTAAGAAAGTTTTTTATTAATTAAATATATTTATTTCAATTTAATTGAGATAAATTAAATTTATTATTTGTTTAGAGAATTATTATTCAATTTAATTAGAAATTGCTTCTTTATTTATGAATAATAAGTTTCTTGGTTTATTAGAAAACATATTTTTCTTTATTAAAATTTTGAAAAGTGTTTTATTTATTAATTAAGAAAAATGATATTTCTTTAATTTTTAAAATAATTTTCTAATCTATTATAGAAAGATTTTATAATTAACTAAGAAATCAATCTCTAAATAAATAATATAATGACTTTCTTAATTAAATTTAAAAGTGTTTTATGTAATTTTGAAAGTAATTTATTTTAATATTATAAAATAGTTTTCTAATTAAGGAAAAATAGTTTCTAATGAGATTAGAAATAGTTTTCTAATTGGATTAGAATTTGCTATTTATGTAATTTTGAAAAAAAGGAGTTTTTCTAAGTTATAATAAGTAAGTAGTATAATTTATTGAAAATTGTTTTCAATTAAATTTTGTTAAAGGAGTCAAGATAATTAGAAATAGTTTCCGATGGGATTTGAAGAATTTTTTTCAAATCAAAGTAAATTTCTACTTGGAATAGGAATTTAGTTTATCAAAGAAATGAAAGAGTTGGAATTATTACTTTAGATTATGAAAATCAAAGTTTCATGTTTTATGCATATAATTTGATTAGGAGTGCATAAGATATACTTTATTTATATGGTAGATATATATATTGGATGCATGATAAATTGTATGTTTTATATGTTCGATAATTTACATGCAATTTATGATTGATGAGATAAATAAAATTGAAATCCCTCATTAAATTATTAAGTACATGTAGAGAACGTGATTGTTGTCTTCTATTGTTATAAGAATAAACTAGAGTTCTGTTATAATAGGCTTATAGAGCAAACTCAAGGCCGCTTTAACCCGAACATGTTTAGTCTTATAAAATTGGGTTCTACTTAACTAAATTTGTATGATTTGGATGAGCAAACTTATGATCATATGAATTTAGAGGCAAAGTTAGGAATAACATATTACACTACAAGAAAACTACCATTTACCTACGGATAATTACTGATGGTATTAATACCGTTGGTAATTACCGATAGAAAATGAAACTTAATCGGTGATTTTGTCGTATTATATGGTAAAAAAGTTGACGTGAAAATATAATTTAGCAACGGAACAATTACTTTCGGTAAACACTACAAGAAAAGTGGGAAATAGCGATAGACAATTACCGATGGGAAATAAACCGTTGGAAATTACCGATGAAAATAATATCTCCGTCAGTAACATTGGTGGGAAAAATTTCGTTTAGTGGCGGTACTAATATCCGTCGCTAAATACAGGGAAACATAGAATATAGCAACAGATTCAATAATCGTCGATAAATAAGAGTTTGTCGACGGAATGTTTCCGTCGGTAAATTCCGTCAGTCTTTCACTTGAATGTTATTAATTTAAAAAAAACGACGTCGTTTGGTTTAACACCAAACAACGTCGTTTTGTTAACGTTAAAACAAACCTGCAGGTCCCTTCTCCCCCCCTCCCCCAACGCCGTCACTCCTTCTTTCTTCTCTTCCTTCCTGCCGCGTTTGCTCCTCCGGCACAAAGTCGTCTCTTGTTCGTGATGCGTCCGGTCACATCGTGCTACTTCCGGTCTTCTTCTCTGACCAAACAACCATTTTCATGGAGGTATACATGTTGATCGTGGGTGTTTGTGTTTAGTTAATTATTTTGTGTCTTTGATTTGTTTCGTATACATGTATTGGTGTTTTGTGAATGGATAAGAACATAATATGTCGAAATGTATGTGATAGAAGGGAAAAATGTGAATTTGGTTGGTATAATGGGATGATTATTTGATGAACATTAGATGTTTGATAAAATGCCCATATGTCCTTGGACACATGCTGAGGCAAGTAATGACCTTTTTTCCCTTGTGTTTTAAGATTTTTTTGCAGCAACGAGGTTGTGTAACTTTTATACGATTGCGTATGTACTTATGGTTTAACAAATTTTATGAGTTAAAAGGGTCAATTATAATTTATGTGTTCAAACCTCTTTGATTTAATATGAAGGGCCAAAATTGCTTCTTTCACGGTTGCTAGTAAGTTCTTTTAGTGAATTCGATGATGGTTCAATTAACACATCCTGTTTAGGATTCTAAGGAAATGGTAGCTAAAAGATTTTGACAACAGCTAGTCATAAGTATTGACATTTGGTTTAAACTAGACTCAGCTTTAAGCTAATTATATTATTGTTTTATGACTGTAACAATTATTCTCATAATTGAATTCAATGTTTGTACTTCAATATGATATTCAACAAATCGCCTTATTTCCTTTTGCATATATTATGTCAAATATTGAATTCAAATTCAAATTCTTATATTTCTAAAAAATTCAATAAACAATGAATTTCAGGTAGAAATATGGGACCAAAGAGACAATGTGATATAATGCGGCCCAGGTTCAGACGCATATTCAGAGGTACTTACTGTAAAGGTGGACCATCACAGTCTCCAACTGCAATTGAATCACCACCTCCCCCTATAGGGCCTACAATTGCAGATGACCCATCACCTGTTACTCTTCATGCTACACCATCCACCAGTCCTACATCATCCACTACCCTTATAGTAGATCAAGGAGACGGTCACCAGCCTGGAGCTGAGCGACCTGATGGAAGAAAGTACATAACAATTGTCAATAATCTATAAGTGAAATCACATGAAACACTATATATGTTTATAATTAAGTTATAGGTTTAAATTTTTACAAATGGTATAAAATTATTTGTTCTTATATTAGGTTGATTCCGTCTGGATCGTGTTCTAGAAATATGACATCTAAATTTAAGGAGAGGATTGATCCTGAGGGTTATGTATGGAAGAATATCTCTCAGGCCACAAAGACATTTTACTTTCAGGAGTTTGAGGTATAATAAAATTCATTTTTTCTTTTTCAATGGATTTGTATACATTAATTAGATAAATATTATTATATTATAAGTTATAGAATTTTTTTCTTTTTATTTCAGAAAGATTTTTGCTAGGATTTTGGTTTCGACACGATTATACATAACGTATGGGAGAGGCGAGCTTGTACATGTTATCGCGACTTTATTAGAGCGATGCATAAGGCTGGTGTACGACCGCCTTATATTTTTGAGCAAATATGGACTCGTTGGCAGGAGTATTGGACATCACCTGAGGCAATGTCCATCTCAGGGCGTAACTCGAGCAACAAACGTGGAGGCCTGGGGGGAGACAGTCTTTCCGTACATACGGGAGGATCAATTACCCACCACGAGCATGCATAGAGACTTGTAAGTATCTAAATTTTATACTTACATTCTAATTGTTTTACTTTGCTGTATTTCAATTTAAATTGATGTGTGAATGTTGGAATGAAAATATGTGTATTATGGATAATGATCATGGTATAAATATCT
>JAOTBA010000003.1:9062900-9083340 GCA_025629845.1 Erythroxylum squamatum | reverse complement strand
TAAGCACTGTTTGAGATGTTGTGTGTGAACTAGTCTGATTTGAGTGTACTGTCTTGGGTGGCATCCACATATCCTCCCAGGGAGTATTTGGGTGTTACACTTAATCTCGCATATGATAGCAAAACATGTGGCATCTGTTGACAAAAGGAACAGTCTAAGATGATCGGCTTATGGCTATTGAGAACGAATCAAATCATATCGTTCTATTTCTAAACCTTTTTTAATGGAAGATTCATTCATGCTTAAAGGTGAAAAAATGGATTCTTCCATGATGGAGCCACTCATTACAAATTGATAAATGAATTTTTAATCAAAAATTGATAATTTATAATAATTTAATAAAAAATTCATAATAAGAGGGAATAATTATTTAGTAGAATTTGGTACCAGGTCTTGTCTGAATTGTGAAATAATTATCTTTAAAGAACTTGACAAAATAGCCCTATAACTTCAAGAGAATAGGTGTTTTGAAGAAAGGGGCTCAACGAAGAGATGATTGAACCATGATAAATTTTGGATATTTTCGCGCCCTCTATAGATTAGACTTTTAAGTATTTTGACCAATTAAGTAAACCTTTTGAATTTATGTGAAGTATTAATATTCTATTGGCAATTTTGAGAATAGAATTTGCAGATATTTTAAATCAAGGAAGTATCGAGAGTCATTTTCCTCCATGTGTTTCTGTTTTCTGTTAAGGACAAATTCGACAAGTTCTATCAGCAAAATGGCAATAAAGTGTTTAGCATATTTTATTTGTTTTGTTGATCAAGCGACACTCGGATTTGAACTAGGGAAAAAGGATTTGTAGTTTCCTGCCATTCAAACTAATGTGACAAGCCAAGGCTTTAAAAAGATTACTCAAGAAATCTCGTATCTAAAAGCCCATTAACTTTAGAATTTAGATAAAAAAAAAGGAGTTGAGATGTTAGGATCTTGGGTAGATACGGTGATATTTTAGTTGGTAAATTAATGCCTCAAATGGAGAAAAAATTATCGTATGCCTCGAGGATATATTATTACAAGCCATACTTGGAATTCGGGTATCTACTTGAAAGGAAACTTATCTAAAACTACCTATAGGGGGTTGAGGTCGAGTTTTTGATGTGAGATAAGTCTAGAAAAAAGGTGGTTCCAATTATAATTCAGAAATAATTTGTGCATATATTTTTATAGATATGGGACATCAAAGTAGGTGATAAAGTCGCTAGAAGACATGGAAATAGAGGTATCATTTAAAAAAATTTGCCTCAATAATATATGTCACTCCCTTGGCAGCATCCACTAATTCGAAACTAAATTTGAAGGCCATATTTTGACCCAGGCATTTTCGAAATGCCCCTAATGACCAATGAATGGCAAGTGCTTTTCTTTGTGTGAATTATAGGAACTTTATGAGTCAATTAGCTAACTCTGTGTCAGCAGTTGCGGTAATACAGAGGATGCAAGTGTTATCTAGAATGAATGGGCATAAAGCGTTTGTAGGTGTATTTTTAAGTCTACTGTCAAATCCCAGGGCTCAACTCTAGACAGGCAATGGAAACTGCCAAGTTGGAGTACAGTAGGGGCAGATGGAATTTCTAGTGAAGCGGTGAAATGCTTAGAGATCGGAAAGAACACTAACGACGAAAGCACTTTACTGGTTTGAAACTGACACTGAGCGACAAAAGCTAGGGGAGAGAATAGGATTAGATACCCCAGTAGTCCTAGCCTTAAACGATGGATACTGGGCAACTTTTCAACTTGTTTAGGTGTTGCATTCCTTATATTATGATATTTTAAACTGCCTCTACGCTCTCTTTGATTAAACAATATTATTTACCTCAGTATTTGACTATATAAAATCCAATTATTGTCAATGTAATGCGTTGTTGTTGCCATATAACCCTTGTTTTAAGTGTCGACAATCTACATATTTGATTTAATTGCAACTCATTTGTGATTAATTGACATCATCTTTAATACCAAATTCTTTTGTTCTGCATAAATCTTAAAGATGTCTTTCTTCATTATATTATAATTTCTCATCTTGAAATTTAGTTAAAGTAATGTAGCAAACATTATAATTTTTTGATTATCCACAATCGAGCGTATTCATTCTCTATTATCGTCTTTGTAAATGAATACTTAGATCTTTCAAAATCATAAGTCGTGGAAGTCATTTCACTCTTTTCTTTCGTTAGGTTAAGGGTCAATAAAGTTTGACCTTTTAATACCATATTTCTTTTATTACAGGAGTCTATATACCTTTTTAACGAGATGTCCATATTTCGTTTATTACAGGAGTCTATATAACTTTTTAACGAGATGTATCACCTTTAAAACCTCCACCAAAATCTTATGGTAGTATTTGCATTATGCCTTATAAAATCCATCATTTGATCTATTATTGATGAAGTAATTCCAAATATCACTTCTTATCTTCAAAGAACCAGTTCTTTCAGTTTAAAATGTTTATTCACTAGGTATATTACTAGGTACCATATTGACTCTCTATTGTGTTAGCTTGTGTTATTGAACGATAAATTCATCCATTTGAAATAATAATAAACAAGCAATCTTAAAATGTTTTTAGAACTCATGTGATAACATGAATAAAAATTTCAGTCATGAAGAGTGGAACAAAAACGTCTAAAGGAAATGACAATTATCAAATGCATATACTTTCAAAAAATATCAAATAGATATTTGATAGTAGTTGTTGATATACAAACTAAAAATTTATCATCAACAACCACAAACCAAGGATTTAATGTACAAAACATTGACCTTGAATCATTATCATAATAGTCTTTTAATAGATTATATAAAAGTTCTTTCAAATGTCTAAAAATCACAATGATAATGATAAAGAAGAAATTGTACAATATTTTTGTTATTGTAATAAGCTTGATAGCTATAGAAGTCCCTAAAATAGTAAAGAAGTAAAGGATATATCATTAGCAATACAACCAAAAGGTCAAACATAACAAAAAGGGTGGCTAATTTTGTTTTCTCCCTGTAGCCTATAAAGCTCCGACTTTAAGTTTGAAACATTGTAATTATAATCTGCTATGTCCGTTCCATATATATATATATTTACTTCCTTAATTTGCAATTCCAACTCTTGAATACTTGTTATTTTGTTAATTACTCCTCTTGTGTATACATTATTGTTTGTTGATTTACTTATTTGGCTTCAAATTTTACTTTTTATATATAAGCTTATGAATAATAACATAGTACACTCTTCCCATGTCTATACATTTATTTACCTGAACAATAACTAATTTTCTTATAAATTTCATAATTATTTTCATTATTCATCTAAATTATAAGAAACCTCAAACATAACATAAAATTTGTAGATTATTGAGCACTTCTATCTAGAGTTTAACATTTAATCATCTTGTTCCTCTAAGATGATTTTGATGGTGAATTTATAATAGAGGAGAAATATAGTTAAAAATCATCCATAATGAGATTGTCGTAATATAGATAGACAAACCTATAAGCAGTGGTCATATGTAGTGGTCGAATGGTCACACTAATCTTAACCATGCAAAGTAGGTCATCCCATGACCTGACCTATCATATTTTTTTAGAAAACTTCAAAAACAACGTCGTTTTTGAAGTAAAAGGACCAACCTTGGTCTGTGACCTTGTCGGGTCAATCATGATCAGCCTGTAGATCGGTCTGTGGCCCGGTCAACCCGGGCCAAAATCGGGTTGAGTCAGGCCGATTTTGACATCTCTAGCATTAACAATAGGAAGAGAGATGCAAAGAGGCAATAACAAGTGGTAATGGTGGTAACTAGGACACAATGACAGAGATGAGAGATGTAAGAGAAAGAAGGGTCATTTTATACGTGGATAAAGATCAAGTTTTGAACCTTTTTTTAGTTTAATTCTAACCTAAATCTCGATCGACACAAGCCAAACTTATTGACTTTAAACTAAACTCAAACCTTTTTTACCATCCTTAATTATAATTATCATTAATTGTAAATTACACATTTAGTTACTTGAATAAATTTTAGATTAAAAATTAGATTGGGATTGTCATCATTAGGTTTTATTTAGTCAATTTAAATCAATAGAGTTTGAAATAAAATTACAATTACTACTAATTTTAAATTAAATAGAATATAATTAAGAGTTTAGATAACATATTCAATTGAAATACTTTATTAGATTATATATAAATAAAACTGATGTAATATTAGTAAACATATATTTAATCTTTCTTTTCTTTTTTATAATGATAATATACATTATAATAAATGTAAATATATTTAGGCAGTGATTTCCTAATTAGGTTCTTCCTCATTTAAGTTTCTTCATAATTAATCTAATACTTTTGTATATAAATAGGTCCATCCCTTTCATTATAATTCACATAGTACACACATGAAATAATATATTCTTTATTAAGTTTCTACTTAATGTTAGAGCTAACCTTTTAAAAGGTTGTTTCAATTTCTAGGCAAAATCTTTTTTTTCTAGTTATATGGTTCCTACACCTTCTTTGGTTGATTTTATTGTAGCTAATCTTTTTTTGGTTGTTTTTTTATAATACAAACTAGTTCCCAAGATTATTTTTGGCACACTTGAATTTATTTTGAGGTTTTTTCCTAAATTTTTTCTTTATCTCTTAGTTTTAGGTTTAGGTGATTTATTTTTCCACTATATTTTTAGGTTTTATAGCTACTTTGAATAATTATTATTCTATCGCCATTCTATTGCTATGATTTTTTATGGTTCAAATTACGATTTACGGACTCAAGGGATGTGCATTTTTTTAAAAAGGAAGACTCCTTTGGCAAATTATTACTGGTGAGGTTACCAAACCCATCAAGCAAAATGAAGAGATAGAAACTAAGTTAACTGAGAGGCTCGATCAATGGGATGGAAAAAAAATCAAAATTTAACTTGATTTCATAATACTTATCTGCCTAGTATTAAGCTGAAATTCTATTGTTTTGACGATGCTAAAGATGTTTGAGATTTCTTACAGACATATTATGTAGTTTTTGATGTGTTCATCTAATTCAACTTTATCATTGCCTTTATCGTATGCTTCAACAACCTAATCAGACTATTAATAATTATGTTTTAGAGTTGCAAACTTTATGGGATCGATTGTCATATTGTGATCTAATTTGGATTGATATAGCTTCTATAGAAATTTATGATGCCCTTCATCATCGCCAATGTATATGGCATTTATTTACAACTCTTCGTATTAAGTCAGAATTAGTTAGCAACGCTCTTCTTTGCTACACTTTGCTAACTATTCTTGGTGCAGTTATTTGAGAGTTACTCTTTAAGGAAGCTCAACTTAATAATCTTCATATAAAATGATCTCTCCCTTCTACAGATGTGATTTTTATTGCTCCTACTACTTCGACCACTTTTACTTCTTCTAAGGAATTTTTTAGATATTGCAAAAAAACCTTTGGACTATATTTTTGCTTGTCCCAAACTTAAAGGCCAGAATTATAAGCTAATCAACTCTCATAATAAGTCTCAATCCTTGATTACTTCTACTATTGCTGCTACCACTGAAGGTTCTACTTTTGAGGATACTTCTCCTCTTTTTTCTTACAAGAAATCTAGGTTATTATTTAATAGATACAACTTAATCATGGCATTACTAGTTCCCCTATCTTGATCCTTTGATTCTACGTGTTGTCATTATATGATTTATGAGTCTAAGTCATTTAGTTCTTTTTCCATAACCTCTCATACCAATTGTTCACACTAATGATAATTCTATTTTGCTTATTCAATATATATGCAATGTTTTTTAATCTTATTTATCCTTATTTGATGTGTTTTATATTGCCAAAACTATATCTCAATCTTATTTTTATTGGTTAGTTATGTAAACTTGAATGTAATGTAACCTTTTTGAGTCATGATTGTATTGTGCAAGATTTATAGATGACTAAGGTTCTTGGGACAGTGTGTAGGGTTTGTTGATTGTTTGAGCTTGTTTCCCTCCAATTGCAATTTAGAGTCGTTATTACTACCACTTTTGTAGTATTTGGCACTTACTTCTTAGTTATATTTCCTCTTCTAAATTACAACCTCTGATTTTCAGTGGATTTCTACAATTTGTTAAACATTATCAATTTTATTATGTTTCATGTAAACTTTCAAAATATCATGCTTTGCCATTTAAAATTAGTGGCTTTATTTCCTTTGCATCGTTTGATCTTATTCATTATAATATTTGGGGTTTTGCTCCTAATATTAGCATAGATATTCTTGATATTTTGTTATCTATATTAATTATTATTCTTGGTATACATGGATTTATCTTATGAAAATGATTTTAAGTTGTTTTCAATTTCTATTCAATTTGTTAATATGATTAAAATTCAAATTTTTTTACGATATCAAAACTTTTCGCACAAATAATACTATAGAATATCGAGACACTACCCTTTGTCAATTTTAAACTACTCGTGGCACTGTCGTTCAACATTCCTATCTTAATTACTCTAAATAAAATAGTCGTGTATAATGCAAACATAGGCACATTTTAGAAATTGTAAGATCTCTTCTTATGTCATCTTAATGTCCTAATCTTTTTGGGGGTGAAGCCACACTTACAATAGTTTATAAAATTAATTGTATCCCTTGTTATAAATAATATTTTCCCTTATGAACGATTCTATGGATATTGTCCTAATTATAACATTCTTCAAGTTTTTGGCTTTTCTTGTTTTGCCCATCTTTAGTTACATAAATACAACAAATTAAAATCTCAAGCTTTATTGTACTGTTTTTGGGATATGATATTGATCGTAGACATGATTAGTGTTGGGATCTTTTTCTTTTTAATGTCTTTATATTTCCTATCTTGTTGCTTTTTGGGAACTTAAGATATTCTCTTCCTTGTCTTCCCTTAAAATCACTTAATCTCCTGCCTTCCTTGCTAATCCTACTATTACTTTTATTTATGATGGATCTCCTATGGATCATTAACCTTCTTCTTCTACTGTTCAGTCTTCTTCTAATCACCCAGTTTGTCATTCTCCTTGTGTACGTTAACCTAATGTCACTCTTCATGATTATCATTGTTATTTTGCTCTTATTTCACTTTATAAGCCTCACATTTATAATAAGGTTAGCACTAATCCTTTATGGTACATAGCAATAAAAAAAGAACTTAATGCACTTACTTCTGCTCATATATGGGATTTTGTTAATTTAATTATGGGAAAATATATGGTTGATTGTAAATGGGTCTATAAAATCAAAACCAATGTTGATGGTCCAGTAGGACGATACAAAGCTCAACTTGTAGCTAAAGCTTCACTCAAAAATATGAGATTGATTATGGGGAGACTTTTACTAGTATAGTCTATATAACTTTTTTTGGTACTCTCATTACCATTGATGTTATTAAGCATTGGACCTTAATTAAGATAGATGTTAAGAATGCATTCTAAAATAGAGATCTCACTGAAAAGGTTTATATGCCACTGATAAGTTGATAATTTTTCATATTTTTAGGTTGTATTTAGTGTATTTTGCTTGTTTATTTGAGTGTTTTTAATTATTTTTGGTACTTAATTCGTTCATGTTTTATTTTTAAGTCATAATTTACTTATTTAGATTAAAAAGAACAAATTCAAATAAGTTTAAGCGACTTCAAGCTCTTTTGATGAAGTTATGATGCTGGAAGACATGCTCTTGTACTTGCCTATGTACTTTAACATGACCATCTTTCACGTAAAGACAAGTTGTTCTAAAGTTCTAGCTATTACATGGTCATGAACACATCCATGTTTAAAAAGCACATGGGTGTGTATTTTAACATGATCATATTTCATGCAAGATGTTTAAAGTTCTAAAGAGTTACACCGCCACGGATATGTTTGTGTTGGAGATGAACACGTCTGTGTACAAAGTTTGGACTATGTTTGCTCTAAATTTGAGGATCTTGTGAATTTTAAGTACATGACCCTGAACACGCCTATATACATACCTGTGTCCCAAAAACCTAATTATTGAACTATAAAATGCAAAATTAAAAGGAAAAGTAGGGAGGAAGCTCAAGAGACATAATTGGAAGCCTTAGGATGTCAGAAAGAACAAAGAGTAATTAAAGAGATTCTTTTAGACTAAATTTTGATCGATCTAAAGTGAACTTCTTGAAGATTGAAAGGGATTTTTCCATATTTCCTTTGATTTTCAAGTTCTTTAATTTTGATGTCATGTTTAATATAACTAGGAACAATGTTTTAAAAACAAGACTGGAAGTTAAACTAGTAAGAAAAGAGATTTAAAGTTAAAAAAGTTCAACTATTATCAAACTATAATATAGCTAGTTAAAGATTACAAAAATTTAAAGAATTTGAAATATGATTGAAGAAGATTATCTTTTTCTATCGAAGAATTTAAAGTTTAATTGAAAAAGGAGATTGTTAAATGAAAATAATGTTTATTTTAGTTTATAAAAATCGATTAGTTTACGAAAATTGGCTAATTATTTAATAAACTGATTGGTTTTTAGTAACAATGATTATTATAGTAAATTAAACCGAAAAGTTAAAAATTAAACCTAAAAGTTGGCTTATTCAAGGTTTTCATTGTTAAACCCGTCAAATTGGTTTGTTTTTCAATTATTGATTCGAAATTAAATCTTTATGGTACTTGGATAAGTTCATCGTCATGATGAACCTTACACTAAATTTATTTAATTTTAATTTGTTATTTGATGTCATTGATATTCAATTATGCATTCTTTATTATTCTTGAATTAATGTTGTTAGTATGCTAATTCTTGTTTGATTGCATGCAACTGAGATTGAGAAATCCTTTGTATTAATGGATCTAGTATCGTTGAAAGGAACTACATTCAAACCTAGAAATATGATAATAGGGTCAAACCTAATAACGAAATTTATAAATCAATTAATGCAATTTTAGGGGTTTAAATTAGAAAGGAATTTATATTAAACAATCTAGGATTAGTTTTAATAGTCTTAAGAAATACATTAGTACAATTGTATGAGAAGTCACGGGGATTTGAAATTTGAGTATGGTTGTGTTTATTAATTGTGTCTTGGCTTAATTTTTATTCCAATTATACAACTGCATTGATTTGTTCTTAGTTTATTGTTTTAATTTTAAATTTGATCAATCTCGATCTCCATAATTTGTTAGACTAGATAATAGAGACAATTAGTACTAGTAATTCTAGTCCTCTTGAGATTGACTCGTACTCACCAATATTAGCTACAGCTACATCATACGCTTGCAAAAAATCAACAATTAAAAGAACAAGAAATCTTTCTCCTTCAATTTAGCAACCTCCTTCTTATTATGATCATCCTCTAAATAAAGTTTGTCTTCTTCAAAAAGCTTTGTCCTGATTTAAACAAACTTCTCATCCTTGGTTTGCTAAATTCAAGGACTACTTATTAATTTGGTATTCAGTCGAATTCTTATGATCATGCATTATTCATTTAAAATACAATGCAGGGTAATATTATGTTATTATTACATGATAATGACATAATCATTATTGGTGATGACACACAGGATCATATTCATTATCTCAAACAAATTTTAGCTGCCAATTTGAAATAAAAGATTTTTGACATCTAAACCTTTTTTTGTGTTTTAAGGTTACTTCTGATTTTACATAATATTATTTATCTTAAGCCAAGTATGTTAACGATCTTATCTTTTATGCAAGTATTATTGATGATAAAATTAGCAATACATTTATTAAAGCTAATGCTTGTTGTCTACTTCTTATGCCTCTCTTCTTTTTGACATTACTTTGTATTATCAACTTTTTGGAAGTCTTATTTATCTTACGGTTACTAATCTTGACACTTGTGTTAGTCAATTTATGACAGTTCCTCACATCACTCATTATCTAGCTATTCTTCGCTACATCAAAGGTGTACTATGTTTCATGGTCTTCATCACTCTAGCTCATTTCATCTTCAGTTGTTAGATTATTCGGATGATGATTAGGTGGTGATCCCACAAATTATTGGTCTGTTATTAGTCAGTGCTTCTTACTTAATGATTCACTTATCTCTTAGTGCAGTAAGAAGTAACACCTTGTCCCTCAGTTCAGCACTAAAGCTGAATATAAAGCTTTTGCTAAGCTTCTATGGCTTCGCTAATCACTTCAAAGTATAGGCATTTTGTCTCTACTTGCTACTCTTCTACGTTGTGATAGTTAAAGTCCTATGCAAATTGCTCGTAATGATATATTTCGTGAATGCACAAAACATATTGAAATTGATTGTCACTTTACACGTCATCCTACGATTGTTCTTATTTATATTTTCTCTTAGGACCAACTTATTAATATAATTACCAAAGCTCACTCTACCCCTTTAATTTGCGAACTTGTTTTCAAATTCTTGTCTATCACCTTGAATTTGAGGAGGATGATAATGATAATATATATGGTAAACAATATAAATATATTGAGTGTTCTTCCTCAGTTAAGTTTTTCCTTATTTAAATTTTTTTAATTAATAAATTACTTTTATATAAAAAATAGGTTCATCTCCATCATTTTAATTCATATAATACATATATAATTTCTTCTTTATTCATAAGAAAATTTTATTGCAGGGACACAGTCACCCAGATCGACCACTGCCACGATAAGCTCTCGGGACTTGGAGAACGACTTGCATGGAGAGCATAAATCCAAAAGAGGAGGCTCGATATAGACCAAGAACTCAAAAGTTTGAAGCTAGACCACACTTCCTGTATCACCAAATTTATCCCTTCGTCCTAATAAATAAATAAAAATGATTTGTATGTAATGATCCATCTTACCCCATTTCAGTGGCTCCTGTGGTGCCATTTCGTGACATCATATTTCGACCGTAGATTTCCCGTCTTACGCAAGAAAACTGCCTAACATCTAACACCTGTAAACATATTTCTCAGTTTAGCACTTTGGCTCCAGCCTACGTGAGGAACACTAACAGCTGACTTCTACACAGGTGCTCATCTGAACTGTGATTTCCGTGCCAAGTTTTGAGCTTTTGATTTGTGTCAGGAATCCGGTTTTGAGCGTTGGTCAAGTGGGTGCCACTTCTTTTGTTTAAACTTTCCGGGTTTCGATTTTGTGTCAATATTCTGGATCGGTTCTTTTGTTGCTCATTAGAACGTTTGTTTCCTGATTTTATTCTCTTGATTTTTATGCCGTTTGTGACGAAAAGCAAACGATTTTTGGAGCTTGCAAAGCTTTAGTTCTAGAAATGCATCGGCGGCGGATTATTTGATCATCTACTATTGCGTAATCCCTTTTTTTAAATAATTCTTTTTTCTGTTTATCTACGTTGACCTTGGTCTCTTCTGTTTCATGCTCTTATCGTTGTTCTTTTATAAGGAGTTCGCAAGTCATCTAACTCCGTGTCGCTTATAAGAATACCGTATTAGGAAGGTACAATTGCTGTTTTGTTGATTTTCTTGATGAAGTTTTGGGAGATTGGCAACTAAGTAGTCTGGTAATCGTTGATTACAGAGTATGAGCGGTTTTCTTTTTCATTTTTGTTAAGTGACATCCCTAATAATTTTGCTGTGAAGCATCTGGGGTCGGAACTGAATTATCTGATATTTGGTTATCTTCAGCAAGCAGTTATTGGTAAGAAGGTACATTACCAACCATGGCTCCTAAAGCTTTAGACTATGAATCGTTGAACGAAAATGTGAAAAAGGTCCAATATGCTGTTAGAGGTGAGCTATATCTTCGAGCTTCTGAGCTTCAGAAGGAAGGGAAAAAGGTACATACTTTATTTTGCATGCCTTTTCATTGCTTCAATGCATATTTCTGTATGTGTCTCGAAGAATTAGTTGGATCTATTCTTTGGAAGCATATCTGATGTTACATTAGTTGTTTATTAACCCTATGTGGCTCTTCTCCTAAGGGCACCTGATAGTTTCAACATAATATCATATTCTTCGTCGTAGACTTTGCTGTTGGAGTTATCATTTGTTTTTCTTTGTTTTGTGATGCCTCAACTAGTTCTCACTGGCGTTAATAGTTCAGTTGTTCCTCTTTGTTCTGGTGTATATTGATTGATTGAGTACTTCTTGGCATTGATATATGTACTTACTTGGCATTACAATATATTTTTTAGCACCATGTCTTATCTGCCATGGAACTACTTTAACTTTTCTAATGCTTACAAGTGCTATCAGAAAATAATACATTATACCTTGGAATTTGTTGATAGTTTTCTATCATCCGATGCTATCAAATTCATGAAGCTTCTAAAATTTTGGTGTCATCCCAAATTATGCCACTTTGTGTTTAATTGTTTGGATTTTTATTTCTTTGAGAAATTTGCATTCCATTATCATGTTTAGTGTGATTATGTGTTTCTAACTATTCAAATTTGTGCGTATAGATTATTTTCACAAATGTTGGCAATCCTCATGCTCTAGGTCAGAAGCCTCTGAGCTTTCCTCGTCAGGTATTGATGTGGTAGAATTAATCTCTGTTTCTAAACAAATGAAGTAAACATGCGCTCCTTGACAATCAGCATCATGTAACACATAATTGGCTATGTAATCTGGTCTAAAACAAGGAATGTTTGTTTACAGGTTGTTGCTCTCTGCCAAGCACCATTTCTCCTAGATGATCCTAATGTAGGATTGCTATTCCCTGCAGACGCAATTGCAAGGGCCAAACATTATCTTGCAATGACCTCTGGAGGTCTAGGTATTTTTTTTTTCTGGCTCATATTTTGCATACTCTTTCAAAAAAGTGCATCAAGCTATCTGAAATCACACTTCAAAATAACCATGGGATATCCTTGTGTGTATTTCCATGTTGTGAGAAATATTCTAGCCTGTCCCACCATCCCAGTTTATTAAAAGCCTGGTCTCTGTTGATTAATCAAAACTAATATTTTCTTCTAAGTGGTCGTTATGACTTTATGTCTGCTTATTCTGAATTTTCCCCCCATCTTACATTTACAGGCCTGAAATGATATACGTTCTGTAGCATCCAAGTTTGTAATGCTTGACTAAAGCAATATCATATCGGTAACTGGTTATGTAACTGCATTCTTTCTATCATATGTAGGTGCTTACAGTGATTCAAGAGGTCTTCCAGGAATCAGAAAGGAGGTGGCTGAGTTTATTAGAAGGCGTGATGGATATCCAAGGTGATATTGCAATTTTGCATCATCTTCTCTTATCTGTATGTCTCTATTACCCCCATTCCAGAAGGAAGGAAAACAAAAAATTGTAAAAAACTTTTTGTTCAGATATTTTGTTATTAGCTCTGGAGCCAAGTCTCAAACTGAATCATTTCATGATTTATTTACAGTGATCCAGAACTAATTTTTCTCACTGATGGCGCCAGCAAAGGTGTGATGCAGATCTTAAATACAATTATACGTGGTGCAGGAGATGGGGTAATATACTTATGTACAATGAATGAAAATTTGAGATTACATAAAATTTTTGTTTTCCTAACGTATAGAACACAGGCTTCTTTCAATCACGAATTGGCAGGTTGCTTTTTCTGCTTCATCCTTTTCTTGCCATTTATCCAATCCTGATTCACAATTTTCTGATATTCAC
The DNA here is from genome assembly GCA_025629845.1 of Erythroxylum squamatum. Classification (NCBI taxonomy): domain Eukaryota; kingdom Viridiplantae; phylum Streptophyta; class Magnoliopsida; order Malpighiales; family Erythroxylaceae; genus Erythroxylum; species Erythroxylum squamatum. The sequence continues at coordinate 9,069,770 of JAOTBA010000003.1, read as the reverse complement.
AATTTTCTGATATTTCTCTTAAAAATAGTTTGCTTATTGCAGGTTCTGGTTCCAGTCCCTCAATATCCACTTTACTCCGCTACTATATCTCTACTTGGTGGTTCCCTTGTGCCTTATTTTCTGGAAGAGACGGCAAACTGGGGTCTTGATGTCAATGATCTCAGACAGTCAGTTGCAGAAGCTTGCTCCAAAGGAATTACTGTGAGTATGCTTTGACAATTGCTTGTTTGTGCCTTCAATGTGTACAGGTATAGGAATATGTTCAAACCATAAAGTCAAACTTTGGAAATCGGGTGAATGGATCAATATGAAGGAGCTGATTTCTTCATTTGTACTATGGAGATTTCAGTTCTTAGTATCATTGTCTGTTCTTGAGCATTTAAACTCTGAAATCAATTCATTACCAATCTTAGTGACCTTCCCTATCTAATGAATGGGAAGTCCATTTGAAACCTTCCGACTTGCGACCATCCCCAGATATTTGTTTCAACAGAAATTACTCAAGGGCAGATTGACACAATAGAAAACTCTGGTAAATTATACTCCGATTCCCTGAAAATAAATTACACATAGTCCGTTTGAGGGATCGATAATGAATATCTTTTTATTTCCTTCTTTTTGCATACAATACTGTGACATCCAATTTTCTTTTGGTGTGCACTTTGAAAACTGTTCTCCTGACTACAATGTCATGTGATGCAAACCACCACCAAGTAAATATCTTCTGTGTTGTAACATGACCAGGTAAGAGCTATGGTGATTATTAACCCTGGAAACCCCACTGGTCAGTGCCTTAGTGAAGCTAACCTGAAAGAAATCTTACACTTCTGTTACCAAGAGAACTTGGTCCTTCTTGGAGATGAAGTTTATCAACAGAACATATATCAGGATGAGCGCCCCTTTATTAGTGCAAGAAAGGTACTTTTTTTTGGCTGCTAGATCTAAATATTTGTTAGTAGGAGTTTCAACTGGCATAAACACTTTACTGTTTGCAACTTCTGAAGGTTTTGATGGACATGGGGCCACCGATAAGCAAGGAAATCCAGCTTGTTTCTTTCCACACTGTTTCCAAAGGATATTGGGGTGAATGTGGGCAGCGTGGAGGGTACTTTGAGATGACTAACATCCCTCCACAGGTTTGCTTCCTTGTATTTATTGAGTAATACGCCAACAATGTGATGCAAACATGATCAATGCATTCTTAGGAGTAGAATTTGAATCTAACAGAGTAGGGCGTAAGTTAAATGGGACCGAGTATTATTTTTTTAATATTAAAGTTTTTGTTATCTAGGTTTTATTCTATAAGGTCATGCTTGAAGAAGATTGCACTGCTTTATTCAATCATTTAAAGCAGATTTATGTTATTTTCCTTTTTTGTTATCTTTTTGATCAAACATAGTTGTCTCAAAGCCTATTTTCACAATCAGTACATATTAATGATCCTTAGTGTCGTCCAATTTATTGTTGTTCATTACTGATTGATGGTGCAGACAGTTGATGAGATTTATAAGATTGCATCAATATCACTCAGCCCAAATGTTCCTGCTCAGATATTTGTAAGCTCGATGTGAATGTTTATGTAATCCTTATTATGTAACTGAGTTTTCCAGTTTTCTTTCTGTTCATATTGTCATTGCTAAAAATTATTTATTTCTGTTTACAGATGGGACTAATGGTCAACCCGCCCAAACCTGGAGATATTTCATATGATCAGTACATTAGGGAAAGGTACACATGCTTCTATTTTGTTCCTTTGGAGCTTCTTTTCATGCTAATCAGATTGTTTTTCTGAAAGTTTTCAACACGGATACCACTTAGGAGTAAAATTTTATCAACAGAGAAAATTCTTTTTACAATCCCTGTAATAAGAATCAAAGAGTCAAGTGAAATTTCTACCGTTTAGACTGTATAGGTGTGTTATTTTCATTGTCACGTGAAGGATGTGACCATATGAGTGACTAACAATTTACATGAACATCAAACCTTGCAGCAAAGGTATCCTTGAATCATTGAAGAGAGGAGCAAGGATAATGACTGATGGATTCAATAGCTGCAGAAATGTGGTTTGCAATTTTACAGAGGGTATGTTAGTTTGCTGTTAAATGTATTATTATCTTGCTTTTCATGTTAGTTTGCTGTTAAATGTATTATTATCTTGCTTTTCATGGACTTTGTTCATCTATCGTTGATGGCGCTTCTACTGACATGATGGATTGTTATTAGGTGCCATGTATTCTTTTCCTCAAATCTGGTTGCCACCCCTTGCAATAGAGGCTGCCAAAAAGGCTGGAAAAGTTCCCGATGTATTTTATTGTCTCAAGCTTTTGGAAGCCACTGGCATTTCCACAGTGCCTGGTTCAGGATTCAAGACAGAAAGAAGGGTAGATGCTTCTAACTTTATTCCTTCATCAATTACTTTTAGACAGAGTAATAAAAGGATTTCTTTTTCTCTTTGGCTTCTTTGGAACAACATTTGGAAAAAAGACTGAAATTTTGGCTCGGTGGAATCTCTCTTTCCTTAACTGTAGCTGGCATACAATGATCTCATGTCGCATTCCTTGGGCTTCAGGTGTTACAATCTGCCCCGGAAGTTTGCATTTGACAGCAATAGGATCTCCTATCCTTTTTATCTTTATGCTTTTAAGAAAGAATTTCATATTCTGCTTTTGTTTTCTGCACTTACCTTTTAAAAATGCTATTAATGACTGCCTGTCCTGTCCTGTCCTTACAGGGTCTTTCACTTGAGAACAACTATTTTACCAGCCGAGGAAGACATGCCAGCAATCATGTCCAGTTTCAAGAAGTTCAATGACGAGTTCATGGAACAATACGACGACTACAGGGGTTATTCAAGGATGTAATTTATGCTTTAAATGACAACTTGTATCATAATTTGTGGCTATAGGCAGCCATTTGGCATATGCTTCTTGAATTATATGTGATCGTAAACTTCATTCTGTTGGAGAACTCATCCCCATCCCCTCGAATGATTTCTGTATGGTTGTTGTCTTTCTTCTAAATGATGGGAAAAAGGAGAAAGGAGCACTTCCAGTCCATTACATCGACGCCCCGCTAGTGCTGTACTAGTTTATTACGTGTGTCAAGAGTCAAGACTCGAGATCGTTGGGTGACTAAACTAAACAACATTTCCTCTTATTATTGTTATCCGTAAATACAGGTCGGAATTATTCATCCTCAACTAACCACAAAATTTCTAATCCTAAGTGCTTTTGAAGTGATGTCACGTCTTAAAACATGCTTTTTGACATTTACTGACAGGGAATAAAAAAGCTGCGTATGCTTATGGAATCTGTGAAATGATGGAAAATGGAATATAAGATAGCTGTGAAGGGACAACTCTGGCGATCATAACCATCGAAGAAAGTAACTTTGGGGGCGTACCTTTCTGCATAGCTGTTTTTTAACATCTTCAGTTGCTGCTAACTTTTTTCACATAGCTAGGAAATCAGCAGGCACTTGTCACTGGAGTCCAGATCAAGGAACCAGAATTATGCAAAGTTCCATCCAATCTAGCGAAACTTGCTTACATTCCAATTACATCCCAAAGACTGCAGGCTCTCTAGTGCAAGTCAGATTTGCACGTTTGGATGTTTGTCGTATCAGTCGGCAACTTAATTAGTTCTCAGCCACAGAAAAGTGAAAAACCCTGTGCAACAAACCAATCCACAAAAGCTGCAAGGACAATTTATGCTTGTAGATTTTAGAAATAAGGCCAAAACATGCAAGTTTGGAAAGGACCAATTACAATCTGGAACCTGACTGAGCCTACTTGTACAATGGTACAAATGTAAGTGTAGCATCCCGATCAAGGGAGTAAGTATGATCACACATGGACACATCACTATGAAGAAAACAATGCTTAAATCCATGAATCAGGGGAAGAACATAACGTGTTATTCAAATAAGAGTACTTAATACTAGAAACGCTAATGTTGGCTCCTTCATCCATCCTAGAAGTTTTGAGGATTCGACTCTTCAAATGCCTTTAGTTATCCAATGAATAAGAAAGGCAAAAACAACTGCTGGATTTATTTATTCCTTATGTTAAAAGAGAGAGGAAGGAACAAAAACGCCATTGATGACTATAACATGGGCATGTACACCGTACCATACACCTTACCAAATCAAGAATCAAGGAGTACTGTTGTTGATCACCAGACCCAAAAGTTTTGGCGCCAAATTGCAAGTCAATCCCATGTTGCTGCCCGCGGTCAGCTATATTTACGGGCACTCTTCTGTCTTTCTCTCTGACTCAAACTAACTCTATTAAGTTTCCACTTAGTTTAAGATTGAATCAGCTTATGTCACGAGTTTCCTCGGGTTCTCTTTCTCTCTCTATGCGATTGGTATATGCAGAACATTGAACATTGCTCGTCCCACGTTTAAAGCTTTAATATTTACTATCTTAAAGCAGAAAAACTTTCCTTTTCGCTTATGTCCCCTCGCTTCCAACTTTCCGAAGCCTGCTTCTTTTTAACTCTTTTTTATTCATCTCTCAAGCAACCAAATCTCCTTTTCGTTTAGTTTACCAGCTTTTAATCTGTCTTTTCTTTTTCTTTCGCCACTTTCGTTCTGGTTTCGTTTGATTCTCTACCAATCTTCACACGATCCTGAAAATCCCATCTTTATTCTCTCCGTGTTTACCTTTATTCCTTATCACTTGCTATATTACTTCAAAGGGTTGGTGTCAGTTTTGAACACAAAACATGGGGTTTTCTGAGAAGCCGCAAGTAGATGGTGGCTTGGAATTTGACGGTAAAAAATGGGTCATCGCCGGAATTGCCTTAAGAGCGCCCTTAAAGCCTGTATACACAAAATCGTTGGAGAAAGAGAGCGAAACTGACGAGTGTTCAACGACGCCTACTACTGAAGAAGCGAGAATACCTTCAAGATTGACGTGTCCTCCGGCTCCAAGGAAGCGGAAAGCAACTCTGAAGTGTAATTATACTGGGGTCAAGGAGTTCTTTACTCCTCCTGATCTGGAGACTGTTTTCATACGCCATGTTGAAAGGGCCAATTGACTGATCGATAAAGTTCTAAGGAGGGCATTTCACCTCCTGTTATTTGGTTTACTTTTTAGTACTTAACAGTTTCTTTGTTTTCTTGTTTGAAAAAGCAACCTTTTAAAGAGTGTTTCAAGAGACACTTCATGTACAGTTTGTATCAGTAAATAAAGGTTGCATACTAGTTTGCTTTAGATGTTAACAACTTCCAAGATTTGCATTATCTAGCTGACAAAATTACGTCCTCTTTGATGTAAGTTATTAGTTTTTACTTGTTTTGCTTCTTTGTTGTGTGTTAAAAGCCAATGATTTGTACTTGTAATCTTCCAAATATTGAAAATTAAGCAAAAAGGTTAGCCCTTTATTACACAATCATGGCTGTTGGAAGAGAAACAAGGTCATGTATACTTGTATTTTTAAAATTTTTGTCTTTACCATGGCAATGGTTTCAGGTTTCCGTAGCTTCTTGGCTCTTGCCTGTCGAGGTGTTACTATTTACATGTTTTGAACGCTCCAAATTCCTTCTCATCTCTCTCTCTTTTTCACCTCAGACCCTTCATTTTCATGGTAAGCGAATGACACATGCAGGTCAACATCTAGGTAAGTGGCCAAAAGTTGTCAAAATGCCAAGTAAAGGAAGATGCTTTTCAAAGGAAAGAAGATGCTGCACGGATGTTTCACCGTTGATTGACTAACCGCAAATCTCTACCCCTATCAAACCCCTAAGCCAACCATAGACCCACTGCCTTTTGTGGACTCTTAACCATCAACCCTTCTTTAAAGCACATTGCTTCTATGTCCCACCCTCCACATGAACCTTTCACACTGTCCTCGGACTCTTATGATGGTGGGAAGGTTCTGTGTGGTTCTTTTGCAATAACCCCTTTCAAAAGGACAAATGACATGTGGATTGCTAGTAGATTAGAATCCTATGCCACTTGACCGGACTTGATCATTTTGAACTTTTACAAGGCGTACCTTTCGCAGATTAATAATTGACAAGGTCGTAACTTTAACATCCTGTAGTTTATGTTTACCTTATCAACTGTAGATGATGGAACGTCCATCACAAAAAGTAGAGGAATAAACCCTTGTTTTTTTAATACATGGCGAAAGTGCATGATCAAGATAGCATATGCTGGTGGCAACGGGGGAGTTCACCTAATCTCAGGGTTAAATATCTTTTGTACTAAACAAAGGGTACTCGGGATCGGAGCCATCACTGAAGCAATGGTGTTTCTACACGTCAACAAAAAGCTGCGAATCTTGCTTGGCCTGCAGTACTCGTTTGTGATTTATACATTAGTTAAGTGCTGGTATTATTGGAGACCACATGTAGCGGCTCATACGTGGTTGGCAACTAGTGCGAATTTGTATAATATAATCGTAACCTCTTTGGTCGTTCTCAGTTTTTAACACTCAAGACAGACAAAAAGACAGCATTTTTAGAAGACCAATTATGCATGAAAGTGACCGGGTATATCATAAATTGGTTGTTAGTTCTAGAACCACATATTAGTTTAATTCTCATATTCTAACTTCTGGACCAGAGAGGAGAAGCATTTTGAGATCACCGTTTTAAATTGCTGCTGCACTGTCACATTTGCCACGGTCACAATTTGGATTTGTTTGAAACAGTTTAACACTTTGTCAGCATTTCACATACTTTCTCCCCTTTGTTGTATCAGAAATTCTCTGAGGTTTTCCTATACCATCGTCACTCTAGTTAAAATCATCTGATGTTATATGTTAGATATTTGACATTTTTGGTTCCAACTTATTTTTTACTGTTTTACCTTTTGTTTACAGTTTATTATTTATCTTGTTTAAGCTAAAGACTTGGTCA
>JAOTBA010000003.1:9041074-9051208 GCA_025629845.1 Erythroxylum squamatum | reverse complement strand
AAAAATAGCGTACTTTATGGCTACAGAAAGCTTTTAACAGATACTACAAGTCTCAAGAAGATCATTTTCTCAAATTTCACCTAAATCAAAAAGTCAACTCTCATCCTCAAAAAGTCAAACTTTCTTATTTCTTCCAAATTTTCACACTTTGTTTTCTTTATTTAAACATCTATAATACAATTCATATACAAAAATTCTCATTCAAAATTCATTTTCATATTTCTAATTTTCACTAAAGGTTCGGGGTCCAACAAAAATCATAGGATTCATCATCATACCACCAATCTATATAACATGGTGTTTTACTTTTGTGGTAAATATAGGCACATTGACGAAAAATATTTCACAAAACAAACGATAATGAATAAACCCTCAATAAGTGGGATGAAAAGAACAATGAAACTAATAACCCAAGGTCCCAAGCTCATTTAAGTACCTAAAACATATTAATTGGGTTGTCTTATAGGTCTCCACAAAAAGAGGAATATATGGTGTATAGATAGTGGATGCTCAAGGTGTATGACCAATGATGCATCCTAACTTTTAACGTTTGGAGATAAAGATGGAGGATTCTTCATATTTGAAGATACTATAGAGGGTAAGACAATTGGAATTGATAAAGTTGACAAGGAAGATCACACTATTAGTGATAATATACTTTTAGTTGATAAATTGAAGCATAATCTGTTAAGTGTTGGCCAACAATATTGCAAAGGATACAAAATAAGCTTCAAAGGGAGATCATTCATTATATCTAGAATAATTAATAATAACATTGTGTTTTTATAAAAGAGAAAGAAATATATATAATTGATCTTGATGATTTCTTTAACCAAAATATGAAGTGTCTAATATTTATTAGTAAAGATGTATGGATTTGGCATGGAAGACTTAGACATACAAGTATAGACCTCATCTCCATCCTCAGCAATAAGCAATTTGTTAATGAGCTTCCAAGAGTCAAATTTGAGAAAGATAAGATTTGTGTTGCTTACTAAATAGGAAAACAAACCAAGAACTTATTTAAAAGCAAAAGGTTGGTAACTTCCACTAGACTTCTGCAATTACCTCATATAAATTTGCTTAGATCAACTGCAGTTGCTAGTCTATGTGGTAAATTTTATGTCTTTGTCATAGTTGATATTTTTAGCAGATTTAATCGGGTCTCATTTTCAACAAAAAAAGATTAATTCTTTAGGGAGTTTATTAAATTTTTGAAAAGAGTTCAAAATGCAAAGGAGCTCTCTATTACATCTATTAAAAGTGACCATGGTAGGGAGTATGAAAATGACAGGCTTGATACCTTTTGTAAAGATAATGGTATCTTTTGTAACTTTTTTGCACTTAAATAGAGTTATTAAAAGGAAATATAACTACTGTATGTCACATTTTAAATAAACTGTGTTGGTCATAATAGATCAACTTTCACACTACTTTTTTCTTCAGTATTAAAGTTCCATCTGTATAATATTGATCTTAGATAAAGTTCATTTTAAGATTTGGCATGGGAAGAATCCAAAAATCGATTATTTAAAGTTTTTTTAATGTGAGTGCTATTTTGTGAATACCAAAGATAACATGGGAAGTTTAATTCCAAAGTAAATAAAAGAATTTTTCTTGGATATTCCTTAATTATAAATGCCTATAAGATGTTTAATAGGAAGTGTCTTGTTATTGAAGAGTTTATATATGTTGTCTTTGATGAATCTAACCCTTTTGCATCTAAGAATGATCTTAAAGATGATGATGTAGGAATATCCAAGGAACTACATAAATTAGCCCTTAAAGAAAACAAGTGATCACCAATACACCTCTCACAACCGCCTTGTTAAACTAAGTTAGAAAAATAAGAAAGATGAGGAGCTCCCAAGGGATTAGAAATTTAAGAAGAACCATCCTCTATATTAAATTTCAGGTAATGTTCTCATATTAGAGGATTATCTCATCTTGCTTTCATTTCTCAAATATAGCTGAAGACTATAGAAGAACCTCTTAGTTATGAAAGTTAGGTTCTTGCTATGAATAAGGATTTGAACTAATTTGAGAGGAGTAAGGTGTGGACTTTACTACCTAAAACTAGAGTTCACCAAATCATAAATACAAAAAGAGTTTCTAAAACAAATTAGATGAATTAGGTACTATTATGAGAAATAAAGCTAAATTGGTAGGAAAAGGGTACAATTAAGAGGAGGGTATATACTTCGAGGAAAGTTTTGTTCTAGTGGTTAGGTTATAAGCTATTAGGCTTTTACTTGCATTTTCATCCTACATGAATTTCAAATGGATGTTAAAAGTACCTTTTAAAATGGTTTTATTCAAGAAGAAGTTTATGATGATCAACCTTCCAATTTTGAAAAACATGATGCATTTAACCATGATTACAAACTTTTTAAGACTTTTTATGGATTGAAATAAGCTCCTAGAGCTTGGCATAATAGGTTAAGCACGTTTCTTTTAGAAAATGGTTTCTCTAAAAGCAAGGTTGACACTACACTCTTTATTAAAATACACAAGCATGATATTTTAATTGTTCAAATTTTTGTTGATGACATTATCTTTTATAACACTAATGAGAGTATGTGTAGGGAATTTTCTAAGTGTATGAGTAAGGAATTTGAGATGAGTATGATGAGATAGCTTATCTTCTTTCTTAGACTCCAAATCAAGCAAATGAAGGAACATCTCTTTATTAATTAGGCCAAATCATTAGGCACACATATGAGAATCATAGAAAAATTAAATAAATATGAAGAGGGAAAGTTGTTTGATGCAAAGCTTTATTGAGATATGATTGGTAGGCCCAATATTATGTTTAGTGTTTTCTTGTATGCTAGATTTCAATCAAGTTCTAGGGAATCACACGTTTTAGCTATTAAGTTCATTCTTAGATATTTATATGGTACCGTTTGATTAGGAATTCGATATCCTAAGTATACATCCTTTGACTTAATTGGTTATTCAAGTGTAGATTTTATTAGTACTCTTTTGGATAGAAAGAGTACATATGGTACTTTTTAATTACTAGAAATTGTATTAGTCGTATAGTTTAGTAAGAAATAAAATTTGATTGCCTTATCAATCGTAGAAACTGAATATATGGTAATTAGTAGTTGTTGTACACAAATTTTATAGCATAGCAAACAATTTATAGACAATATAATGGACCTTACTAAGATGTTTATTAAGTGCGATGATACTAATGTCATTTTTCTTACAAAGAATCTCATTCATCACTCTAGAACTAAGCATATAGAAATTAAATACCTTTTGGTTAGAGATTATATGCAAAATGGAGATATTGAGTTAGAATTCATAGATAAACAACATTAATTAGTTGACATATTTACTAAACCTATGAGTGAGGATAGAATTTGCATAATTAGAATAGAATTAGGGACAATTGATGAAAATTCTTTATGTTAAATGACTCTTTTAAGGTCTTCATTTACCTCAATTAATCTTATCTATATTTTATGATATATGGTTTTGTCATCAAGACATATTGGTCAACCATTACCTCAATGTGGTCATCCAGCATCTTAAAAAACACCAACACTTTTGCTTTTCAGTGAGTTTTTTAGTTGTCTGGTTGCCTATATAGCCACTCGTTGACTAATATCCTTGCATATGACATTTTCTTCTTTCCAATGAGTTTGGTAGCATATATTACTCGACCACCTACTTTTTGTGATTAACTAATATCCTTAAGTGGTCAACTGGTATAACCTTTCCCTCTAAGAATCATTTACTCTAGTGATTTTATTATGAAGTTAGTCAATGTTGTTGGTCAACCTACACCCTTGATTGGTTGATCATTAACTATCTCTAGTCAACCAATATAGCATTGTTTTAAAATAACATTGTGGCCTCTATTTATCATGTTTTATATAAATTTCTCTAAAACATTCATCAAAGGAGTGAATAGTAAGTAACAAGGCTTCTTGGTAATCAATCACTTCAATTTGGAGTTGTGAAAGCAATCATTTCTTTAAATTAAGCTTGAAGTTGTTTCTACTTGCTTTTAAATCAATAAAGCTTAGTATAAGAATATTTTTAGCTAAATAATTACTAAATAAAAAATTAATGTTTATAAAAATTGATCTTTTGTTCACTATAAAAAAGTAAATAATAGCCAAAACTAGAAAATTTTATTTACTAAACTGCTAGGAATCATAAGAAAAATTTGTGAGAATCTTTGTTGTTGGCGTGCTCCTATAAAAAACAAAAAGAAGAGATATATAACAAACTAATAGAATGGCATTATAAATATGTGCAAAATCTGGAATTCAATTTTGTGTCAGACAAACAATAAACCAAGTTTGAGTATCCTAAACACTACATAAGAATAAAATTTAAATGTGCATCATAATAGACCCTAACTAATAAAATTAAAGTTAATTGCTTAAGAATGCAAATGCTTTTTAGCTTATTCCCTTTTAGTGACAGTCATTTGTAACTATGATCAATATGCTTTAATTAAATTTACTTTCATCTGCAATTGTTTTATTTTTACATATATATGTATTTATTTTTATATATAAATATAGGAAAATACAAGTGCTTTTGACGATTAAACATCCTTAAGAAGATTCAATTATTCAACTTGGACTCTTGTAATATTGGTTCTTGGTATAAGCAACTGTACTATATGTTTGTATTGTGATAAATATTTGAAACTTAGAAGGATAAACAAATTAAAGAAAAATTTATTTAGGATAAAAAGTGATATGGAACCTTACAAGAAAGTTAGCTATGATATAAAATTAAATATGAAAACTTTGATTGAAGTGTATTAGAATGAGAAAAAAAAAGGCATAGATTGAACTACAAAATTGAAAATGGAAGCTCATTTTGCACTGGCTTAGATAATATTGACAATATTGAAGTTGGTATTTCTATCCAATAAGAGATTGTTGCAACTGATATGAGGAAAAAAAAAGGCGAGTGTCTAATTTTTTTTACTCTATGAACAACTCATGAATCTTAACCTTTAATTCATAATGCATTACAATTAAAAGAAGCAACTCATAATATAAAGATGACAATGTCTAGATAGTGGTATGATATATGTGTGTCATTTAATATAACGTAATCTCATTATTATTAGTCTATGGTGGATGCTACTGCTTTTTATAGTCTAATATTTAAAACATCTTCAAATGATGACTATAGAAGCAATCTTTTAAGTAGCCAAATTAGTGAGGTAAAACGTTTTTGAGCGAAAGAGAAAGGACTTAGGCAACTTATTTTTGTTCAATCATATGTAATGGTTAGACAAATAGGAGACATGAACCCATTATGAGTTTTTTTAGTTTATTTTGCTGAAAGGATGATGTTATTTAAATTCAATTAATACATCGGGTCTTGTAACAAATGTTAATACTTTATTGAAGATATTTGATGAAGTTGTAAAAAGAATTGAGCCTAAAAATATTAAACAATTCATCATTGATAATCGTGCATAGATTTTGAATTTGATGAGAAAAGATTTCACAATTGGTAGAATTTGTATCATCCTATCATTACAAGATTTGTAATTAATTTCTTACCACTTTAGTATTTTGTTTAAATGGAGAAGGAGTTGAGATAAATGTTTATAGATAATAAGTGAGATGTATCTTGGCATGTCATGTTTAATACTGGAATGGAGGTTTCTATGATTATACTTAAATATCATAAATTTTGGTCTCATTGTTAATTTGTGATTCGAGTTTGTGAGCGTTTAGTAAGAGTAATATGTTTACTTAATAGTGATGAGAAGTTAATAATCAATTACTTTTATGATGTTATAGAAAGGGCAAAGAAAACAACCAAGGGTAGTATGAAAAATAGACCTTCTTTACACACCTTATCTTGTAAGCATTAATGAGAAGTGGGAGAAACAATTTTAATCTTTATTTTTTATTGCTAGTGCATTTTTAATACAAGTAAAGAAAACTAAAGTTAATAGGGGTATGCCTTTAATGATCATAATAATTATTTCAAATGACATGATGCAAGATCTCTTTAGCTTACTAATGGAAGCATACAAGGATGTTTGTGGTGATTTTGGAATGCCTATTACAATTAGTTAAAGAGACAAACTTAATCTAGGTATACATTTCTTTACTTATATTACTTGTTTAAAAATAACAATCACTTTATTTTATTTATTACATTACTTTTATTGTCTTACAATTACATAGTGGAACCAATTTGGAAGCAGTATTCTAGAATTGCAAAGGTTTGTAATTCAAATTCTTATTCAATATATGAGTGTAAATAGTGTGAAAAGCACATTTGAGTTCATTCATTCAAAAAAAAAAGAACATAAGTCATTGAATGATCTGGTATTTGTTTGATATAACGCAAAGCTTCGAGAAAAGTATGTTTTTGTCATTATTAAGTTGAATATAGTTTCCTTTAGTTTCTTAATAATTTAATTTTATTTGTTTAATAGGACTATTAATAGAACAACTAATCGATCCAATTTGCCTTGATCGTATCAGCCTATTAGAGGATTGAGTTTTTAAGGAAACAAATTTTATAGATAAAAGTGACTTGGAAGATGACCTTAAATATTATTTGATGCATTAAACTTGAATGATGATGATGATGATATTTCTCTTAATAATAAAGACTTTTGCTAAATAAAATTAGAGCTAATAAGATTTACGCAAATATGTCATGACATATTATTTGATGCATTAAACTTGAATGATGATGATGATGATGAGACTTCTCTTCGTAATAAAGACTTTTACTAAATAAAATTAGAGCTAATAAGATTTACGCAAATATGTCATGAAATAAAGTTTAAGGTTTTTTCTTTTTTTTCATTTTACTTTTAGTTTCACTTGGATTTGATATATTTGTTAAATTCTATATATGCAATATAAATATAAAACTTAAAATTGTTTTTGTTTTTGTTTTAGATTTCACTTTAGCGTTATTGTAGCATAAACTCTTGTTCTGATAAGCCTATCTTGTTCTCATTATATGATGTTTTATTGTAATCAATTATAATATTTTAAATATTTTAGTTTTATAATTATATAAAATTACACGATTATATATATATATATATTAGTTATAAGTATTTTTAAATATTATATATGAATGATTTTTATTATATGAGAAATATACAAAAATAATATTAATAAATATATATATATAGTTATTTATCAATTTTATGTTATTATATTTTTTAAACAATGAATAAAGTAATAAAGACTATATAGTATAATATATATTTAATAATTTTTATAAAATTGAGAAACTATTTTATAATTTTAAAATTTATATGAAACAATAACCTAAGAAGAATTGTAGGGAGGTGATAAGGTATAATATGACCCTATTAGAGCTTACTGAGGACTTGATCCTTAATAGAAAACTTTGACAAACTAAGATATGGGTAGAAGATCTTACATAAAGAGGTTATTTTCTTTTCATAAAGATGTTTTTTCTTTTCATAGACCTTTTGAATTTTTTCCTTCTTTTTTTCTTTAATTCTTAATTTTATAATTGTCTTAAATAACTTTGCTAGTAATATTCACCCTTTAGTTTAGTTTTTTTTTTCAATTGCGTGTTTGTTTTATTTACTTTTTTTTCTTATCTGTTTATTTATTTATTTTTACTTTGAATTTAATTTAATTTTTAATTTTAGTTTTAGTTTTACTTTTATTTTATTTGTTCTTTTTTTATTTATGCAATTATTTGTTTATGTATTTGTTTATTACTTTTTTCTCTCTAAATTATTTTTAATATCTTTTTCAACTTCTTCCTAAAATTTTTACTTAGAATTGTTATTGTTTATCTTAAACAATATCCAATATTAATAAGTATAGATATTGTATTATACCAAAACCAAAAATAGTACTAAAATTATTACAATCTTAGCAGAGTAACCCATAACTTCCGAGATCTCCAGCGTGAATTCCCTCTATCCTCATGGCTTCTTCTTCCTCATCTTCCCCACTGCAAATCCCCCTAGCCTCAATTTCTATTTCTTCTTCTCCTCGACCTAACATTTCCCAATCGGCCCCTGGAAAAAACCCTACTCCTCAAACCCAAAACACAGAGCCCAACCTTCATCTTCCTCGTCCTCTTTCGCCAACCAAAAATGCCTCCTTGAAACCAGAACTGCCTCCCAACCCCTAGTCCACTAAACCTAGATCTTGGAAGTCAGTGGTTGCTGATGTCAAGGAGGAACCATCAATGGTGAAGGCGTTGACATATTACCCTTTGGAGATCAAAGACGACCAAATTATCGTCATCCCACTACCAAAATTAGCGAAGAAAGGTGCAGTTCATTTTCAGCATGCTCTCATTAGGTTCTTCTTAGGCAAACGCCCTGCGTATCCAGTGGTTCAAAGAACATTGACCAAATCATGGTTAGCTTCCGGATTGAATGAAACTCTTATTACTGGTGTGAATAATTTCTTATTTAAATTTGACTCAGAAGATGGTATGAATTTTGTACTAGAAAAGGGGCCTTGGCATATCCAAGGAAAGCCCCTTTTCCTACGAAGATAAAGCTTGAATGGCAGGGAACAATGAAAAAGTCCGAGTTGCTCCAGTCTGGATAAAGTTTCACAATATTCTCGTTGAATACTGGAATACTGAGGGTCTAGGAAGAATAACTAGTTGTTGGACCCCGTTTCCGAAGCCCAACATTCGGAACCATAAAAGCATGGAGGACTCATTTCTTATAACTTAATGAGCATAATTGGGGAACTTCCATTTGAAATTTCAGACCGGCTTCTTCAGAACATTTGTTCCCCCATTGAATTACGCTTCTAACGACACCAAAAATGCTCAATTTGGTTCAGAAATAAAGAAGTTATGGCCAAAACACTCTCGGGCTAAAATTAAACTAAGACTGAATGCTACACCCGAATTCACTCCGAAAATTGAAAGTCTTAGGGCCTAAATTGAAATTCAATTCCTTCAGATAAGTTGTAGCTCCATGTCTCTAGTTTAATTTGAAATAAAAATCAACTCAATCGGAGCTCTACAAATCAAGATATCTCCAAAATACTAAAACATGTTCAGAAAATATCCAACTCATACTCCTTTAATCGATCCTCTCACTTTGGTTCAGTCCATCTTTTTCAACTTAATATCAAAAACTATAAATTTTTATGGAGAGGTAGAGGAATGTCTTAGGAATCCAACGCTTCAAAAATCAGGTCAATCAGAGGTCGAACGAAAAAGTTATGGACAAAAGAATGGAGAGAAGTTGGATCGGACGAAAATAAAAAAAAATCGGCCGCGTGCGACGTGGTGGCGAGATTTTTCCTAAATGCTTATACATGATTTGTGAGATGATACATGGAAAGTTGTTTTATTAAAATGATTCTTTGAAATGATACATGATTTTGAAACCATACTTTTAGAAATGGTTTTTAAGATATAACAGCAGGGGCGCGCACTTCGTGCTCGCGAGCGCTCGGTCGGCGCTCGCCCTCGCGAGCGCGAGGCACACGCGAGCACTGCACCTCCTCATCCTACTTCCTAACTTCTGAAATTCATAACTTTTGACCCAGAACTCCAAAATTTGAAAATTTGGTATCAATAGAAAGATAAAAGAAAGCTCTACAACTTCCATGAAGGACTTAAAAACAATTTCGGTCTTTAAAGGGGTCAAAAGTCCACGCAAAAGTGACTGGTCTACAAGCTCATCCTGAACAGCATCATAACTTCTAAAAATCATATCTTTCTACTCCATTGTCCAAAAATTGCATACTTTATATAAACGAAAAGATAAAAAGATAACCTACAACTTTCATGAAGATCTTAAGAGCAATTTTTGCCTTTATAAGGGTCAGAATTTCAATCAAAGTGACTGTCCCAAAAAATCATCCTAAACAACATCAAGACTTCAATTGATCATAACTTTCAGCCCCGATATCAAAAAATGTCATACCTTATAGCGTTAGAAAGCTGGAAATATAAGCTACAACTTTCATTATAACAACTTTGGCTAATTTTATCTAGATCAATACAGTTTTTCCATTGAATCTCTGCACACCATTCCTACACCTAGGAAAGGTTGCTAAACCCAATTCCCTTCATATTCACCCACTACCAAGTACCTTTCGGTACTTTTGAGCTCCACCTCAACCAATTCATCTCATACACCCTTCAAAT
>JAOTBA010000003.1:9012102-9031092 GCA_025629845.1 Erythroxylum squamatum | reverse complement strand
GGTGAGAATTACAGAGATAAAGAAGAAACACAAGAGTAACTGAGAGAATCACCGACCCAAAACCTCGGTGTTTAAGATAGATAGAGAGAGAGAGAGAGAGAGAGAGAGAGAGAGAGAGAACAAGAGTAACGAAAGAGAAGGAGGAAGGGTTCGAAGAAAATGAGACGCAAGATAGTCAAGTGTAGGGAGGGCAAAACAGAGAAAAGGCCGAGAAAATATCAGCTGATTGACTAAAACGCTCCTATAAAGGAGCTGGTCGAAAAAGAGCTGATTGGGTTGAATCAGCCAACCCAATCAGCTCTTTACCGAACAAACTTATCAACTTTTTCTTAAAGTCAATAAGCCATAATAGGTTGATCAGCTAAAAAAGGGCTGATCAGCTCTTCATTAAACAGGGCCTTTATAAATATTCATCTTCAACTTGCTGTAGAATTTTAAAAAATATCCGAGAGAGTAAATATAAATAAAGATTGTTTATTGAATCACTATAAAATTTATTTATATTTTTTTCTTCTTCCCATTCTTTAAATTTATGTTGAATTGTATGATTGAATTGTATCAAATTTTTACATTTCATTATATATTAATCTTTATCAAACTGAATCCATTAGATAGAAGATAGTTGATTAAATTTATCAACACCTAATTCACCCCCTTTGGATGCTATTAGGGACGAAAACGTTGGATCCAAGCTTCTTATCCAAGCTTTAAAATATAAAGGCCTTCCTTGTTGATTAGCACTTCTTGTAATCTCATTGCCTTTCATTGCTTTTGAGCCTATACATTCATAATCAAATACGTAAGTCTTTTTTCGATAAAAATCAACAAAAGATGCTGACCATTTGGAAGTACAGTTTTTCAAAGCATCCATTGAAGGAGAAGGGATCTATCAAATCTTGTCAAATAGTGAAAGGTCCCCTACTATTTGACTAAAATAGCTTGGCTGTCATAGCTAATGAGGGGGTCTTTTAGGCTCTAATAGTAGAATTGAGAGTCAAGCTAGGGATAGGAGGAGAAAGAGGACCGTGCAGATAGCCCAGTTGATTATTGGGAAGGAAATTGAGTCCAAGGTCTCAGGTTTAAGTCTCGGCAGCGGCAGTGTGGGAGTTCATCCAATGTGGTGACTCCTTGTGCGCACCAAGCACTGGGCCGCCTTCCTGAGAAGCTGGCTGGGATCAAACCGTGATTCAGTCCTCCAGTAATGGTCGGGTCTGCGACTAGAGGCCCTTGGAGTTGGGGCTCAACCTTTTTGAGTCCAAGAATCAAGGTTTGTTAAAGAAATAGCACCTACGTCAGAGTCCAATGGAGGAATACACACACACAGGTAACTAAAAGCTAGAGGTCATTAATATCCTTTCTGCTCCTCACGGGCCTTTAACTGACGGGGTTTTTTTTATTGCAGGTATCCGCGAGTTACTGCAACGCAACTGGGAAGTCAACCTGCAACATGCCTTTCGGGAGGCCAACCAGTGCGCGGACAGATTGGCAACTTTCGCCCGGGTTCTCCGACCGGGCTGTCACATTCTTACCGACCCTCCTGAGTTCCTTCTGGAGCTGCTGCATCGAAATGCGAACGGCATGAAGTACCCTCGCCAACCGCACTAATTTTTTTCGTGTTTTTCTTTTCCCTTGTTCTAAAAAAAAAAAAAAAATTGAAGTTTGAAACGATGGTTTGTACGTGAATAATAAGGGGGAGCAATCAACAATTAATCGACCAATCGATAAGGAGGACTTGCATGATGTTGAAAGGCACCAAACAAGTATCCGTAAGGGCCGTAACCCTGAAGGTCACGTGGGAACGCACGTGCTGCTGAGTAATCTACGACTGGTAGCTGAGAACTTAAAACACCTATTTTAGCGTAGGTGACTTTGTTTGGGATTTGATTTTGAGAACTTCCAACGTAATCAGAACTTGGAGCTCAAGCCATTTTTATTGGATTTATAGGTATATCATTCAATAGTACAAATTTTGAATTTAATTTCACACTTTAAAAGTTATTGAGAATTCTTTTTATAATTTTCAAACCATCTTATTCTTATAAAAATTATGTCTAAACTATTTGAGTAACAAGGACAAGCTAAATTAATAAGTTTTCCATTAAAATTTTCCTTTTTTACATTATCATTACGACAGTTTCTAAACATTAAATATCAATCTCAAATTTTGAAATGCCGGGGGAACATAAACATAAATGTTTTGTCTTTACTCCTCTATCTACCATTCAATTTCAGGTCCACTAATTTGACTAGACCGAAAGTTATTAAGTTCCTACACAGGTTACATTAAAACCACCACTTTTCTTATTTGCAGGGGTAAATCATAATTGCAGCCGCGGACCTAGGATGCTTTTAATATCAGCCACTATGAATGGGACCTGCTCCTTCGACTCAAAGGTGGAACACCCATTTTAGGCACTCTCACACTCCGGCCCGATATTGTGTGAGGGAGGTAAATCACGGTCTGATTTCAGTCAATTTTTCGAAAAGGCGGCCCATTATTCGATGCGCATAAGAAATTACCACATTGAATGGGACCTGCTCCTGATCTTATACGAAGTTGCGTTTTATTCATACAAGAAGTGGCGACATCCTACAATTTTCTTTCCTCATCAGTTTCTACTTTCTACCCAAATAGCACTGAGGCTTGGTTGCAGATGAGATAGATAAAAGATTTATATAAATATATTTGCTTTAGCTTTTACCTTAACTCGGCAGACAGTTTGGGATGATGGAATCTACCACCCCCTAGCTAGCTAGTTTGGTTCAGTTACATGTGCCCTTGTGCTTCTATTACGAATCATGTGTGTGTGAATGTCTTTTTCCAAAATTTCCCAGCCGCCCTGCAGCCCGTAATAATGGAATGCGTTTTTTTTTAATAATGGAATGTTATATAAACCATCAATCACCATTACAATATGTTCCATCTTTAATGTGGGGCAGTTTGATTTTCAGTTTTGTTGTTTGGTGGTTCAATTGTCTCAATACTTAAAGTGACATGGATGGAAAGCGTATTAATCAAACATTATTATTTTGTTAATTCTCTTTTTATAATAGGTTCTCTTCATCATCTTATTTAAGATGTCTCTTCCCTGTCATCCATTAGTTCGCTGTCTTTACATGTTCTAAGCCTATGACTACTATTTTTTAAAAGGTTTTATCTATTTTATTTTATTTTCTCTACCCAGTATTAAAAATTTCTAAATATCTCTTTTTAATATATCAATAATTAAATATGCTAAGATATTTGTTATATTTTTTATTATTTAATTTTGACATTTTTTATTATTAGATCTTCAAGATAATGAGTAAAATCTAAATTAAGATGAGGTGTAAATAAGTAATACCTCTTATTTGAATTGATTATTGGATAAGACTTAAAAGTAAAATAGAAGTCTATTATTATTGGGAGTGTATGGAAGTCACGTTGGATCATTGAAGAATTTTGTAAGATTGCTTGAGATGTCCTTGTGTGTGTGATTCCAAGTCTCAAGTCCCTGTATGCGTGAACTGCTTTTCGGACTCGTCACGTGTATGATCTGATGATTGCTTTTTTGGATGTTGGTTGCAGGGGTATGCATGAAAAGTGAGGCTTTGATCTAATTATTTTGGTGATTTGAGGGATATTGAGTAATTGCTGGAATTAGAGTGGTGTCTGTTAAGTGAGGCCATGGTTTATTTGTTCTGTTGATTGAAACACAGTACATGAAAGCACTAACGTTGAGATCTCCGTGTTGATATAATTTCATCTTGGGCTAAAACGGTTATTGATTATTTTCTTTGTGTGTGCAACATCTTGGAGCGGTAACGATTGGGTGTTGATTTTCATTGTATAGCTCACGGCTGGGTTGCTCTATATATTGTGTGTGATTTTTGCCAAGGTTAATCGTGGTGCGGGATCTGCTAGATTTTGTGTAAAGGCTTGTTTTCATAGACTGTCATACTTGATGTCTTCTTGCTACAATTGTGAGTTAATACTACTATTTATGTGATCAGCCCATAGTGTGTGATGACAACTTTTAGACCTGTTTCAATAGAGTTGAACCTATCGAGAAATTGTTCTTCTTTTCTTTCTCAAGTGTTTTCGTTTATGTTAAATTTTGTTTAATCACGTGAGTTGTTTATTTTGTTTCGTTATCATTAGACATTGTTTGGGAAAATTCTCTGTTGAGGTTAGTACGAGGCGGTTGTACTATTGAGTGTGAAATTCTTTCGCGGGTTGTAAGGACGAGGGATAATGTCAATAATTGATTGGTGTCGGCTCAATAAAGTCTTGTATAAAATTATTTTCGTTAATAAAAGAATTAAACTGAGTGAGGGTCCTACAAACGTAGGCAAAGTGTGCCGAACTGCATTACCAAATTTCGGCGTTAATTTATATTTGTGCGTTTAATTTTTTTATTTTTGATTGTGTTAGAAATGATTGTGGTAAATGAAAGATTTTACTAAACTACACCCCTGTGCTTTTTCAAAATATATGCAAGTAACACTAATATATTATGGACTAGATAAATATTAGTTAAACAAATGTATATTAATTTCGATTAATTCAATCGATAATTAATTCACTTTTCAAGTGAGAACAGTTTTGACTTACATAACACAATTTTTTTTTTTTGTAAAAGATACAAAGTACAAACTATAGTAAAGTTTTAACTATTAATCTATTAATATTAAGTTAGAAGAAAATGAATCTTAAAATGAAATAAATGATGCACTCTTCTAAATATGATTGCATATTTTATAAAAATAAAACTACTTAACCGAAAACTTTTTGTTTAAATATATTAGGGTTGAAAACTTTTTTTTTGTTGACCACGAGATGTTTTAGGAGGGTTCCAATTATGAGAAGACACCTTTAAGCTATTTACATCTAGACTAATCTCCACTAGAGCCGGATAGGTCCTTTGCGGGAGGTAAAGCTCTGGCTCCAAGTTTTAAATAACTGCATACATACGAGCGGTTCGAATTTACGACTTCACTTAAACCAAAAGAACCCCTTACTAACTTACCTGTACAACGAGATTATTAGGGTTAAAATTTTCATCACATAGGAACCAGGGTTGATCCTGACATCCTTGTTGTATCTGCTTAAAATTTTCATTTCTTGTTTTAACTTAATTTAGATTTTTCTATCTCTTAACAACAAAAAGCCAAAACTTACTGTCAAGCTCTTTATTTTGTTCTATTACAAGTGAACCTCGTATATATAACAGCCATCGTGTAGAAAAATCATCCATTACATAATCGAACACACAGGCATTTTCTGCATTTATTGTCTGCTTAGAAATGGAGGATTCTAGGCAACCTCTTCTTCCTCCAAGAGATCAGGAACACGATGAGTCACTTCACTTACCAACAACAAACACTTCTTTTGCCTCCTCCTTCGTCGCCGACGTCGACGACGTCCCTCCGATCACCGGCGTCGGAGATTTCTTCAGGGAGTTTTACAGAGAGTCCTTCAAGCTCTGGTACCTAGCGGGCCCCGCCATCTTCACCTCCATATGTCAATACTCTCTCGGCGCCATCACTCAAACCTTCGCCGGCCACGTTGGTACTCTGCAACTCGCCGCCGTATCCGTTGAGAACTCCGTCATCGCTGGTTTCTCATTTGGTATAATGGTACAAAGCACAACATATCCACAGCATATTCATAAACACGAATTGCATAATATAGTTTCAAAATCATGTCTTGGGTTACTTCGATATCGATTGAAACTGAAACGTGCTTATATAATCCGACCAGCTTGGCATGGGAAGCGCACTCGAAACACTATGTGGGCAAGCTTTTGGAGCTGGGCAACTTGACATGCTTGGAATCTATATGCAACGATCATGGGTCATTCTCTTCACCACAGCTTTGTTTCTCAGTCTAATATACATCTTCGCAGCTCCGTTTCTGAGACTCATAGGCCAGACGGAAGCAATATCCAAGGCAGCTGGGACGTTTGCCATTTGGATGATTCCGCAACTATTTGCCTATGCTTTCAACTTCCCAATGGCGAAGTTTTTGCAGGCTCAGAGCAAAATGATGGCTATGGCGGTGATAGCGGCAGTGGCGTTTGTCCTACACACGCTCTTCAGCTGGTTGCTGATGCTGAAGCTAGGGTGGGGCTTGGTGGGCGCTGCGGTGGTTTTGAATGCTTCGTGGTGGCTTATAGACGCGTCTCAGCTTATATATATCCTGAGTGGAAGTTGTGGAAGAGCTTGGAATGGTTTCTCGTGGAAAGCTTTCCAAAATCTGTGGAGTTTTGTTCGGCTGTCTCTTGCATCAGCTGTAATGCTCTGGTAATCAACTCTCACTGTTCTCCGCAATTATTGTGAATGCTCTCAGTAGTCATTACTTGTCGCCGGCGATTGAAATCAATTTGTCGTATCTAAAATATAAATGTTATATATGTGCAGCATCTAGTATAAGACTACTTCATTTAATTGGTGTTGGGAAAACCCCGATTATAGAACTGTCATATCCCAAGCAGGGGTGCATGCCAAATCACACATGAAAAAAGAAGACACGAGAGATTTTATAAATTTATTTAAAAAAACATTAATTAATTATTTTTAGATCATTATTTCTCTTGAATTAGACATACAGATTATCTACTGCATACATTACAGTCAAATAAATTTGAGCTTTCCTCGTAAAAAAATGCAGCTTGGAGGTGTGGTACTTCATGGCGTTAATACTCTTCGCCGGCTACTTGAAGAACGCAGAGGTGTCGGTAGATGCTTTGTCTATATGGTAAGTTCGATACTGGTGTCAATTCACATCTTAACGTCATTAACATCACTGCCTGTGAAAGACCAGTACTGGTGGGCATTGTAGATTCTGAGACCACCAGTGATCTTACCTGACCTTGTTTTACTGCTCTAACTTTATTCAGATGATACTCCACTCTCTCTTCCTTGCCTTAAACTATCATTGGACTTACTTTTCTTTCCTTTAACGTTAACTTGGATTGGTTTGAGGTAATTAAGTAATTGCTAAACCCAAATCTGTGTTTCGAGAGTGATATATAGGAAAAGTCGGACCACGACAATTGAATATTGAGTGTCCAAATCTTGAAGATTGACTCCCGCCACGTTAAAAAAGGCTAGAAAACAAACATTGACGATGACCACATTCTAAAGTCCTCTTACCTAATGAGGTAGTGGTGGAAGAATCGAATACTTCTTGTGTGTAACAGTACTAGTTTGTTCCCACTCTCTCTCTCTCTCTCTCTTTCTTCTTGTCGTATATCACTATTTCATTGACTGTTCAGTATTCAGTGTTCAGTGATTAGTAAAGAATAGAAGGGTCCGAAGAATTCATTGTTTGCTTTGCCTGTGAATAAATTGTTTTCTTCTATTTGGGTCTTGATAAAGTTCCTTAGTTTGGTCAAATATTTTCGAACTATTGTCTGTTATATGCTATATATATATATATATAGCATTGCATTTCTAAGTCCTTAATTAGCCAACTATGACTTTCTGCTTTAAAACAATCTTCTAAATTAAGTAAATATGATTATTTAAATTGAATTCTTTTTTCTTTAGTTAGTATTGTTTACTTAAAAAAATTGAAGTTTAAGTCTTAGAATAAATTTCTTTTTAAACATTTTGTGCAACTTGTTTTTTCTTTACATTTATTAATTCCTTTATTCAACTCTTACAAAACCTTATAAATGGTATTTTATTTGTACCTTATTTATTCTATTCTTACATAAATTTACACATTAATTATTGTAAAATTTATCTTTGAATGCGTATAGATAGAAGGTCTAAACTTAATTTCACCCAAAATATTAGTTTTATCTCATAGGTAGATAGGTCAATGCCTCCACCCAGTCCTTAGTATAGTATTGAAAGGTAGTTATTTTCATGGCTTCACACCACCAACAATCCGAGTCTATAACAAAATACATGATCAACTTGAATAAGTATCATCAAAATAAAAGGTCCACAATTCATAATTCAGCATTGAAGCTATTGTTTAAAATGATCATTCTCCAGATGCCTTCGAATAATTGGCATGTCGTTTTTATAAAAGTCTCAAGCTTTCATATCCTTGTGAAAAGACGAAAGCAAAACAGAGATAGGGACGTATACTTTCCATTCAAAGTATGTACCAAGTCAAAGAGATTTGAGACGTCAAATTGTCAATTTGGCAGGTTGTGGAGGGGTGGTCCTAGAAATGATCTTGTAAATGTTCCAGATGTCTAAACTAGAGCTAGCTCTACAGTTTAAAGCATGTGACATCACAACCTCCGGTTGATTGTCGATGATCGATCGAGTATTGGTAACTAATTAAGAGCTTAGAATAAAGCCTCTGATTTCGACACTGCAAAGATAGCTCAGGAAAGTACTAAATAAAATCATGGATTTCTACATATAGATGGTACCGTAGGTCCAAAATATTTCAAAAATATGAAATCAAAGTTAACTAATATAGGAAATTTGATAAATTAAAATACAGTAAAGTGTTATAATATATAGTAACTATTATTGATTTCTCTTACTCTTTCATAAAGTAGCACTAATTCTGTTAATGTTGAATTTGCAGTATGAACATATTGGGGTGGACGATAATGGTGTCTATGGGAATGAATGCAGCTATAAGGTTTTTTCTCTGCTTATGTGACGATCACTTCACCATAATATATGTACATTGTACATATAACACTTTAAAAGTTACACATTTTGTTTTGCTTCGTCGTGCTTTGGTTTATTTGTGATAATCGGATCTGCATCAAATGCAATCAACTGTTTGTGCATGCAGCGTGAGGGTTTCAAATGAATTAGGAGCAGCTCATCCGAGGGCAGCAAAATTATCTGTGATAGTAGCTGTTGTCTCTTCATTTTTGGTGGGTCTCATCCTTTCTCTCATTCTGCTTATTACGAGGAACAGCTATCCATCTTTGTTTTCGAGTGATAAAAAAGTCAGAAAGGTCGTGAATGAGCTAACGCCATTGTTGGGACTCAGTATTATCATTAACAGTGTTCAGCCTGTTCTCTCTGGTAATCAACGTTACTTTTTGAGTATACTCATCTATTACTTTTGCGAATGACAGATCCTTTCTGTTGGATTATTATGGTAGGTGTGGCCATTGGAGCTGGATGGCAAGCCGTTGTTGCTTACGTGAATATTGGGTGTTATTATGTGTTTGGTATTCCTCTAGGTCTGGTATTAGGTTACAAGATTGGCTTGGGTGTCACCGTAAGTTCCTTTCATATAAAAATTCTTACCTCTTTAGTGTCACTTCTCCTTGGCGAGTTTATGGAATTTAATTAGTTCTTTGCTTTTATCTATTGGCATGATGGGCTTTCATATTGGATTCAACAGGGAATTTGGATGGGAATGATATCAGGAACTGTGGTGCAGACTTTAATCCTTTCTTGGATGGTATACAGAACAAATTGGAACAAAGAGGTAAGTAGCTTTGTTTTTAGACAACGATTTCTGCATCTTTTGTGTGGAAAAGAAATGATAATTCAATTGGTGTGAGGTGCAGGCTTCTGTTGCGGGAGATAGGATTAGAACATGGGGAGGGTATAGAGATTCAAAACTAAATGACACATGAAAGTGAAGGAAGTTGATCACTACAGAGAAGAGTGGAATGAGCAAGTAGGGATCCAATTTCTTCCGGGCAGTAAGTTAAGAAGGGAAATTCTTTTCTAGCTATATTACATAAATTTCATTCTTCTCATATGAAAGAGTAGACTAATTTCCCTATTATATTATATTGTATGCTGGAACAATTTCATATTTTAATTTAAAGTTATAAAATAAAGTGAATAAAATATTAATCATAAAATTAAATTATATTTACGTAATTAATAACAAAATAACATTTTGAAAATAAAAATACAAACAAGAAATTAAATTCAAATTTAAATTTAAAATATAAACACAAAATAAAATTAAACAACCCTAAATATTAGATGTTTGATTCATTTTACGTGTGAACACAATACTAAATTTAAATTTAAAATATAAACACAAAATAAAATTAAACAACCCTAAATATTAGATGTTTGATTCATTTCACGTGTGAACACAACACTATTTAAGTCAAATGCATCGTAAGTAACTTTGAGTTTTATTTAACAACTGCATTTGGGAAATTTATACGTTTCTAGTTACGAAATTATAACATACAAAGAGCCCTTAAGGGGTGTGGCTCGATGGTTGAGAGCGGAGCTTGGCTTCGGTTAAGTTTTAGGTTCGATTCCATGCTAGCCCCTCTTGTAAGAGTCTGAGACAATCGAGGTTTTATCTGTACGTGGAGAACTAGTTGGGTCCTCGATGATGAGGTGCGCCAGTTTAACATTTTTAAGGTATTAGTACATAAGTTAAAATTTAACATTTTTAAAATATATAAAATAGACCTCAAATAGAGAAAATTTTTGGTGGAATTAATTTTTCGTTAATTAAATATCACGTTAATATTAACATAATATTGTTTATTATTTTTATAATTTAAAAATAAAATTTTCTATTATTATGCAGCATAATGAAAGTACGAAACTCATTCTAAAATTTTTAATTTAAAAAATAAAATATTCATTTTGATTTTCTCAACAAAGATAACAACTTCTTCAGTTAAAAACGAGATTCTCTGTACTTATAGCTCATATGAAAGGATTCTCTAAAACAGGTTTGGCACGAGTTAGTGGCACACAAAAGATTTAATCCACTTCAGGCAACACTTTTTTTTTTTTGGCTGGAACATTATTTACTGGAAAGCTCAACATTTTCCTCTCCATGATCGTCCTGATTAATAACATTCATGAATCCTTCAAGCTCCACATTTTGTCCATCATTCTGGCAAACCCTACAAAACCCACTAATTTTCTCAACCTTGTCTCTCAAACATTGATCCAACCATTAGAAGGACGGTGATTGTCATCCCCAAGTTCGACGATCGACTTAACTACTACAAAATCAAAGAGCTTAATTACGTCTACGATTATCCATATCTACACCATCTTAGTCTTTCTTCAATATTGTTCGCATATTTAAGATGGGTATTACAAATTCATAGAGGAGGGGTTAATTAGAGAGTTTAATATTCTTTATTGACACTAATATGAGAAACACAGTTTCAATTGTTGTTAAAGTGGATGCAAAAAAAATGCTTTCTGTCAAAAATATTTCTATGTTGTTGTTCATATGGAATGTTGGATAGTTTATTGCAAGTGTTTCAATCCGACAGGAGTTTAGTGACAAGTGGGAGGTGGACTGCTGTCTAAGTGCAAGTAGACAACTTAAGTCTTAGACGGTACATTCGGCCATTCTTTGTTGCTGTTCCGAAGGATAAAAGCACCCTCTCAAATGATGAGTTCTCCAGGGAAATATCTTAGGTTGACTCGAAAGTTCTACGTCATTTATGCGATGTGTAAAGGGGGTATTGAGGAAGAAAAGTTTAAATCCTATATTGCCTTTAACGAATCAAGCATTATTTAACGTCAGAGCTTCAGAAAATATACAAAGCGACAGCACTAACAACACTGCCTTTGCCTTTGCTTGAATAACGCTACAGTGAAGTCGGTGCAAAGTGATGAGAATGGACTCCAAAATTCAAGCTATTTCATACGAGTCAGATCATCGGTCTAATATAACGATGTCTTATTTTATCTAACTTTAAAATGTCATTGCTATTCTTAAATTTTAAACTCTCTGTTACTCTTGACAAAATGTGTAGCTCAGGAGCCAAGCTAACCCAGCCGATGTCCTCTGTAACTTCTTCGTATGACTACAGAAATCCCCCTCTCTTCTCTTCGCCTCTTTCCTACTCTTGTAAATTTATCACAGAACTAGGGAGAAGGATGGAGCATGAACAACGGTGAACATTGGCAGTGCCAACGTCCTCTGTAATTTTATTTGTAACAATATAGATGTCGTCCCTTGCTAAAATAACTACGAGTCTCTTCGCCCTCCTTCTTACACCTTGTAAAACCCAACCCATATCCCCTAATCAAGTTATGCGACATTTTGGATGATTTGTTTCTAGGACGAAGATGGATAAAATGATTTCCGGGACAAAGCAAATTAACTTTATTGGTAAAGAAGTTGAAGATTACCGTAACACCCACCTACCCTTTAAAAGGATAGATGAATACTACACAAAACAGTACAACAAATCAATGCATACGAAAACTTCCAATAAACAATTCAAGTAAACATACATTAAATTATAGAGTACATAGCACAACTTCGCTGAAAAATCCAAAACCAAACTGAAGTATCATTGTTACAATCTTACAAACAAGTCCACATATACATATCAGATACAAGCCCAAAAGTCAAACCGAAAATTTACAATATTTTCAAAACAACACTCAGACTCCATTGGCCATTGCGGTTGTCTTGTCCCAGTCTTTATAAACGTCGCTCAGAGCCTACACGGGGCAAATCCACCGTGCTAAGCATATAGTTTAGTGAGTAATAACTAATCTATGCATAATTTGACAATTAATCATACTGAATCAAGTTATAGCACAAGCAAATATTTAAATTTCAGAACAGTTGCATAGTTAACAGAACTGAGTATCAAATAAGGAACAATCCCTTTAGTTCAAAACATCTTCAAAATCTAACATATATCAGAATACACAATCAAATGACTGCTAATCCGTCAACAGAAGTGGGTAACGGGACTTATACAGAAGATACCATAATTGGTATCATATCACAGAAGAGACTTAGATCTCAATAACAGAAGACACCGAAGTGTCACAGAAGCAGTTGTAGACCCTTCTAGGCATACCTATTTATCCACAACTAGGACTCAACAGTTTTTAAAGCAAAACAAATTCATTTCAGATATTTTATGTGCAAAGCAAGTAGTCAATCATATTCACATATAAGTAGCACTTTCAATGATATAATTATGCATCAAACGCCTCGGACAATCATTGTCCAGAATTCAAAACACAATCAGTATAAATCAGTTTCAACAAGCAGAACAGAGTAAGGTATTACCATCTAAGATTACTTACAAAAGCTCCCTGTTTGCTTAGTGTCTCGAAGTCCTGACAATATCTGGAATAGATCGCTCTAAGAGTTCCCTTAAAACATTCAATACAAACATATATTACTATTGTGCACAATTATGAATTCAATTATACACATTCATGTATAATGAACATGTATGATGCATGTTCATGTCAAAAATCGGGGTTTCTTATCCTTAATCTTATCGTATTATCGAGTATGTGAAATCATACTCAATTCCTCAATCCAGATTTATTTCACGATCCACCTTCGGGTCCACTTTGCTCAATTATTCTCATCAGGAAGGTGAGGTAATTAGGTAATACTTCCTTTTAAAAAGTTTTCCCTTTTTGTCTTAGCTTCCAATGATACCAATTTCATCCAATTTGGTTTAATATTCAATGAGTTATGCTCAAAATACCACATACTATGTACATTTGACATTTTGACTAATGCATGATCAAGCCTCCAAGTTGTACACCTCATAATTTTCAATTCCAATATCCAAAAATTACAAACTTTATACCAATTTAAAGCTAAGATAATAAGCTTCAACTTTGGTGCGGACACCTCAGTCTAATTCGGTTTACATCAATATAATTTATTCAAAAACCACAGGATATGATTTCTATCCCTAGTAGTGCTACATCCTAAGCCAAGACTCAATTTCATGCCAAATTTTGAAAATCTTAGAGACATAATAAAATTTAACTTCTTCAAGAAAGTTGTAGAAATATGCCTCTAGTTTAATCTGAATTAAGAACCAACTCATTTGGAGATCTACAGTTCAAGTTAGAATTGAAATACCAAAGCAAGTTCAGTGAAAGCACTTCGTTTCTTCCAACTTTTCCACAAAACAGACTTTCGGGTCAATGTTGCACGGTCATTTTGACAATGAAAATGAATAATTTAGGCCAAACATTCTTCTACACATTTGTTCCTTTATGTCTTAAGTTTCTACTAACACCAAATTTATGCAATTTGGTTAAATAGTTTGAAAATTATCCCTAAATGACTACAGATTGTTCACAAATAGTGACAGATTCCAGATACTCAATTTCAAGCCAACTTTTGACACACTTAGTAACAGAAATCAAATTTGAAACCTTCATGAAAGTCGTAGATATAAGTTTCTAGTTTAATAAAAATTTAAATTCATCCAATTTGGATACCTACAGAGCAAGATATGGCTAAAATACCGAAACCTGTCCAGTAGAACTACTCATCCGAACCAGTTTCTAGCATGTATCAAACCTCAATTCTTTCCCATTTCAGTACACAATTGATCCATATCAAACATCAAACAAAACATACCAAGTTCATTATTTCCTCACCTTACTAAACTTCAAATTCAACTCTAAGTATCCAACTATTACAACACCTTCTAAGCAACTAATGCACTTCCAAAACCAAGATAGATGTAATGTGTTTTTAACACCCAAAGCACATCAGCCTATAAATTCATATAAGAGAGCTTCTTCATGTAGCATGTGGTAAGCAGTTTACAAAGTCAAAGTAAAAAGGCATAGCAAGGAATCGGTGGAGAGAAGAGAGCCAAATGAAGGCTACCAAATTCTTGTAAATGCTTGACACCTAAGCTACTAGGTGTCTTCATTATATATTGCCACGTATATCTCCAATGCATAACTCCCATTTGCCTCCATTTATGCTGCCAATTGCAACACTTCGACTTTTCCACTTGTCAACTTATTAACCATGCCATTTGTTACATTTTTGCCAATCCATTTGTCAATTAATTACTCATGCCAAATGTCACTAACTCATAGGCTTAATCATTGAAATTTTCATATACTAATTTATCTTGCCACTTGAAAGTTTTCCTAATATAAATATGCATTTTAAATACCTCAATTCTATAATGGAATAAATTAATTCCAATTCACTAACCATTATCCAGTTGACAAAAAAAATTCAAATCATATATCTTTCATATTCTAATCATAGAAAAATTCTAACTCCTAACAGACATGTACTTTCATAAGCATGTATTATTTCAACTAGGGTATATTTTGGGGCCTTACAACTCTCTCCCCCTTAAAAGAATTTCTTCCTCGAAATTCATACCTATTAAAATAGTTGAGGATACTGAGCTTTCATGATTTCTTCAGGTTCCCATGTTGCTTTCCTCAAGTCCATGATGTTGCCAGAGTACTTTTACCAAAGGCACTGACTTGTTCCTGAGCTGTTTAACTTCCCTAGCTATGATAGAATCCAACCCTTCTTCATACGAAAAATCCGGTTGTACGTGAATTTCTTACACTGGAATTTTA
This sequence comes from Erythroxylum squamatum, assembly GCA_025629845.1. NCBI lineage: Eukaryota > Viridiplantae > Streptophyta > Magnoliopsida > Malpighiales > Erythroxylaceae > Erythroxylum > Erythroxylum squamatum. Next base: position 9,015,828 of record JAOTBA010000003.1, on the reverse strand, counting down.
TGTGTCACATTAGACCGATATCTTCTTAGCATAGACATATGAAACATATCATGTAACTTGGTCAACTCTTCAAGAAGAGCCAACTGATAAGCTACTGGTCCAATTCTTTTTAGAATTTCATAAGGACTGATGAATCGTGGACTAAGCTTACCCTTCTTTCCAAACCGAAGTATGTGTTTCCATGGTGTCTTTCCTTCTTCAATTAGCATAAGACTTCTGCCTATTACTGGCAACTTTCAATCTTTGTTGAATAATCTGAATCTTTACTTTAGTATCTTTCACAATTTCTACCCTGATTGTCTTGTTTTCACTCAACTCAGTCCAACATACCGGAGTTCTACACTTCCTATCATACAATGCTTCGTAAGGTACCATACCAATGCTTGTCTGATAATTGTTATTGTTGGATCCTGTTTCCGGAACCCAACTCTCTTGCGAAAAATCATGAAACGTGAGCGTGCATGCCTATAACCATGAAGGGTTATTATTTTTTTTTCATAATACCCTTAATAGACATTATCAATACCTCTTCAATCTTATAACATCCCAAAATTCACTCACAATTTGCTCAATAGTGTGCCCGTACTAACCAATCACCTTGCTTGCACTCATTTCTCCCGCTTACGAACAGAATTTGGAAAACTTAAACTCTTAATTTCAATTTGACTTCTTCATAGAAATCATAGCTCTATGTATCTTGTTTGTTTCGGATCTAGAATCAACTCAATCGGAGTTCTATAGCTCAAGATATCATCAAAATACCAAAATGTGCTCATACTCCATTTATGCTCTCTCAACCGACTTCTCACTTACTTTAATGTAAACTCTCTCAATTCAACTCCAAATTATACAACATTTTCAGGAGAGATAGATACATGTCTTAGGAATCCATTGGTCCAAGAATCACTTCAATTGGAGATCGGATGAGGGAGTTATGTCCAAAAGATCAGACCATGTTTACACCCAAAATCAATTTGTACCTCTCTTAACGCAAATGCCATAACTTTCACCACAAATGTCGGATTGCTTTCGTTTTTATACCATTGGAAAGAAAACTTCGTGATCTAAAACTTTCATGAAGACCACAAATCCTGATTCTGCCTCCAAAAGGGTCAATTATTGCAATCTTTCCTGAGCATGTCCGTTTAACGGACATGAATCGACAAAAGGTCCGTTAAACAATTGACAAAAGGTCCGTTAAACGGACTTCCATGTCCGTTTAATGGACATGCACTGGGCAAGGGGTCCTTTTTGACATGAGAAGGTCCGTTAAATGGACTTCCATGTCCATTTAACGAACATGGGGGTTTCCCAAACCCCTCCAAACCCTTTTTCATGCTTCCTACAACCATCATAGCATCATATACACTTATAAACTTCATAATTTTCACTTATTATCATGCAAAATCACTTCATAATCATTCAAACCTCAAATTGATTTCATCAATCTCTCAAATCTTGTCTCAAATGATTCATCAAAACCATAATTTCTCATCATACATCAAAGCTATCATGTTCATAAACTCTATGTAACATCATAACTTGTATCAATCATATCTCTTAACTTCGACATCCAAAAATTACAAACTTTATGGCGACGGAAAGATAAAGATATCTTCTACAACTTCCAAGACTACCATTTTTGCTAATTCTTTCTAACTTGTTCCAGATTTTCCTTTGAATCAAATCACAACATTTACCCTTATGAAAGCTTAGAATTCATCTCGTTTCTTTGACTAAAACAACACATTCTTGTCCATACCACTACCAATTAGAATTCATCAAATTATCAACTTCGATTCATTTTACTCTCCATATTCAACAACTTCTCACGATTTATAACATTCATCATATTCAACCATATACAATATCACATTCCATTATCATAATACACAATTTCCAATCTAATCTTCATCCATACATAAATTTATATATCATTATCATCATACACAATTCATAATTCATGTCCATGCGCCAATCTATATTTCATTAACATCATGTATCAAGAGTTTTACAAACTTTATTGGCATTTCCAAGCCAAATTACAAAATCAATATCAATACCCAAATTTCAAAACATACAAAATCCAAAAATCTCACATTCCACTTGAAGCCTTGGTTTACGTCAATTATTCTAAATATAATACAACATCCAAATTCGGATTGGGATCTTGATTCACGTTCACTTGATCGCTTGCTAAAAACCTGGAGATGGGGGAAAGAGAGGGGGTGAGCTCAAAAGCTCTGTGGGTAACATGTTTATAACAAAATAACAAGCAAAACTGTTCAAAAGTTCAATCTCATGGAAAATTCCTTTTGAGTCATAAAACCCATGTTTCTCAAAATCCTTGTTAAGCAATCAAAATCACAAAGACACAACTCATGCATTTTTCAACTTATTCATAAATCATGAATGCATCAGAACTTGTCACAATTCATAAACATATAAACACATCATAATGGTTTGGGTAAGTCCAAATTCATGACGTACTACACATTCCCATATAATGGTCATGTGTAGCCGTAAACTTGGGGAGTCCTTGAAGGAGCTCCGTGCCACTAGCGGGCAGGCGGGAGAAGCCTTTTCTTGGGTCAACGTGCAAGTGACGGTTCTTGGGGACTACCACAAACCCACATAACATGTAATCATGACTTGAAAATGATTGCCCAAATGGCACATTCTTGAAAACTTGTTTTCATGATCATGCAATTTTTCAAAGAAATCCTTTCATGCATCAATTCAAATTCATCAACAACATTGGCATACTAATTCACAATTCATCAACCTAAATTCACATAGAAATTCCTCAAACCATTCAAAGGAAATAAATGTAACAATTTAAGCAATTGTTCAAAACAATGAATTTGAAATCAATGTATCATCTTGATTTTTTTGAAAACATACCATAAGCTCATTATTTAAAATATAAACATGAAAACCCACCTTGAAATTCCTTGCTTATTCTTGTAAGCCTTGCTCAAATGTCTCTCTCCCTTGCTCCTCTTGATTCCCCCTTGCCTCAATGTCCCTCATCAATAAAACACAACAATCCCAATTCAATAAAACTCAATTGGAAAACCTAAAGAACCCAATGCATAAAATTGGTCTTAGAATCACTAAACCCATCCATTTCTTAAGGTATCTAACCCAAAACCCTTTCACAAACTCAACAAATCAAAACCACTCTTACCTTGATCATTCACCAAATGAGGAGTTGTTTGGCTCATCTTGAAGCTCTCCTCTTTTTCCATCTTTTTCCTTCATGAATCAACTTGAAATCACTCTTGAATCTTAAGAAAAATCAAACCCTAGCTTCCTTTCTTCTTCTTTCTCCTTCTTCTCCACGACATCTCCCTCTCTTCTCTATTTTCTTTCCTTTTTCTCCTCATTTCCGTGCCCCATTCTCCCTTTTATAGCAGCCTCCTCATTAATGAGTGGAAAATGACCCTTTTGCCCTTACATAAAAGCCTTGTTTCTTTCCTCCTTAAGTGATCTTCCTAAAATGCCCTCATGCATAAGTTACCACTTGAATTAAATTTTAAATCCAATTAACCTATGCCTTATGATCTTACTCAAATTAACATGTTAATTAACTCCCATTAACATGCTAATTAATTCCACTTAATACTCTATTAAGACTTCAAAATTTATTTCAATCATGTTTAACTCTTTCCAAAGTTCAAGACATTTTCTAACCATGTAATTGAAGGAATTTGCTTGCACTTC
>JAOTBA010000003.1:8984583-9001038 GCA_025629845.1 Erythroxylum squamatum | reverse complement strand
AGAGTTGCATTCTTCATTGTGTGAGTTAGGAGAACCACAACTGGGTCATAATCATGGCCTAGGCCATTTAAAGCACTGAGTATAAGCTCATGATCTGGTACTGCATGTCCTGCTACCATAAGAGAGTCTCTAATTGATTTTATCTTCTGAATGTAATCTGAAATTGTCTGTGAGCCTTTTTGAATTGTTGACAGTTGTTGTTTTAAGTGCAGGACCCGAACCATTGATGTTTATGCATACAAATTTTCTAATATTTTCCAGCATTCAAGAGAGGTGGAGGATTGATTTACCTAACCTACCACATCCTCACCAATTGTTGAGAGTAGCCAACAAAGAAGTAGCTAATCTGATCTGCGCCATAAACGGTATTCTGGATTTACAACAGTTTGAGGAGCTTCTGCTGGTGTTGGATTAGGTTCTGTGATAACTTGTGAAGGTGGAGATATATTTGATGAAATGAAATCTTCTAATTCAAGGGCTCGAATAGTTGCTGTCACCTGTGCTCTCCAATTGATGAAATTGGTTCTGTCCAATTTGATTGGCAAGTTGAAGTTCAGTGTTTTTGCCAAGGCTAGAAAATCTAATAAAGGGGTGGTGATCTGTGATTGCCGAGTTTGATGGGAGGTTGAGGATGATTCTTGAGCCATTGTGACGTTGGTCAATATGGTGGCTCTGATACCATGAAAAGAAAGGAAGCAAAGAGAATATGATGTGTGAAACCTTTCTGCTTGCTATTTTATTTTTTTCGAGTGTAATATATACAGACTAAAAATGTTCTAGACTATTTCGAAATACAAGATTTTATTCTATCTGTCATAATAGAAATTAGTTATATACAGCTGGAAGTTTGTTGGGATGGCTTTGGCATTAGTGGTGGCAAGTGTAGAGGGAGCTGTGTACTGTCTGCAGGAGAGCAAACGATGCTGGGCCCAGGGTAAGTCATTTGGCCCAATAACTTGGACGATGTGGCAGAATCCTTTAGAATACCTCCTCAACATGAAAACATGAAAGACATCATGTATCTGTGACAATTCTGGTGGCATCGGCTGGGTCGACTTGGCTCCTAAGCTACACATTTTAGGAAGAGTAACAGAGAGTTTAAAATTTAGAATAAGGATGATGTTTTAAAGTTAGACAGAATAAGACAAGATTATATTAAATAGAAGATCTGGACTCATATCAAACGTTACTCATTTACGAAGATCTACCATGTAGCAGACAACTTATATGTGATATTACACCAACGTTTTAATTAATACCGGTGGATATTTAAAATATCGATTGAACATCGACAAAATTTATAAATTCTTAAACTTTATGACTAAATTGGAAAACAAAAACTTGTTAACCCTACCTTACCCGACCCTCCTTCATCATACTCAATCTCATGACGCTCCCTCCCTATTTGGCTGTCTCCCTCAACCACTTAGCTGTCAGTCTTGTCGTCCAATCATCGCATCACCAGTGTCATCGCCACATAGCTCCCATCGTCTTCCCTCCATTGCTAGTTCGACACGCAACTCACCCTTTATAACCACTCTAACTTATGCGGTGTCTCTACCAAATCCTCGCCAATTGTCAGATTTGCTATGTCATTTGCCACTGATCGTCGTGCCTCTCCTTAACCCTCATTGTTGCTATTCGAGTATACTAGGCAGCAGTGACGGAGAAGATGGAGTAGTGAGAGGCCTATGATAGATAAATGGAAGAGGTTTTTGTACAAACGGTAGGACATCTTAGGATATCGATCATACCTCCACCTTTTGGAGCGGCTACATCATCTTCAGCTCCGGAACAGTGTGAGGCTTCAAGACCCGACGATCCTCCAATGACGGACATATCAGACTTGCCAAGACTCTTATTATTTGTGTATTCTTTGTTATTTTATTTCATTTTGTCTGAACATTAGTGCAATTTTATTTTATCTTATCTTATTTTTATTTCCATGTTCTTTATTTATTTTCTTTTATCTTTATATTTTGTAAGGATAGTTGTACATAATATTGGATGGGCTCTTCATCGAATTCAGAACATTGTAAATCTTATTATTCAAGGAAGTACCAAGTCATGCCTTTTCCACTTTTGTGTTTTTGTTAATGTTTTATTATGTGGGGAAAGTATTTCTTAAGCTTTTGTAATCTTTTTTTTAAATTCTTATTAATTGACATCCCGATTTAGGTAAAATTTGTCCAAACTACTTTATATTGTTATTGATTATTGAATTGGATTAATATGCAAAATGATGAAAGTTAGAATAAATTGACTTTTATAAGACATATTTTTAGTAATCATTGTAATAATTAATTTGAATAAAATTTGCATATTATTTACACACATAAGGCCCTTTTGTGAGCTTTTTGCCTAAGAGCAAATACATTGTTATTTTAAGCTCTTTTATCCTTTAATGTGTGTAATTATCATAGATAGTTCTAGAACTTGCTTTTATTATCTATATTGAAACCATATTTGTCAAATTAGAAGCATTGAAATGATAAAGACATTTATATTTAACCCTTTGTTTTAGCCTATTTTCTTGATTATTTTCCTGCCATATTTTATCCCTTAGGAGTAACCACTTTTTTAGACTTAACATTTTCATTGATTATAACCACATCAATAGCCTTTACCTTATTTTTCTTGAAAGCCTTTTCCTTACTTTGAACCTAAAGGATTTACATTTACTTGATTGCTTGAGACTTAGATTATATTGAAGAATTTTAAAGAGAACCAATATTTCTTTGATTGTTACTACATGATGGATGCTCCAAAAAAAATAAAAATAAAAAAATGTTGTGAGCATAGTAATTAAAAAAAGTAGTGTTAAAGTTATTGTACCAATGGAATTATGGTGTGAAGGACTTATGTTGTGAAGAACTAAGTTCATATAATTTTGTTTATGTAAATTTCCTTCAATATTATCATCTTTTTTTATTATCCCTATCCTACCTTTACCTAAGCCTCATTTAAAACCTTGTAACAAGACCTTTTGACTTTTGTTTCTAATTTACTTATAAGTGGTGAAAATATGATTTTAATGCAAGCTTATGGTTAAGAATCAACCAATATATTGATTTGAGAGTTCTTACACTTTCCGCCCTAAACACTTTTGAGTGTATTGAGTGAATCCTTAGCAAAAGAGTGTGAAAATATGTGCCTTTGATTTCAAAAAGATTATCTATATGAATATTGTTGACAATTGAATTATGAAAGTTGGTTCTAGGATGACTTGAATCTAATTGTATGTTAATTTGATTAATATTATATAATGATTTGGGGTGTGAATGAACATTGTGAGGTTAATAAGAGATGAATGTTTGTAAGTTTGATGATTTAGATTATAATTTGCTTAACGATAAGCAAAAGCTTAAATGTAAGGATATTTGATAAATAATTAATTAACTATATTTAAATACCCATATTTAGTATGTTTTGCTTGTTATTTAATAGTTTTATAGTATTTTGGTACTTATTTTCTTCAAGTGTGTTTGTAAGTGATAATTGCCTTTATAGACAAAAAGGTGAAAATTTTGAGTGAAATCGAGGAATATAACAAAGATTTGAAGCAATTTTGGATATACACGGTCATTGTAAGTCACTGTAAACAAGCGGAGCTTTGAAGACACTGTTTTTGTCTATATGAAGATTCACACTTGTGTATGTTGCCCTTGTAAGATCATGTAACTGTGTAAAGTCACAAATTGAGGTATTTTTTAGATACACGGTCACTGCACAACCGTGTAAGTGACAGTCTAGGAAACCTTAGTTTTTATTATAAAAGGATATTATTGAAGGCTACATGGAGAGAAGCATCTGAGAGTCGTATTAGACTCTTGAGAAGACGTAGTTCTAAATAAAGGATGAGAAAAATACGAAGATTACGTCACAAAATCTGAAAGAGGGCAATCTTTGATCCAAATTGCAAGAAGATTTCATTAGAGACAAAAGGGGTATATAGAATATGAATTCTTCTATTTTTATTTTTTCTTTTAAATAGTTGATATTGAATTAATTTTCTATGTTTAGGAACTAAATTGTTTAGTGCCTAGGTATGATAAACCCTAAGTTAGGATGATGATATGATATAATCTTGTATTCAATGCAATTTTATTGATTGGTTTATTATGATTCAATTATGTGTTTATATTCTTGCACTGATATATTTGGAATATTAGTGTGGAATATTTGTCCTCTGAATTACGGTCAAACCTAATAATAAAATTCATGAATTTAATAATGCAATATTATGGGTTTTAACTAGAAAGAAATTTCAATTAATTAACCATAGGTTAGTTGTTAATAGTCTTGAGAAAGATATTAACATAAGATATGAATTTTTATAGTTCAATAATCAATAATTTAATTGCATGATAAAGGGTTAGTTAGTGTTTAAGATATTTTAGGGGGATTTATCACCTATGTACTACTTATTTGATATTGACTAATCGTAGTATTTTCTTTATCCTAGTTCATTAACCTCAATTTAGTTTATTTAGTTTAATTTTTAATTAAATTCACAACTTTTTGTCGTTTAAATAATAAAAAAGAGTTAATACTAGTCCTTATAGTCCTTGTAGGATTAACCCGTACTTGCCAATACTAGCTACCTCTACAACGTGCACTTACAATTAAAACTTGTAATTTCTACAAGCACAAAACAAATCAATCAACAAGTATCTAACTTTTTTGCACCATGAATAACTCCTAGAACTCAACCTTCAATTTGTAATATGTTACATTCTAAAAAAAACAGCTCATAATATAGACATGGTAATGACTAGATGGTGGTATGATGTAGGTGTATCATTCAATACTACTCAGTCTTGTTATTACCAGCCTATGGTGAATGTTATTGCTTCTTACGATTCATGATATAAAGATACTTCAATTGATGACTATAAAGGTAGCATTTTTTTTGGAAATTTTATAAAGGTAGCCTCTTACGATCTAGGATAAAAAGATTCTTCAATTGATGACTATAAAGGTAATATTCTAAACACCTGTCTTTTTGAAATAAAAAGTTATTTGGATGAAAGAAGAATGACTTGGGCAATTATGGGTGTTCAATTAAGTGTGATGGTTGTACAAATATAAGAAATGAGTCTATTATCAAATTTTTGGTTTATTTTGATAAAGGGACAATGTTTTTGAAGTTTATTGATACATATGAACTTGATAGAAATGTCAATACTTTGTTTCAAATATTTGTTGAAATTGTGAATCAAATTGAGCTAAAAACATTGTATAGTTCATTATTGACAGTGATTTTACATATAAAGTAGCCAAAAAAAGGTTGCAAAGCATGTATAGTTCTTTTAATTGGACTTATTATGTTGCATATTTCATTGACCTGATGTTGGAAATTATAAGAGATCCTAGATACTTTCCTGTCATTAATGAATCTATGTAAAAAGCAAAAAAAGTTACCACATTCATTTTTAATCATGTATGAATTCTAAATTTTATGAGAAAGGGTTTCACCAATAGTAAGAATTTGTGTCGTCTTATCATTACAAGATTTGTAACAAATTTCTTATTACTTTAATGTTTTTGTTGTTATTAATGTTCAATGCTTTGTTCTTATAAAGAAGAAATTAAGACAAATATTTACAAATGATAAGTATATTACATCTCAGTATGCCATATCTAATATTGGAATAGAGGTTTCTAGAATTATACTTAAAGATCATGAACTTTGGTCCTAATGTCAATTTGTCATTTGATTTTATAAGCCTTTGGTAAGAATACTTTGTGTGGCTGATAGTGATGAGAAGACAATAATGAGTTATTTTTATGATGCCATAAAGAGAACGAATGAAGCAATCAAGGCCAATATGAAAAATATACCTTCTTTGTACCTTACAATCATCAATGAAAGATGAGAAAGGCAATTGTACTCTTTGTTATTTGCTACTGGGGCGTTTTAAAATCCTAATATCTATTTTATACTAAATTTTACAAAGAAAGTTGTAGTTAATAGGAGAATGCTATTAATTATCACATCAATTGTTGCACATACGATGATATAAGATCTTCTTAACTCACAGATAGAGGTATGCAAGGATGTGTACAATTATTTTAAGATGCTTGTTGCAATTCGTTAAAAAGACAAACTTAATCCATGGATATATTTTTTCACTTTTATTATTTGTTTGAAATTAATCATCAACTTTTTTATTTATAAGGATGTTTTGTTGTCTTACAATTACTTTGCAGGACAAATTAGAAAGTGTGATTCTAGAATTGCAAAAGTTTTCAATTCAAATTTTAAGTCAATGTATAAGTGCAATTGAGTATGAAAGGAATTGAAACATTTGAATTCATCAATTCTAAGAGAAAAAATGAATTGGAATACAAAAGGTTAAATAATTTGGTATTTGTTTGATACAATTTAAAGTTTCAAGAAAGATATGTCATTATCATTATTAAGTTGAATATAATTTCTTATTAATTTAATTTCATTTGTTTACTAGGACCCTTTATAAAACAAGTAGTTCTACAGATCCAATTTGCCTTGACCATATCAATCATTTGGCGGATTGAGTTCCTAAGGAGCAAAGTTTCATAGATAAGAGTGATATGAAAGATAATTTTAAATAAAAAATATTGACATATCATTTAGTGCAATGATTTTGAATAATAGTGATAATAAGACTCCTCTCAGTAAAAATAATTTCGTTACATATAAAAATTAGAGTCGATATGATTTAAGCGAGTATTTTATTGAATGAAGTTAAAAGTTTTTTTTTTGTTTTTTACTTTAATTTCACTTATATTTGATAGTTATACTAAATTATATATGCAATATAAATATAAAACTTTTAAATCTAAGTGTTTTTATTTTAAGTTTTACTTTTATTTGGTTTTGTTTTTCGATGGAGTCACAGTCATAATGGTGTTTTTGATATAACTATTCTTTATTATATGATATAAATTATAAAATTTTAAATGTTTTACATTATTTTTAGATTTATATCTGTTTAATTTATGGTGTTTTTGATGTAATTATTCTTTATCATATGATATAAATTGTAAAATTTTAAATACTTTATGCTATTTTTAAATTTATATTTGTATAATAAATGAACCATCTTTTTCCTATATTAATTATAGTCATTGTTTATCTATAAAATATATGACAAGTAATATTATTAAAAAAGAGATAATTATTATTTAAAATATATATTATTATAATTTTTAGAGATATATTTCATATAGAAATTATAATTATTTTAAAAATTACAATTGCCATACGGTCCATGCCAGGACCGGTAACATTGGTCGAATGGGTTGGGGATAAACAAAAGTGCTGTCGGTTTAGCAAGAGGTACTTCACAATTGATGTTATTTTGTTCTTCGACCGCTCGACTCCTCTCCGTCTCTTATCAGTTTCTCATTCCTTCTTTAGTCGCCACTTCAGTCGGAAAACAGTCGATCTGATGGAGCCTATTTCTGTTCCGTCGCCGTCGAAGAAGAGCCGGGGGAGAGCTCCGTCGAGCATGCAGTCTCTGGATGACGATATTATTTGCATAATCTTTTCTTATCTCGGACTCTTCGATGTCGTTCGCTGTTCCGTCGTTTGCAAATCATGGTACTGTTTCCTTCAATTAAATGAACCCACAAAAGGGCCAATTTATTTTCTCTAGAAACAATTTGCTTGCTTTAATGGTTATCCATGACTTGTGTTGAAGGAATGCGTTTATTTTGAGGTCAAAGTTACTGCAAGACCTCTGCTCGCAAAAGAGAACCAGCAGGATTGATTGGTCCGAGGAGTCACTGAACACGTGCTTGGAGGAACTGGCAATGGAGCACCACAGATCTTCTCTTCTCAAAGGCCCTGTTTTCGTGGACCAGTGGAAAGGTCATTCCTATAGGTAAATAGCCTTTTTTCTTTTTGTTTGTTTTGATATCTTGTTAAAGCAAGATTTGAAAAAATGTGGGGTTTTATCTTAGGGCTGAGCAGTGCCGGGTAAAGATGGGGTTGATTCTCAGTGGAGTTGGTGACAAGGTACGATCCGTTCTTTAGACAGTCTACTCTGAGTTAATACCCAAATGATAACTCTACTTTGTTTTGATAATTGTTGGTAATAGGTATTATCTTATCTGCTTCCCGCTAGGTCACTTAAATTTTGAATGAAATGATTCCAGGTTATGCGTCTCTGGTCCCTAGACAGCTACAATTGCGTAGGAGAATATGCTATTCCAAATGGAGCATCTCTTTTTGACTTCGATTTTGATGAGAGCAAGGTATGCTTTATCATCTGTATATCTGCTGTGTTTAATTATAATGCATCGGTGAAAAATTGCAACGAATTTTATAGTGCGTGAATCCATTGAAGATGTTACTGTTTCCTTAATGGGTATAGCTTAAGAAAAATGCCTCTGTCAAACAACACATTAACATTTATTTCTTATTTTCACTTCCTATAGTAAGGCTTACACAAATTAGATCTTTCACTCCTACTGCATCCTATGATGCCTTTGTTGTACACCATCTTTGTAATGCTCTTACACTTCTCAAGTTAGGTAACATAACTGGACAAGAATCATTACTTTTATGATGAGAGATGGCATATACTTTGGGCTTTTATCGACTGGATTTAATATTTCCTACCTTATTCAATATCTGCTTGTAGATCGTGGGTTTGGTTGGCACTCAGATATGTATTTGGAGGCGCAATGGACGGAGAAATCCATTTCCTGAACGAGAAAGCACATTCAACAAGGGTCTATGCATGCGGTAAATTAGCTTATATTTGATCATGTCCTTTAATATCGCTGTACATTAACCTCAATTATGTTAAAAGATTGGAGGCTTTAAGATGCAGCTCTACAATCTCTCTCTATCAAATTTTAGTTTTGCCTAATAATAATCCAACTCATCCTCTGTGCTCCAATGCTTTATATTTCTTTTTTACTTTCTTTTCATTTGTTTATTTCTTTCAACTAATTCATTCTCTCCTCAAGTTACTTTGATCCAGATGCTGTGGTTGGATGTGAGGACGGGACAGCTCGTGTATTTGACATGTACAGTAAAAGATGCTCGCAAATCATTAGGTAAGATTCATTGAATACAGTTAAGAAAAATTGATTTGCGTAAAACTGAAACTCAGACCACGTTAACATTTCGGTGTCAATATGTCAGTAAAGATTTATTGGATTTGTGTGATGTCCTTGGCTGGTGTTTTGAATATTCATAATTTTGTTTCCTATTACAGGATGCATTCTGAGGCAGTTACTCGCATTTGTTTTAGCGAGGATCAGTTGGTTATTTGTGGTTCTTCTCTAGGGAGGATAACAGTATCAAGTCTTTCGTCTGATCACCGGGTAGCCACACTAAGAGCCACTGATTACAAAGGTTCATCCCTATAATTTCTGATTATAGCTGCATACCTATCACTTCTTAGGTCTGAGCTTCACAAATGTCCTTTCTTCTCATTCAGTAAATTACTAGGCACGGTTTATCTCTATCTCCTCAATATTTCATCTTTTGTAACTGTTTGGTTACCCCTTGTTTGAGATACATATGTACGGGAACCAAAGGGAATGTCTATTCCACCTTTGTGAATTATGAAGAACTGACCGCTAGATATTCTCCTTGCCATAATCAGGGGAACAAGCATTGCTTGTGATTATATATAATTTGGAGTTGCTTCTTTTTACAGGTATAAAGGCTTTGTGCTTCAATCCATCTTCTCGTCTAGTATTTGCGGGGACAACTGCTGGATGTACTTCTTGTTGGGACCTTAGGTATCTAAAGTACTATACATTTTGATTTCTAATTATCCGTAACTAATTAGCAGGCAATAAACCATGAATCAAAAGTTGAATCTGATTAGCTAAGTCAAGTCGTAGTGATAGCCTATAATACCTGTATTAATCTTTTGTACATGGTGGTTGTCTGGGATCTGTACATTCCATTACCCTTCTTTGCGTGCTACTCCTAGCACATTTGCTTTTGGGATGCTTTGAAATCCATGAAGTTTAAGTAAGCATATAGATGAGGAACTAATTAAGTGATGAATTTTGCTGTTACGGTCACTTTCTTCTTCTAAGTTATTTGTCAGAGTCAAAAGTATTTAACTTCCATCTTGAAGTAATTTATTGTTTAGCGTTACTGCCTTGAAGGACAATGCGACGACTATGGGAAAGACGAGTTAGTCCAAATGTGGTGTATGCTATGCAACATCTTCATCATGACGTGTCTACATTATTAGTTGGTGGATTAGATGGTATCTTACGTGTCCAGGACCAGAACACTGGCGAAGTTCTTTCAAGCTATGTTTTGGATTACAACACCTCACGTGTAGATAGAGGCGGAGTGATGATAGAAAGAGTGAGTGGCAGAAAGCTGTCCAAATATGAGGACATTGACAAAATTCATCGCAGGTATAGACCTCCCATCACGAGCTTGGCTGTTGGAATGAAGAAAGTCATCACAACGCATAATAGCAAGTTCATTAGAGTGTGGAAGTTTGAATAAGTGACTTCATAACTAAATCATGACTGCATAGCCAATTGAATATTGTAAGTGACTGTATAGCCAATTGAATATTGTGAGTACCCTTTTCTTTATGATTTCGCCCGAAGAACCCATTTTTTCAGTCAGAATAATATGTATTTTCAATTTCCAACTAATTTTTATATCCAGGCAAATAACCAGGAAGTACTTCCTCCCAATACCCGGCGAAGTACCTACTTGTTTAGATGGACTTTTGAGAAGCCAGCCACAAAACTTGTTTCTTTTTTAGTAAGTGTTTTACCGTAAAATAAAAAAACGCATCTTTTATCCCAAGACATCTTTGTAAAACTATTACTCATCTTAAAACAAAGAACTTGGGATAAAGAAGATATCGCATGTCCCCTACCAGAACACAAGAGTTCCTTGTCAAGAGCAGCCATTGAAGACTTCCTTCCGCACAAAAGAAAGACATTTACAGTAACATATTTTCTGACCATTAATAAAAACCCAGAGCAAAAAGGAAATCAAAATAAAACTCAACAAACATGATAACCCATCAATTCAGAATTTCAGATCCAACATAAGCCTTCATTGCATAGTATTGAACAAAAAATCTCCAACTAGAACCCACAATATAACAGTGAAGACTAAAGTAAGTCGTCAACAAATCAAAAACATGCCAACATCTAATCCAGAAAACACAACAAAATTGTTTATTTTTAACCTAGGCAGTAAGCACAACGGCGCCACCAGCCTCCTTAATCTTCTTCTCAGCAATCTTAGACAGAAGCTTAGCTTTCACAACAATGGGCTGATTCTGAGGCAAAACCCCCTTACCAAGAACCTTAAAGTATCCAAATTGAGTCACATCAACCAAAGGAACGTTGTCCTTGGTGGCTTTGTCCTTCACGTCCTGAGGAATCATGGACCATAGCTTATCAATGTTGACGATTGGGCAGTAGAACTTGTTGCGAAGTTTGTGGAAGTATCGCATACCCACTTTCCCGAAATACCCAGGATGGTACTTGTCGAAGAGGATTCGGTGGTGGTGCATGCCTCCGGCGTTTCCGCGGCCTCCCGGGTGCTTCCGGTGCTTACCGATTCGGCCGTGGCCCGCGCTCACATGGCCCCTCTTCTTGCGGTTCTTCTTGAATCGGGTCGTCATTTTGGCAGGAGAGGCTGATGGTTCCGAAGAGCGGCGGCTGAGGTAGGAAATTGATTTGGTGGATTTTATTTAGAGGGAGAAATGAGTTTAGACGGTTTTGTCCTCTAGGGTTTTGGGATTGTTTTACAGGTTTTAAGGATAGTTGCGGAATCTAGCTAGCCGAAGATGTGTCAGAAGCAAGGCTTCGAGTGGCGCTTGGTTCCTATGGATGCATCTTTTGGGCCCATTTTTAATTTTTCTGGCAAGTAAAAGAAAATGTTACATGGAAATTGAGTTTTGCATTTCTGGTTTCAAAGCTTTAGAATTAAAATGGAAATTGAAGTAAATCCTAAGGTGAAGGTGCAGGTGAGTTGATAAGGAGTTTTTTTTAGCTTAAATGAGATTGTGGATTTAAACTTTCCTCATATATGCAGTTGTTTAAAACTTGGGGCCAAAGCTTTGCTTTCCACAAGGGATCTACTCGATTTGAGTAGGAATTGTTTAGATGTGGATGACTTAAAGGTGTCTTCCCATAGTTAGGACCCTCTTAGAACACCTCATGGGTAACAAAAAAAAATGGAAACTGAAGTCGGTCAGTGGCGTTGGAATATGTTCCAACAATATCTTCCTTTCGCGATTTGTATGGAAATTGCGGAGAACCAACCTACGGTAGATGGCATAGCGGAGGATAGCATGATATGGGGCCATACAAATCATGAGCGTTTTACAGTAGCGTCTGCTTATGACCTCATTAAAGGTGGCAGTACAAAGAAACATAAGAGTCTGTGGGGTTTAATTTGAAAATGGGCCGAGCCTCAACAGATTCGAGCCTTCTTGTAGCTTTTAACTAAAGGCAAACTGCTAACGAATTAACAATGAGTGGCTCGCTGGCTAACAACGGACAACAGTTGTCAGTTTTGTGGACAAGAGGAATCAAATTTACACGTTATCCGAGATTGCCCGAGAGCAAAAACCTTTTGGTGTAATTTCGCCTCAGAAGTAGTGGATTCGGACTTCTTCCACCGGGATCTGGAATGGTGGGTGGCTCACAACCTTAGAACGCCAATATAGGTGAATCATATTGATTGGGTTACTATTTATGATGTAGCCTGCTGGTTGCTATGGCAGTGGAGAAATCGCAGCCTGATTGAAGCAAATTTTATCTGACTGGAAGAAGGGTCTCGAGAAGTTATGGAGTATGTGGCTTGGATAGGTAGAGCAAGGTCAGTGGAAAGCTGCATACTGCCGACTCAGGATCCATCTATAAGTACCTTAGTAGGCTGGACGAAACCGCCTGAATTCTGGGTCAAAATTAATTCGGATGGTGCAGTCAAACATAACTCGAATCTTGCCACTGTTGGTGGCTTAATTAAGGACTGTCAAGAAAGGTGGTACGATGGGTTTCTACACCATCGGCGGGAGCTCTCCTGTAACTGCAGAATTATGGGAAGTTCACTCGGGCCTTAACTTGGCATGGACGTTTGGGTATCGACGCGTGATCGTTGAAGTGGACTCCCCGGAGGTAATTAACATTCTCTCCTCTTCCACTATAGTTTTAACTGAAGATAACTTTTTGGTGGCAAGTACCTGTGGCCTTCTATACCGAGTCTAGGAGGTGAAGCTACAGCATGTGAGTCGTGAAGAGAACCAATATGCCGATCGACTAGCCTCTATCGCAGTGATATCCAGTCCAGGCCTTCATATGTTTCAAGAGCCTCCAATGACAGTTGTAGAATTACTACATCAAGATCAACAAGGCATTCAATACGGCAAAACCCCTTATTAGCTAGGGTGTCTTTTGTTTGTTTTTTATTTTCTTTCCCTTGTAGCAAAAAAAAAAGAAGAAGGAAAAGTCAGATCCAACTTTATTATTTATTTGCAGTCGGACAATTACATTACCTGATCTTAAGGCTAAACAAGGAAAGCAGTGTTCTCGCCCGCAGAGTGTAGCTCAGTTGGTTCCAGAAGGGCAAATTTGCTCTAAAGTGCAAGGTTCAATTCCCACAGCTTGCAGTGTGGGAGCAACATTCTTGAGCCCTTGTGGGTTTTGAGGGTGGGGCTCCTTGTAGGCTGTGGATTACTCACCTCCCCCTTAGCGGGCCGCTGAGTACCTGATTCAATCATCCAGCGGTGGTCGGGCCTGCGACTGGGGGCCCTTGAGGTTGGGGATTCAACCTTTATGCTCCAAGGAAAGCAGTGTTCCCAGGTCCCCTTAACACATAAAACTTTGAAATGATGGCATACTGGTATTTAAACGTGCAAGTGGCATAGTTTTGGCTGCTCGTATGTTTCACAAATCAATTGGCATACCAAACCAATATGTCAGTTTGGTACCATTTGCGAACCGAATGGCAGATGTAAATAGGGCGAAAATTTTGTTAGTGCTACTAACTTCAGGGCACGGAGGAGAAAATGAACGGGAAGGAGAGCTCTAGTACTAAAATCAACGTATTTTTTCTAATTTACACGAGCAATAATGTTAAAGTTACACATGAACATGTATGAATAGCCAAATGAACTCGTGGCAACCAATTAGACTATACTTCTTTGTAGACATTTCATCTTTGTAGAAGGAGAGCTGCACCAACCAAACCGAACCATAATGTCAAAGCTATCCAAAAGGTTTGGCTCTTCTCCAATCCAACTGGTGGACGCCACACCAAGAAGTCTGCTAAGTAGTCTCTTGAGGACGGAAGCTGGTTTGTTGTAGAACCACTTTTCATTTGATCCTTGTCCTTGTACTTATCAGTCCATGATGCTGCATAGCTGAAATAACCACAAAGTCATCCCTTGTCAAGTTTTTGCTAAAGCCTAAAATGATCTGAGTTGTCAATATATTTACAGTGTCCAAATATCTAACGCCACCATGAAAATACACACTTCAAAGGCTAACCAATTTTAAGAGAATATAACTACTTCAAGTAGTTATCTGAGAAATAATGCAAGGATCTGCGAATTTCATCTAAAAGAATTCAAACTTAATATTATCAAAAATATTCAAACTGCTCACATCAGAAATCAAAATCACACAATTTCTAGACCTATCATCAATTTTCTGACGTCAATAATGTGATATGGTTGCAACTTCTACAACACATCACACCCAATGACCTAACAATAAAAGTCTTGGTCCACTGAGTATAGTAGAACTCTCTCATATGAATTACAAGCTTGGGAGATATTATATATAACACAACATCGCCAAATTAACATGGAAAATGTTTGATAAAAACAAGCCATGTCATGGTGAGTATGTAATGACAAAAAGAAAAAAACTAATTGCAAAAGGCAAGATTAGATACTAACTCAAAAAAAGGGCAGGATAAAATCTGATATACAAATGCAAAAATTCAAGACTTGATATTGAGAATTTGAGACCAAACAGAACAAGCCCTTGGTATTCATTGTATTGCAGATAACCATTTCTCCAGAAAATGTTCAGGCATGCTTAGGAGCATCATGTAACTACATGCATTTGCCAGGATCGCGTTTAATAATGAGTTGCACAAGTACAGATCATGGCAGTGAAACAAGAAAATTAGGTAAATGTTGCTCGTAGTTCTATCTATGCTAGCTAACATAAAAAAGCTCGTGGTTCTATCTATGCTAGCTAACATAAAAATCTATCATTTGGATCATACATCAGTATTATTCTCAACAACAGCAGCATTATTTAATAATGGAATCATGATAATTGCTGCAAATTGGGATAAACGGGATGTATTTCCAACTTGAAAAGATTTGCCGGAGCAAACAAGTTAATACTCAACAGGTATCAAGGCCCATCAAGGTACAAAGCATAGATTTCTAGAGTATAATCACCAAATTTTACCTGTCATAACTTGAACCAATCAATGGAATGGTAACCATCTCCTCCTGGCTTATCTTCAGTTTAGGTGCTTGCAAGATATAGCGGAGCTCAGCAGCTTGCCGTCGGATGCTGACACTAGGGTGCTTCTTTTCCAGCTGCTGGTAGAGAGCTATGCAGTCTGCATGGCGGTTTTTAGCCTCGTACGCCATAGCCAGCCATATTTGAATCTGAAGCAGAAAACCATAAAAAGAAAATATATAGCTTTTCCGTTACTTGGCAATGAAAACATGTCCAATCCACATAACAAACCGATCCAATATCTTCATTCATAATTCAGAAACACCAACCTCACCGCCAAACAATGTAGGTCTGGGAATGATGGTGAGGGCACCTTCAAGAAACTCGATGGCCTTTCCATACATGCCCTTTCCATAAGCCTTTTGTCCCAATTCAAACATCAATTCAGCTGTTGCTCTCCTCTCTGCCTGCTCCTGTGCTACCTGCTCCGACGTAAACCAACAAAAGAAATGGTAAATTGATCAAATAAGCTCCCAAAATTTACTCTTGAATACAATCTAATCCCTAGAAAACGTTCAATTCACCAAAAGTTCATAACTTGGAGATAAAAAAAGAAAACCTTTTCAAGCTCTTTTCTCACTCTCATTCTCTTCTCTTCTTCACTCTCTTCCCTCTCCTCACCTTCACTCTCTTCCTCCACCCTATTCTGCAACTCCTCAGCCTTCCTCTCCAACTCTCTCATCTCCTCAATCTCCTTCAACCTCCTCCTCATCTCCTTCTCCCAATCCAACTCCTCCCCCTCCTCCTCACCGTCTCCGTTCTCCTCATCGCTGTCAAAATCCACTCCGTTCATTTTCGAATTCGCTTTCCCTCTCGCTACAGTTCTCTGGTTCCTCCATTCACTGTCCCCTTCCATTCCTTTAACTCCCAAAGAGCCATATGCGCTAGCCTCTCTCTTGTACAAATTCAAAACCAAGTCCAGCGCCACCGGCCTAACCTTCCTTTCCAGCAAGACGGCTCGTG
>JAOTBA010000003.1:8959107-8970656 GCA_025629845.1 Erythroxylum squamatum | reverse complement strand
CTATAACTTTTAACAACCATTTTCTTACTTTTAGCAACCATTAATAATAGTTGCTGAAGCTAATTTTTCTTGTAGTGAATAGCGTAAAAATTAAGTTAAAATTTTAACCTATTGATTTTGTCAATGTTGCGAATACCATACTGGACTTTGCATTAGATTTAGTTCTAATACAATATCTAATACAATATAGTATTAGTATCCTGTTAATACCGAGTACTATTTTAAATAATTTTTAAAATTATAAAGTAATAAATAATTTTTATAAAATTTCAAAATAGTCCTTTTTTATGTAGTCTTGGTTATTTCTACCATCAATATCATAATAAATAATGCTTTTCTTTTTTATATTAAATTATTCTTTTAAGTATTTCTCTGTCAAAGGTTAACTGCTTAATTTTTTTTGAAAATTTTTAATGTATTAAACACAAACTAGTTGTACATATGAAATTCAATGATTAATGTCATAAAGGATTAGTGACTATCAAGGATTACAAGTGGAGCTTTACAAGAAGTAGTGAACAAAAACTAGATGTTCCAAAAGGAAAGGAGGTATTGCTTGTCCTGCAATATATGGTGATAAATGTTAATCTGAAGCCATATGTGTTGCATAAGTTGGTTATTGAATTGTTCTTTAGAAAGGCATCTGTCTTGAAATATCCTATAGTTTCTTTCATCCCAAATTGTTGTAATTGTTGATGAGAGAGTTAACCAAAAATATTTGTAAATAGTGCTATTGGTGTGTTTGCTCTAACATGCATTTATTACCACTTTGCCTCATACTTTTCTTCTTCCTACATTTTGAATTAGGAAGTTGGTTTTGCATTTAATAACCTGAATTCTACATAAATATTTGCCAATGTCATATTTTCAAAATTTTCATATTAGTTGAAATTCGTTCAAGTTGTGATTATCAAAAGAGTTTGCATTTCGTTTAAAACCATTTGATTTTTAAACATGTTCATGATAAAGCAAACACAAGCAAAAGGGGGTGAATCGTGTGTGACTTAAAAAAGTTTTGTAAGTTACTATCAATTCGTGTAAATGATAAGAACTTGATAAATTTCAGTAGCAAAATTTGTAAATAGAAGGAGTTTATTAAAGTTTGAAACGAAAGGAGCCTATTAACGTTTAAAAAAATGAAAGGAGCCTGTTAATGTTAAAGAAGAAAGGAGCTTGTTAACGTTTAAAGCGAAAGGAGCTGTTAAAAATGAAAGGAGCCTGTTAATGTTTAAAAATGGAAGGAACCGGTTCAAAACGAAAGGAGCCTATTAACGAAGGAGACATCTTGCAATATTAAAACAGAAGGAGCCTATTTCAAAAATAAAGGAGCCTCTCATAAATTAAACACACACATTGTAATGCAAAAATTTTAAAGTTAAGAAAAAGAGAGAGTGACACAGTTGATTTATATTGGTTTCGCTTATAACAAAGCCTACGTCCAGTCCCTGAGTATTCAACTTGAGTATTTCACTATAAACCTACAAGTAGTAAATTTTCACGATCCTCTCCAAGCTTACAAGTACATATTTTTAAAGGTTCTTCAACCTTCTACACTCGTATTGTTTAACAAGCCACTACAAGCTCTCAAAAAAATGTATAAAGGGTTTAACATTCTCTCTTAATAGAGTGTTTTCACTTTCTAAGGCACAAGGAGTTTGATACAGATATAACTTTTGAGAATATTGATGCTGCTGAAGTATTTTGTAAATTTGGGTTTTTTTGCAAATGCAATGGCTTTTCCTTAAGTAGACATTTTCTTTAACTCATCGTTACTTCATTTTAATTCTAAGTTGACTTTGTATCTAACGAATCTTCGATATCATTTCTGCTCGAATCTTCCTATATTCAGATGTTAAGAGAAACGTTTTATCAAAATTTTTGGAGCTAATTGTTCAAATTAGTAAGATCCTTTTAGATGATGTGGAATCATTTCTAACAAGGTAAGTTCATTAAAAAGGTTCATACAAGAGAGAAGGCTTTTTTCCTATGATTTTATTTCCTTTTAAGAATTATGTCGTTACCAATAAAAGAAAATAACTCCGATTTGAATTTTAAAATATTATATAGTTATCTTCAATGTCATTAATAACAAACCTTGAGCTAATAATCTCCCCCTTTTTGGAGAGGAAAAGCAATAATAGATATATTTTCAAAATTCAAATAATGATAAAGGATTTCAAAAGATATCTGTAAACTTTAAATGTTCTTACTCACAGTTATAAGTAGAAGGAGCCTGTCTTACGACCTTTAAAGAAAGGAGCCTATTATGCATATTATAGATTTAAAGTTTACAAACTCAATTCAACAATATTTTGATAGTTAGCAAAAATATATCACAGATATATCATCAAAAGCATGTATATCAATAACTCTCCCTCTTTGTCATTATCAAAAAATAGAGGGGAAATAATTAAAAAGTCAAAAAGTAGTACAAGTATGTAAAAATAAACCAAGCAAAAATAGCGACAAAGTTATTTAGGAGATTTAGAAATTTTTCGAAGCAAAATCTCCATGTCAAGAATTTGATTTTGCATGTTGTCGATCTAGCTATGCATTTGATCTTGATTGGAAAGAATTTCCTTCAACTATTGAAGCATCATATCATTTATGCTCTAGAGTGTAGCAGGGGTTGATTTTTGTGGGGTAGGGCCTAAAAGGTCTGCTGCTATTTCAATTTGCTTCTCCACCCACACATTATCTTTTAACTTATATCTGAATTGGTAAGGAATAGAAGAATGAAACATTCTAGGTTTATATCAATTCAGATTGTCAAAAGACACTCTGTAATAAGTAAAAATTTTGGTTAGAAGCATCCTATATGGTAGACCACTCGTGGTATTCTTATAACTTCCCTTATCCAGCATAAATTTAAGGATCATTGTTGGAAGGTCCTTTTTATTGCCTTCAAAATATTATACACCATATATGTATCCAAGAGACCACATCTTTCCACTAACTACCCCTTGGAAAAATTGAAGTAGCAGGTATTGATGTAAGGCATCTTGGCAGTAAGTCCAAATGTCTACACCATAGTCTCCCTTGATGGGAATTCTAAGTGTTTAAGCAGATAAAGTCCACAACTTCTCCTAGATCAAGATCAATAATGTCCCATTTGTGATAGGGAAGGTCAGTTCTTCCTACGGGAATTATATTCAGAATATTTCCTAAGACTTCCTCCGTAATCAAAATCTCACACTCACGTACCTAAGAGATGATTGCCTGCTTCCCAATAATTTTTTCTTTTCTCATGTGTGTGTTAACTAAGTCATCACAAACAGTTTTATCCAAATTCAAAAAATTCTCCCAACCAATAGTAAAAAATAGGAAGAGATGGGAATACCAATGTCATGAAACAGGAAAGGAGGAAAACTGAGTCCAACAACCACCTTTCGCTTTTTGTAGCACATTTTGTATTGTGCTTTAACTTCCATTGACTAAAACAACCTGACCGATGTTGAAGACTCTCCTTTCTTTTGTTTCTTCAATTTTGACCTTTTTGCCTTCAGAATTTCTTTAAACAGAGCATCTTCATAAAATTGCTCATCCCTAACCATGAGGTCCTCAATCTTCTCTTCAACCATAGGTCCTTTGCCTTTTCTTATTTCTTCTCTTTTTATCTTTTGAGATTCCTCTTCTTCTTCTTTTTTAGCATTAGGGTTTTCTTCTTGTTTGACAATTTTCTTAGCTTATTTTGTAACACTTCCTCTGGTTCATGGTGGTCTTATTAACAGAGCGGGTTCTTCATCTAAACCATCTTCATTAACAATCCAGTGCACTTCATGTACTTTCTTATCCTTAAAATTGGGTTGAGGAGCAGTGGAAGGTGGTGCGGAACTTTTGGAAGAGAAGGTAGATGGAGTAGGAATAGGTGGAGTAAGAATGGGAAGTGAGAATGAAGGAAAGTGGAAGCTTACTTTTCTTACTAGCTCCCCCTCACTAGAAGATTCTTCTTCTTCTTCTTTTTCTTTTTCTTCTTCCTTTTTTTTTCTTCTTTATCCTTTTTTTCTTATTTTTCTTCTTCTTCTTTTTGATGTGTTTGATTCTATTTGATTTTGCCTGCTTTCATATATTGAAATTGGTTGCCATATAATTCAAATTTGATATGAATTGAGTGAAATTGGAGTGGATGTTGTATGAATCTTAATTGGATTATTTTGTGAATGTGGCATGACCTAAACAAGAAGAATTGATCATGAAAATGGCATCATGGTAAGTCATAGCCATAGTTATACTTAACAAGTCACAATCGTGACTTATATGAATGGGGTCGCGACCTACATGTTAGAATCATGGCTTAACTTGCACGGTTGTGACTTGTTAAGTCACAATTGTGACTCATCATATAGAGCAGGTAACATTCTTTTAATCAATCATTTTATTATGTGGCAGTTGTAGGTTAAAGGGGCACCAAAACCTAAACCTAACGTGACACTATAAATAGAAAGAATGACGCCTAGCGGCAGACAATTTCCAAATACTATTCTTCATTTTTCACACATATTTGGTTAGAACAAGAAGGAAAAACAAAGAGATACAGAGGGAGGCGGAGAACAAAGCTCCAGCTGAGAGAAGAAATAAGAGAAACAGAGGAGGAAGAGAGAAAAGGAGCAGAGAGAGTGAGCTCAGGCCAGAGGCAGAAGGCGAGAGCCAATGCTAGAGAGGTGGAGTTTGACTGGAGATCCACCGCCAGTTTCATCATCCAAGGGGCCATTCAGTTGTTCATTCCTTTTCATCTCTGTTGTTGTGGTGCGAAACATTTTTGTTGAACTCATCTGTTGAACTCCAATATATTTTGTTTGCTAAACCTATTTTCTTTATTAAAGATTGATAGTCTATTCGATATTCACCGTTTTATTGCTTTAATACTTCTGTTATTATTGAATATGGGATTGAAGTATTTGAGAATGATGAATCGTGTTTATGTTATAATGGGTTGATCCCTTTTTCTTTAGGATTAATGTAGTTATTTTAATCAACTATGCATAAATGAGTTATGATTTTGTTATCTTATTAATTGTTGTAGTTTTGAAGCTGAATAGGTGTAATAGCATGATTAGACTTTGCATCATTTTAGTATTAAATGAAGGATCAAGAGAATAAGTTTAATACGAAATGAGAAACTGTAGACACTTAGGTTAAAAACTAGAAATATATTAAGTGGTAATTTGTAGTCGGGTTTCCATAATTAATTCGGATGATAACTTGTTGAGTGCGAAAGTTAGATTAGTTCATTATTCGAGTTGATTTAGAACCTAACTGTTAATTTTAGTAAGACAACTACTTAATCATTTTCCTTTATCATGCATAGGAGATTAAATTAGTGAAATTAATTCTGAAGAGTTTCCCACTTCGATTAATCTGTTCGTTTTTGCTCCCAATTAATTTTTTTTACTTTTCAATTTAATTTTGTCATTTCCTTAAAATCCTTTACTCAACAAATCGGGATAGAGTGTTTAAGATTGTATCTGTTTTTATTTTTGTTCAAGATTAATTTGAGTGGACAATTTCACCTCCATGAGAGACGACCCTAGGTAATCAACTACAACTACCTCTTATACTTGCGAGTAGGATATCCTAGGTATTTTGAGAACTTATTTTGGGCATAACACTTTTTCTTCTTCTTTTTCTTCACTAGAGTCAGAGACATATTGTTGTTTAGCTGTTGGTTCATTATGTTTAGAAAATGAATCAGTGTCTGATTCTAGGGACAACATAGCCAAAATCTTTCTTTTTCTCTGTACCAGAGTCTCTTGAATAAGTGTTTCTGAATGGGGTTTAGAGGTAATAGAACCAGGTTTAGTATGAGGGTTCAACGATCCTACTATTGGAGACGGAGAAGAAGACTTAGAAACAAGAGTTTGTTCATGGAAAACAGTTTCACTACAGCTAGAAGTGGAGCCTATTAAATTAAGAGGAGCCTACGAAAGGATCAGATTAAAAGGAGCCTACTAGTATCTGTAAAGAGAAGTAGCATAAAATCTTCATATAGAATTAATATCAGATAGTCTGCACATACCAAGCTCTTTTCTTAACACAAAAAACGTATCTTCAAACAGTGGCTTAATAAAGATATCAGCTACTTGATTTTCAATTTTAACATGCAAAAGATCGATGGTTCCATCTAGAACATGATCTTTAAGAAATGATGTTTGGTTTTTATATGCTTAGTCCTAGAATGATGCGCTAGATTTTTAGAGAGATTTATTGCACTTGCCACTTGTATTGGCATATAGTATAGGAATATGATCAAAGTTCAGATAAAAATTTTGGAGTTAATGTTTCATCCATAATATTTGAGAGCAACAGCTAATAGCTTCTATATATTCCGCTTTAGTTGTCAAAAGCGTTGTGCAATTTTGTTTCTTTCCAGACCAAGAAATTGGACATCCTCCAAGAAATTGGCAGTAACCACTTGTGCATTTCCTATCAACTTTATCACCTATATAATCTACATCACAATAGCTAACTATGTCAAAAGAATCAGTTTTTGGATACCAGAATCCGAAGTCCAAAATTTTGCGAAGATAGCGAAAGATCATCTTGACTACTTGAAGGTGGCTCTTTTTTGGATTTAATTGAAAGAGTGCGCAAAGACATACACTAAGCATGATATCTGGTCTTAAGCTTGTGAGATATAGTAGTGATCCACTCATTCCTCTATACTTTTTCTCATCCGTAGCTTTGCCTTCTTCATCCTTATCAAGTTTAGTTCGAGAATACATGGGAGAACCCATTGGTTTGACATTCTTGAAATTATATTTCTTGATGAGTTCCTTTGTGTATTTGTCTTGACTAATGAAGATTCCTTTTCCTATTTTCCTAATTTGAAACCTAAGAAAAATTGATAGTTCTCCTATCATAGCACCAAATATTATGTCATCAACATATATTTTCACTATAAGTAAATTGCCTTTTTCTTAATAAATAAAGTTTTATCTACCTTTCTCCTTTCGAAGTTATTCTCAAGAAGAAAATTACTTAACCTCTTATACCCTACTCAAGGAGCCTGCTTTAGACCATACAGAACTTTAGTCAACCTCATCATATAATTAGGATGGTTTTCATCTTCAAAACCTAGAGGTTACTTAACAAACACTTATTCATTAATGTATCCATTTAAGAAGGCACTTTTAACATCCATTTAGAATAATTTAAATTTTCTATAGCATGCAAAGGCAAGTAAAATTCTAATCGATTCTAATATAGCAACAAGTTAATAAGTCTCATCAAAATCAATACCTTCCTATTGATTATAACCTTAAGCTACAAGTCTAGCTTTGTTTCTTATCACCTTACCATTTTCGTCAAGTTTTTTTTTGAAAAACCCAACGTGTTCCAATTATTGACTTGTTTTGTGGATAAGGTACTATATTCTAAACTTTATTTTTGTCAAACTAATTTAGTTCGTCTTTCATAGCTGAAACCCAATTTTCATCAGTAAGAGCCTCTTCAACTATCTTTGGTTCTAATTTTGAAATGAAGGCAACATAATTGTTTTTGAAGGATGATCTAATTCTTAGACTTTCAGAAGGGTCTCCTAGAATGTACTAATGTGTTTCTTGACCTCTTCACTCTTAGTGTTCTTCGTTACATAGGCTCCTGTTGAGATGAAGAAGTCTGCTCCGTCTTGGCTTCAGAAAAACCTTCTTGATCTTGTAATTCTAAAGATACTATAGATATAGTTTGAGTCTGAATGTATTTTTAGGAGCCGAAGGATGATGAAGAACATCTGAATCAGTTGCTGTCGTGGAGGGTAATTGTTGGGGCCAGGTACGAAAGGAAAATGGATGGCATTTCAGAGTGGCAGCAGCGAAGGGCTCACAATGGTGTACTAGATGTTCGCCGTGGCAAAGCCTCCTCTCGAGTAGTTCGTCGCAGCGAAAGTCTAGCCTCGCCGCGACGAAACCACAAGATTTTTCAAATGCACCTCTCAGGAAAAGTTCGCCGCGGCGAAGCCTCCTCTTAAGTAGTTTGCCGCAGTGAAAGTCTGTCCTCACTGTGATGAAACCACAAGATTTTTCGAATGTATCTCTCGGGAAAATATTGTTGTGGCCAACTCTTGGCTTCGCCGTGGCAAACTCCTGAGTTTCAACGAGAAAACCCTTGGGGAAATTTTCAAAATTTAACATAAATACACGCTCCTGAAGAGGTTCACTGCGGTGAACTCTGAACCCTGCCGTGGCGAAACCCTCGGACAAAACCCAGAGCCTAACAATCCATAAACACAATTTACATATACAATTCCGACACATCCAAGTCTATTGCTAACAACAATTGATAATCTAAACAAGGAAATTAATAATGAACATACACCAGAGATCTTCATCGAAACCCCATTTCTTTTCTTAATTCAAAGAGTTGAACAACTTTTGTTACATATCAAAAGCCATACCATTGGCTTAATACAAAATACAAAAGTGAAATGAATGCTCATGTTGATATGCTTATAAAGCTAACCCCAAAAGTTATAGTTACTAACATAGTACAAAGCTAACTATCTTAGAGTTTCTGATGCCTTGCAAGGATTGCTAAGCTTCTCGTTCTGCACCTGAGGAGAGAATAGTTAGGTGAGCTATATAGCTCAATGACTAATATATTTATAGTCATCAGTAACGAGCCACACATTCAAGCGTATATATAAGTATATCTAGCAATTCAACACTCAACAATTCAAACTCACAACTCATAATTAACAAGATGTCATCACCTAGAACATATCATGTAATTATCCATCAAAGCATAACACTCAATTATGCATCATACTCAACAAATCATTGATGAAATGCACAACAAATGGCTCGAGAGTTCCGTGGAATGAAACAGAGAAACCGAAGTTTACACTGTGAATAAAACGAGTCCAAATTCTCAGGATCTCGTGGCCTCAAACGGACAGCCGGTAGAAGGCTATAGGTTAACATGCACGCGACTAACGAAACAGGTCCTCTCTTGCCCAATCATAAGCAAATTTATGCTCAATTCAATCAATCACAAATTCATATTCTCATGCTTCTTTTACTTTTTCTTCTTTTCATTTATCCAAATTGCCATGACGCATTCCAAGGCATAACATGGTCATAAGCATAATTCAATCATATCAAAATGTCATTCATCTTTCAATACATGATATTAAACACATCATAAATCATTTTTCACATCACAACAATTCATAATTTAGCAATTTAACAAACATTATACAAGCAAGACAATTTGCTCGTATTACTCACCTAATTTCCGCTGAAAATCTAAGCTCAAAATTGCCTTTCCTCTTGCTGTTGAGTAAAGTTTTCTTGATTCCCTTCAAATAAACCAATTAATTTTTAATCCCAATTCAAATGAAAATTCATAAAACTTCAAAAAATTAAATTGCTAAAAAATTGAACTGTATTCCTTCTAAAAATCTAGACCTTCGGGAAACTTTTCTATGATCATTCTGATTAGGTAAATGAAGAAATTTGATAACACTTTCTTCTAGAAAAATGTCCCCCATAGTTTTAAGTTTCTAATGACACCTGAATCATTTAGTTTGGTTCAATAATCTGAAAGTTATACTCCAAACATTTTTGGACTATTCTTATACTGAAACAATATTCTGTGCTCAACATCCTTCCAAAAATTCAAATCCTTAGAGACTGAATTGAAATTTGATTTCTTCATCAAACTTGTATTCCTATGTCTCTAGGTTACTCCAAATCAAAAACCACTCCATTTAGATAACTACAGAAAAGTTATGCTCAAAATATCGAAGCAAGTTTGGTGGAGGAAAGTTCGACGTCGTTGCGGCGAAGCCAGTTTTCACAGAAACATACGAATTTCAAACCCTTTCATCCCATTTTCTAGATTTCTCACCCCCAACATCTTACACCAAACACATCTTATACAAAAATCGTCCTTTCTAATTCATTTTCAACTTCATTTCAACCCAATATCATTCACAAACTAATTCACAAACTATACTTGTTCATTAACCAAAAAGATTAAAACATTTTAATATACCATTCATCAACAACTTCCTACACACATTCAAATTCATTTTCACTTCTAACTATCACTAAATATGGTTCGTCCAACAATCAAGAAGGGTTAATACTTATACTTACTTGTTTAGCTTCAATGTCTTCAAACTCTTCAAGATCTCCAAAACCCTAGCTTGATTTTCTCTTCTTCTCTTTTTTTTCTCCCACGAAACTCTCTCCTTTCTCTCTTCTCACTCACGTTTCTTTCTTCTTAAAAAATTGTAAGACAACACTTTTCTTTCCAATTATGCCCTTAATGAATGTGAATTGTCCATTTTGTCCCTTCCTTTAATGCTTATGGCTTTTAAACTTAAGGGTCTTGCCAATTTTGCCCTTGAACACTTTTGCTACCTTAATTCATCTAACCCTTATAATAAAATCCTACTAACATAGACATAATAATTAACTCCAAAATTTAGTCCATTAATCTCATAATTCATTTAAATCATGCTTAATTTTTAAAAAAAATAGCAGCCAACACTTGATATACAAGTTTGTCATTATAAAAATTTCCTCATCAATGGTTGGAGGTTTAACACAAAGGAAAGAGATTTGCAGTTGAAATCACAAAATGGTAGCATTCTTCTGAAAGGGGATGAGAACACAAGTAACTTGGATTATTTTGGTGTATTAACAGATGTCATACAATTAAATTATTCTGGGGAAATAATGTTACTTTACTTAAGGCTAACTAGTGGGATGTGTATCATAAAGATGGATGTAAAGTTGACAAATTTGGGTTTCCTATGGTTAATATTACACGCAAGTTGAACACTAATGAACCATATGTTTTAGATTCACAAGCTGAGCAAGTTTATTATCTAAGAGACATTAAAGAGCTTAATTGGCAAGTTGTTGTAAACACAAAACCGTATGATTTGTATGATTTGCCTAATGAAAATGTAGATGAGCCATACTAAGAAAATGAAGAGTTTGGTTTTACATTTCATGGAGTTAATTTGGAGGAGGAGGATGATATGGTATCATTGAATAGATCTAACTTACACAATAATTGTTGAAGGAAATCCCATAAATATTAATATCAAAGGTGCTGAAGAAGATGATGAAACTAATTATTATGTGTAATACCCGATATCTAGATTACCCGGTATACCAAAATAAATCAGTATTTAAGACTGATGTCATTAAAAATTTCAGAACAGTGAATAATAATTTTAGTGACATTGAATTAATGATGTATGATATTTTTTTCGATGGTCACAGGAATTGTTCTGGCAGATGTTTAAACACCAGAACAAGGATGGCATTTTTGTAAATAAGTGGACTTAAGGAGTATAAAAGGACTTAGTGGGAGAATAAGACAAAATTCATTGTCTTCTTCCTCTCCCTCATTCACGACAACTTCCATGGATGCTTCTCTCAAGCTTTTTCAACTCTTGTAGCATGAAAGGGAAGAAGATTCAAGCCATTTGAGTGGTATAAAGAGGTAAGCCTCCATTCCTATGCTTAGATCTATGAGTTTAAAGCTTGATTTTCTCTTCTTTGTGAAACCCACTTGATGGAAGTGGATGAGTT
>JAOTBA010000003.1:8945059-8959007 GCA_025629845.1 Erythroxylum squamatum | reverse complement strand
TGCACTATTCATTTGGTAAGCAAATAGAAAGCAACTTTGGACCTTCTAAAGAATCGAGTTAAGTTTTTAGTATGAAATGGATTTAAGATGAATAAGATGAAAAAAAAAATTATACCGGTGTCGGATTAGTCTAAGGTTTCCAACGCGGATTCGGGTAAGAGGTTGGACATCCGGTAACGGGTTCCAACAGATATTTATAAGGAATCTGTATAAGTAGTTGGGTCTCGATAACGGGATCCAGCATTTATGGTATCAGAGCAAGCTAAGTTTGGTTGATAGTTGAGTCTCGGAAACGGGATCCAACATACTCGCTCTAATATAATACCCATATGTTCCAGTATCTCTTTAATCAAGTGAAACTTCTTGAATAGATGCTTGAACCTTTGATGAGACCTTTATTCCTTTGTCTGTATAATAACACCATTATTATATAGATAATATTATCGACTCAATAATATTATAAACCACTTCAAGTTTGATGATGAACTTCTTAATCCAAACATCTTCCTTTGCCAACTCACACATTAAAATGTACTCTATCTTAGTCATAAAATCAATAATGATTGGTTGTTTGGAACTTCTCCAATTTACTACACCACCATTAAGATGTAACTTGATTATGGCTTGTTATCATAATGATTGGACTAAAAACTCACATTTGAATACCCTTAACTCTTAGTTCAACTCCCTTATAAACCAATAATTTTTTCTCTCTTCTTAATTAATTTAAGATGTTTTTTAGGACCGTCTATTGATCATTACTAGAATTGGATTGAAATATGCTTGTTATGCTTAAAGAATAATAAACTTTTGGTCTCATATATATTATCATGTACATGATTGATCTAATAGTAGAAGCATATGGAACATGATCCATTTTATTTCTCTCTTCCTACTTTTGTAGCTATATACTCTTTGAGAGAGAAATCTAATTTGACATGGGTAAGAATCCCCTATTTTAATTATTTATACTAAGTCTCTTTAGCACTTTGTCCGTATATTTTGGACTAAGATAAACTAAGCAATATTTTTTATCTATCTCTATAAATCTTTATTCCCAGAATATAGTTGCTTCTCCCATATCCATCATAAAGAAGTTCTTGGATAATTAGATCTTTATAGATTGAAGCATCAAAATCGCATTTTCAATTAGTAATCTATCATCTACAACACCTAAGAAAACAAACGCACTCCTACTAATCTTCTCATAAATATAAAGTTTTTTTTTCACATTTTTTAATAAAATCAAACTATTTATTTGTTTCATCAAAATTGATGTTCCGACTTCATGGTATTTGCTTAAGTTCATAAATAAATTTTTGTAACTTGTAAACATGATTAGGAAATCTCTTGAATTCAAAACCTTCATGTTATGTCATATAAATATCCTTAAGCAAACTCCCTACTGAGAAATATTGTCTTGACATCTATTGGGTTGATTTCATAATTATGGTATGTAGATAGAGCCACTAATCTCTTTATGGACTTAAGAATTTCTACCAGAATGTTTTTCATCATAGTCAGCTCCTTATTTTTGTTTATAACCCTTTGGCCACTAATCTTTCTTTGTATATGTGCATATAACAATCATATTTATTTATATCTTAAAAATTTACTTGTATAATTGCTTCGATCCACTAAATTATATACTTGGTTAGTGTATATGGATTCCATTTCAAATCCCGTAGCTTTATGCCATTTTAAAGAATTAATGTCAGACATTGCTTCCTTAAAATTAGTAGGCTCATCATTCATAAGCAATGTGTCATCTTTTTCCTTTTTAATATGTAAATCAAATCTATTTTAGGAATGATATAGTGCAATGAGAGCTATGGGTATTTTGAACTCCTGGTTATAAATCATATGTACTGACTTGAGGTTTTTGTTCCATCTGAATGTGCATTTTTGGTTCTTGATACCTCTAAGTTCTACTTTTCTCTCATTACTTTACTTTAGGATAAATTCTCTTTTTAGAAATGGAGCATATCTTATGAAAAACACTTTTTACTTAAGGGAGTGGTAAAATTGATGTTTAATATTTTCTTTTGGACGACCTACAAATTTGTATTTATTTAATTTATCTTGAAGTTTATCAGATATTGCATGCTCCACAAAAGTATCACTTCTCTAAATCTTTAGGTCTAACAAGTTTGGTCTACTATAAGTCCATATCTCAAAAGAGTCTTATGAATCAATTTAAATGGAACTCTATTAAGAAGGTAAGTAATAGTTTCAAGGGCATATCCCTAAAGGAAAATATAAAAGAACTATATGACTTGTCATGGAACATAACTTATCTAATAAAGTATGATTTCTTCTCTCAAACACTGTATTAA
Source organism: Erythroxylum squamatum (assembly GCA_025629845.1). NCBI lineage: Eukaryota > Viridiplantae > Streptophyta > Magnoliopsida > Malpighiales > Erythroxylaceae > Erythroxylum > Erythroxylum squamatum. The sequence goes on along the minus strand of JAOTBA010000003.1, from coordinate 8,956,671 downwards.
GTTACAGAGATCTATGTGGAAACCATTGTGAGAGAATCCTACTCATTTTTAGGTAACTAAGAAACTTATGATCTAAATAATCACTAACTCAATTAGATCCAAATGCCTTAGTACTTCTATCAGTTCATTTCTCAACCTTAAGTCTAAATTTTAAACCTTTCAAATGATTTAAACTTCTGATTTATTCAATACACATAAACCATATCTAAAATGATCATTTGTGCTTAATAAAATATGAGTACCCACTTTTAATGTGAGTTGATCTAAGGCTATATACATCTGAATGTATAAGCTATAGTAGCTCATTGGCACATTATACATTTTCACTAAAGTATAATTTAGCCATCTTACCTAACAAACAAGATTAAGAAGTTTTATATGATTTATAATCAAAAGTATCCAAATATCCTTCTTTATGTAACTTTGTCATTCTAGTCTTGTTAATATGACCTAACTTATAATGTTATAGAAAAATGGATTTTGCTCACTTAATTTTTTTCTTTCTATATATATTAAGGATTGGCCATTCTATATTTAATTCATACAAAGCATTTGTAAGTAATCCAGATCCATAATAAACATCAACTTTGTAAGAAGATAACTTTTATTCTTAGTAATAAAAAAATCCCTTCATATCTAAATAAGTATGAAAAAATATTTCTTGTAATAACTAGAACATAATAAATATTATTTAGTTCTAATACAAGGTTGAAAGGTAAAACTAAACTACAATTTCATATGGCTAATAAAATAACACTTGTTCTATTACTAACTCAGAATGCTTTTCCTCAATGATCCATTCTTTGTTAGCAGTTGTATACTAGTATAATCTTAATCATAAATATGCTCAAGGATGAAGCATCAATAAGTTTCTTATCCATCAGGATAGTAAGATAAACTTTACAATTCCTCTTTTAATGTCCAATAACTCTATCATAAAATCATATTCCTTATTATTGTCTTTCTTGAAATGGTTAGTTTGCTTTTCTATTTTAGCAAAAGCCTTACGTCTTTTGTTCGTATTATTTTTATAGCCCTTTTTCTTATTCTTATAAGAATCCATAAAAAGGATAGAACTAGGTTCCTTTTTAAGCAAAGCCTTTGGAAATCGGGATGACAAAAATGGCTTGGCCCGGTCCAAGTTGACCGGTCCTCAGGCCTATTACGAAGGGAGATGTTGGGCTTGAGCTAGAGTTTGGCATGAGGCTTGACTCCAGACTGTCTAAACTAGAAAAAGACATCATTTTGGTTTAAAAGCAAAATGATGTTGTTTTCAGTAGTAAACAATTAAATAGATGAAGCAAAACGACAAAATGATGTCGTCCTGCATAGCTCTTTCTCACTGTGTCGCTCTGCTTTATGTTTATTTCTTCCTTCACCTCTCCCTTCATCTTTCACATCTCACCATCACTTGCACTCAATCGTGCCACCAATTGTCAGCCACAACAGCTGTCCCTTTGTCGCCCCACCAGTCGCCAGCCGCAATAAGCGCCCTACCCCTTTAGCTGCACACCAGGCAACGTATTCTTTCATTAAGGCCTTAAGGTCCTCTCTCTCCATACCCAATTTTTTTTATCGTATTATTGATATTAATAAACATGTTTGATTGTTTGGAGAGGATTAAGGAGTTGTGGTTGTGGATCTGACTTGTACATAGGGAATGCTTTGGTGGATATGTATGTAAGGTTTGATGATTTAGCTAATGCTTGTAAAGTATTTGAGGAAATACCCCATAGAATCTATGACTAATAACAATTAACAAGTTAATTTTTTTTGCAAATAATAAGTATATATAGGGATAAAAACTGTAATGTATCAAATTTTAGAATTGTTATTTAGTGATTCGATAACTAATAATTCACTTACTTGGCATTCTAGATTAGAAGTTGATTTGCATCTCCTTATAGTTTTGCATGAAATGGTCATGTTACTAAGGCATTATAATTAAGAAAGTTCTTTATTTTTTTCGTAATAATATGCTTCAGTATAACGATTATCTGTTTGAACTTTTGCTTGCATAATAAATCTAAGGTCGAATGTTCCTCTATGTGATCTTCTGAATAAAGTTGTAGTTGACTTTTAATTTGGAAATTAGATGATGCCAATCAATGTCTTGCTTCTTAAGAAGTTATCTTTTTGTAAGATTCCTTTCTAATTTTTTGATATGTAGAGTAAAGTGAATAGGTGCTTTTAAGATATCTTCATTTGCAAGGCAACGTTAATAGAGTATTCCATTCAAGCAATGTGTTTTGATTTAGGTTTATTTTATTTAAGAAAAATTAAGAGGCAATTATCCTGATACTTATATACACTCATTCTATTAATACTTATATGGTCATCCATATAAAACAACACGGAAGCAACAAGATAATTTAACCTTAAATTTGGTTATTTCTAATAATATATTATGGGAAGTATATGTAGTGGAACCCCTAAGAATACTTGGTTTGGACATGGAAGAAGTAACAAATGAGTAAGAAAATGGGAAGATAATATTAAGACAACTTACTAGAATATTATCCAAGTTCAATAAGTTAAATATTTTGTATATCCCAACCAACTCATTTTCACTTATCTTTATCCATTTTGTAATTCCTTATTTTAAGGCTCGTATTTTAATACAACACATATATATTAATCATAATGCTATTCAATTATGATTATAAATAATTTATATTTATATTTATATATTGATTGTTTAAGATGGATGAACATATTCCTTCATAAGAGACTTCTAATCCAGTGCCAGAGATAAAAGTGGAAACGTCTAGTCTCGTACTAAGTGAAGATAGAAGTTCAACTCAAACTCAATTGAAAAGTGAAGTTAGAACCACTTCAATAAGACTAGATCAACAAACGAAGTAAAAAAAAAGTTGAATCTAAAAATTTTCAGAAGATGTTGATTTGGAGTTTAAAAGGTGGAACCTCTCATTTAAAGAGACATATGGATTTGTATAGTAGAAGGAAAATGGTATTAAGAGGTCAAACATTTTTTACCCCTAACATTATGAGAGGGAAGAATGAAATGACCACAACATCTTATGATAGTAACAAATCAAGGTTTTGATGACTTATATGGTAATTAGTGATGAATATCCACTATCTATGGTTGATAGCAAAAGATTTAAGATATTTTGCAACTCGCTACAAACTAACCTTTAAGTTTCCAAGTTAGAGTACATTAAAGAAGGACATTATGACGATATACAAGTATAAGAACTATAATATACATGTGGACAGCTGATAACCAAAAGAAAGGTTATATGGCATTGGCGGCACATTATGTTGACAATGATTGGACTTTACATAATAAACTTTTGAGGTAATTATGTTCTTTAATATTGTTATCATTTACGTTTTCATTAAGTTATGATTGATTTTTGGCGATATTTATAAATGATATGTTCATTTATGTGCCAGCATCACATACAAGCGAGAGGTTTTCAACCGTGTTGGGAGACTATTTGATGGATTTAATAAAGACAGTAAATTATCCACCATAACAGTCGCCAATTGTAGCAGGAATGATGCTATAATTGAAAAGTTGAAAAATAAGATATGGGTTGAGAGCATGCTGGTTGGTAGAAAGTTATTCCATATGTGTTTTTAGCGTATATTCTGAACTTGACTGTGAAGGATGGATTGGATATCATAAAGGAAGGAATATATTCAATTCGGAATAGTGTAGTATATTGGAGTGTAACAACTAAAAGAATTGAGAAATTTGAAGAAACTGCATGATTTATATACATTTTGAGTACAAAGATGTTGATTTTGGATTGTCTAACTAGATGGAACTCATCCTTCAAGATGTTGGAGTCAACAGTCCAATATGATGATGTGTTTACTAGGTTGAGACAAAGAGACTTTTAGTACACTTGCATGCCTACAGAAGAGCAATGGGAATTGGCTAAAGAACTTTATGTGAAGTTGAAATTATTTTATAATGCAACTGAATTGTTCTCATGAACAAAATATCTAACTTCGCTCTATTGCTTTACACTATGTGTGAGATAAAGAATGCCTTATTTGATTGGATGTTTGATTCTAATGAGGTTATTTGCATTATGGCAAAGCACATGATGGATAAGTTGAATTATTATCAGTCTATAGTTGGACATATTGTTACAGTCTTATTTGTGTTGGACTTGAGATATAAGATGAAGGGGTTTACTTTATGGTGATTGAGTCCAAGAGCATGCATATGTCATTAAACAATTTTGGCTTGAATTATTTAATGATTATCAACTTATAATGTACAAAATTCATGATCGAGATCGCAATATTTAGGTTGTTCAACTCCAACTTCAGTTTCAGGTTCGGGCTCATCTTTTAAGAGTAATTTGTTACTTTCACTTTCAGAATTTATCAAAGAAAAAAGGGTTAGGAATTCATACAATATGATGGAATTAGATAAATATTTGATCAAAGATTATATGGTAGAAGTTGAAGGTGTGCAGTTGGATTTAAAGGTGTGCAGTTAGATATATTATTATGGTGGAAGAGTTGTGGAAATAATTTTTTGATCATGCAAATAATTGCAAGAGACTTATTAACAATTCCATAATCCACCGTTGCTTCAAAGTCTATTTTTTGCACTAGTGGTCAAGTCATTAGTCCTTCTCGTGCTGGACTTCATCCTCGTATTGTGGAAGCCCTTATTTGTGCCCAAAGTTGGTTAGATAATAAGGATATTGAGGGTAAATTCTTATTTTTTATATACAATTTCATCTATTTTTTATATTATCTTATCTAATATTGTTTTTTAATTTTCATTTAATACAGGCACAGGTATTAATGGAGAGGTGACTAGTCATACTCATTAATCAACTGGACATTATTTTGATAAAACATTTGAAGATGAAGGTATATTTAATTAATTATTAATTATTACCATATCCTTAATAGTCCTTTAATTCTAATATTACATTACTAAATATATTATTTTTTATGAAAAAAATTAATTGAGTATATATATTGAAAATGTTTCAGAATATCGTAATACATCTTCTAGAGTTTTAGACTCCCTTGCCAAAACAACCAACGACTACTAACCTCATGCTTAGCAAAAACGACTTCATGTTTGAGCCCCTACATTGACAACAACAATGACGTTTCAAGATTAATGCAAGTTCTGGATTAAAGAAGTAAACTTCTACCTCCTTTGTTTCTCGTTACCCGTAATCTTCCCAAATTAAGGTTGTTATCTTTAGTGGCGATGGAGGCCTTGTTTCGCAATCACCACTCGTAAGTGAGATAGTTCTATTTGGTACATCTTTCCTTGCTCCTTCTTCATCTAATCACTTTCATCTTTCCTCAAGTCAAGTTTTATGGTGAGATTCTCTCTGTATCTGGATATCGCCTTCCTCGGGGGAATGGAGAAGGGTCTTTAATCAAGTTTCTTCTGATTTCTTCTTGAACTGTATTTCCTTTCTACACTAGATTCTCCTTGAAACGATTTCCTCTTTCTCTTACTTTCCTTCTGTTCCTATCCTTTGATTTTCTTGTATGCTTTTATGTTGAATTGCTTAGCCTCTTAAACATTCAGAGAGGCTCGGATGTTTCTATTACATGCTTGGTTAGGATTTTTCAAAAGGATGAGCTCTCTAAGTTCTCAACTTATTTCAGATGCAAGAACCTCTTTGGGTGATTTGATACCTCCAAGTCATTTAAGGTTCCTTTGCTTCCACACCTCGTATATACAAAGCCCTAAGGATGGGACATGGATCTATATATTTAGGTTTTGAGGGTTTGCGTGATTGTCTAGTTTTTGTACTATCTCTGTGATTGTAGTCCCAAGATTAGGCCTTAGGCATCTACTCAATTTAGACCCCCATACATAGCTGTTGTAAGGATATGTGAAGAAGAGGTGATCACTTATTTCCATATAGATCTGGCACAATGGGCATGTTCTGTCCATCTGCAAATGTGGCATTCTGTCTGTTGTATTTAGTCTATTTTGGATTGCTAGCCATGATATAAAGGATACTCTTGGGGTTAAAACCTTACACTAAATGATTCTATGTCATTCCACCTTCTATTTCCTAATTCTTAGCATGTCTTTGGTGGTACCATTGGTAAGTTTATGGATAGGTTGGTTCTGCCAGTGGAATGTATCCTGAGAGTTTGGTTGAGGTTGATAGGATGGTTGGAGATGTCTTAATTGTTCAAGAAAGTTCCATGTCCCCTTTGTAATCATAGAGCTAAGTTAGAAATTGAGTAAATGAGTTTGAGTGAAGAGGTTTGAGGACTGTTTAGACTGTTGTAGTGGTGTATGAGGGGTCCCAAGTTAGACCAATTATCGAACCATACATATGTCATTTTTCCATTCCCAATTGTGCAAGAAACATCATCCTTGATTCTGTCCCTCAACTTTAGAATCTGATTAAGAAAATGCGAGTATGAGGTAGATTTTTGAATGCTCCGTATACTTCTTTCTTTGAGCAAATAAGAGTGGAGCCATTTAACCCAAAGGGAATTTTTATCCATGAGAATCTACCATATTCTCTTCAGGATTAATGCCTGATTTGTGATCTTGATAGGGGTTATATTTAACCCTCCTTCATCTTTAGGAAAGCAGATATTAGCCCATTTCACTTTAGCTGCCCCTTTGTCCTTATTTGGATGAATAGAAATTTTTTTAGGATTCTTTCAATGGTCTTAACGATTCCTTAAGAAAGAAAGATGTGAGAACTCCAATAAATATGGAGAGAATTCAGTACCTATTTGATGAGTTATACCTTCCCCGTATAAGACAAGGACTTGTTAACCCATTAACTGATCCTTTTCTGAATTTTCTCTAGAAGTGGAATACATTCTGCATATGTAAGTCTTTTAGTTGAGACTGGTAGTCCAAGATACAACAGAGGAGCATGTTTGAATGGCATTCTTATTGATTAAGAGATGAGAGGTCCCAAGGGAGTAGCTTTCTTGGATAGTAGGAAGTGGCTCTTTATTGGATTGAACCGTAGACCTGAGAAAATTTTAAATTTACTAAGAGCTTCCATATAACTTTGTATAGAGTCCATCACGACCCTGGAAAATAAAAGTAGATCATCTGCAAAACATAGGTTAGTCAAAACCAATCTTCTTGCACTTCGCATGGTATCTTAATTTTAGATTTTTGAGCACTTCATGCTTGATAAGAGAATTGAGAGTCTCCATACACAAAATGAAGAGGTAAGGGGACAAGGGGTCTCCTAGTCTTAGACCTCTAGTTGCCTTGAATGATGTGATGTAAACTATTGATAATCCTGACTACAACGATTGGCTACTCTCTCAATCTATCTAGTCTCTACCTTCTCCAGTCTCCAGTATCTAGTGTCCAGTCTCTAGTCTCCATCATGATTTTATCTTGATTTTTTTTGTAAATTGTATTATTTTTTGTAAAATGATTTGGATACTCATTTGTGTACAATTAATATTAATGAATTTGATTTCATCTTATTCATTTTATCAATATATCTAATTTTTATATATCCATTTTATTCATTTTATCAATTCAATGATGGGCCCATCTTTCATCATTTTTAAATTTATCTTTTATTTTAAGGTTTAGAAAGGCTAAGAAAATACCAAAAGGTCCTTAATTGTCTCTCTTATTATCCCTATGGCTAAGTTAACTTTTTCATTTTTATTTTACAACTATTTTACAACCTTTATCCTTTTTCTATTTTTTAATTAGTTAATTATATAAGTAAAATTTCTTTTAAACTTCCTTATAACCTTTTTTTTACTTTAAGTAAACATTCTACAAAAGGATCCCAAATGTTAAAAATAGGTTAATTTCTCTTTATTTATTTAAAATTCTATATAAATCTACTTAATCCCAAAATAAAATAAAATAAAATAAATTTTAGTTAAATAAATTGGTAACTAACTATATTTCAATATGAAAAATATTTATAATTAAAATTTGATAAAAATTTAAAAACTAGCAAAAGATAAATAGAAAATAAAAATGAATATAAATGGAATATGAGAAAATGTAAGTAGATATGATCAAAATAATTTTAATACAAACTATAGCTAAAGTCATTATAAAAAGAATATAATTATAGTTATGAATTCATCTTATTCATTTTATCAAAATATGTAAGTTTTTACATATTTAATCAATATAAAATCTCAAATTTTCTTAATTTAACTATAATTAGTTTAATTGATCACTTCAATTATAATCTTTTCTTTCATTTCCTATAATCATATCCTCCTTCATTAATGAATTTGATTTCATCTTATTTATTTTATCAATATATGTAAGTTTTATATATTTATTCATTATAAAATCTCAAATTTTCTTAATCAATTAAAATTCGTACCAATAATTACTTTAATTATAATCTTTTTCTTTTATTTTCTATAATCATATCCTCCTTTATTAATGAATTTGGTTTCATCTTATTCATTTATCACTATACGTAAGTTAATTCATAACTATAATTAATTAAATTGATTACTTCAATTATATTCTTTTTCTTTCATTTTCCATAATCATATCCTCCTTCATTAATGAATTTGGTTTCATCTTATTCATTTTATTAGTATATGTAAGTTTTTATAAAATCACAAATTTTCTTATTTTATTAATCAATTGAAATTTGTAACTTCAATTAATTGAATTGATCATTTTAATTTTAATATTTTTCTTTTGTTGCTTATAATTTTATTCATAATTATTAATTAATTAAATTCAAAAAAATTTAAAAAATGGGCCTATCCGAGTCAGACTAATTTGGCTCGAGCGGGCCTCAGACCGAGCTCGTGCCATTTTTCCACTGGCCAACCCAGCCTACTGCCATTCCTATTTGGAAATCTCATATCTCAGCAACTTACTCTTTGTTGAAAACAACTCTTTGAGACATATTATCATAATATGAACATCCTTGTCCTCATGTTGCCTATAAAGCTCAAGAGATACACTAGCCAATATCTCATATGTAACTTTTCCAACATCATTAATCTTGAACCAAAGGAGTTTTAAACCAATTTTTTAATGACAAAAGATATTAAGTACTACAAATGGGTTTATTATTTTGATGTGAAGGAATATGAGAACAAGATGTAGTCATAAACTCAAAAGGACAGTTCATGAAATTGAAAAAAGAAAAGATGAAGTTTACAACTTACAAAATAAAAACCAAATCAAGAATAAAAGAAGAATAAGGAACGTTAAAGTCATTCTTTAGTTTATAATATTCATTATAACCTCAGTCATTTTTATGTTCTAAAAGGCTCACCATAAATAATCATTTTATATCACTTTATTGCAAAAGTTTTTTTATTCATCAAGAGACATTAAAGTTTTTAGTTTAATGGAAAAACCTCCTAATCTTCCAAACACTCTTAGGGAACATTTTAGGAAGGGTTTAAATCTTAATTACACTTAAAAAATTGAGTTCGAACATGTCAAGTTGTTAAAATAATACTTTTTAGGGGGTTGGTTTACTTATATGGCTTAATGGTCAACCAATATAGGTTAAAATTATCAAATTTGATGTAACAAAAGTTTTTAGTAACATTAGTTAGTGTGTTTATTTGACAATATGCCTATTGGTTGACTAGTGTCTCAATGACTAGTAAATATATAAATTGAAAGCACATTAGTCGACCTATATACCTACTAGTTAACCAGTGTCTCAACGGGTTGTGAATCTGTATATTCAATGCACACTGGTCAACCAATATGCTATATTGGTCGACTAGTACTCTATAACTAGCCATTATGACAACTAATAAAGTCCCAAAACTTTATAAATACATATTTTCCTATCAGTACTTGTTTTAAGAAGCATTTGGGTGTCTTTTACCATATTTCTAAGTGTTTCTCATTCATTTGAGCATCATTGTCTCATATTCGTATGAGTGAATCACTTTAGAATTATCAACTGATAAAGTGAGGTATTTTGAGTTGTAAGATTTGGTCGGAGCATTATTTTATTATACTTAGGTTCTAACTAGGATTAAGGTTCCTCTTCAATATAAAGCAAGAATGTAAAATGGCTCTTTTCCTAGAAAAGATTGTACAAAGATTATTTTTCACCTTGAAAGAAGAATTATACTAGAATTTCACAAAGAGTTTTGAGAGTGAATGTAGAAAAGGGTTGTTGGTCGAACCACTATAAGTTAGTTTTCATCCTCTCATTCCTATCAAAATTATTGTTCAATTGTTTGATTAATTTATATTAAGCTCTTTGTCCTTATTTATATTCATTATTGACAAATTGAGTTAATTAGCAAGACACCAAATTCATCCCCTGTCTTAAGTGCCATTAGGGAATAACATTAATATGATTTTGATGTCTCTCTTAAACCTCATCGATTACACTCACATTGAATTCTAATAAAATTGTGATGTGAAGAACCTATAACTTCTTTTCTTGTTTGATAATAATTCTCAAGTTATGAAAGTAGTTTAAGAACCTATGTCTAGTAAGCTTGTTAGCATCCATGATGCTCCATAGGGACAAATTACTACTCATTTTATCTAACAACCACAAAATATAAATGAATAACTATTATTTTGCATTAAAAAAGAAAATAAAATAAGAAATTCAATAAATATTTCCACTTTTTTGTCCAAAATAATAGCCCTTATTATTATAAAATTACTTTAATCTCTTTAATGAGATAAGGTCATATTCAAACTTAATTGATGTTAAATTTGCTCAATAGACTAACTAAATTTAAATTAGATAGATAACATCCTTATCAATCATATATCACATTAACTCATAGATTTGTTAGATAATAACTCTTTATCAAAATATATTATTGGTTCCTAGTGGCACCCAAGATGAACGTGAATTAGATGTTGGTGATTCTAAGAAAACTTTTAAAAGAATGTAAAATGAATGATAAAACGCAAAATCAATTTGAATAAGCTTAGTCAATTAATCAAGTGAAAAACAAAGAGCATAGGGAAAAGAGGTTGCAGATCGATTTTATAGTGGTTCGGCAAAAACACTTTGTCTACATCCACTCCTTAAGTCTCTTTTGGGTTCTCTTCATCTCTCCTTTTAATTAGGTGAAGAGTAGTCTTCATACAACAATCTTTAATCATTAAAGAGGAACCTTTGCACAATCTTCCTTAAAGGGTGAAGAGGAATCTCAATGCTTTTTGAAGAACCCAAATATAAGAAAACTAACCTCAATTGATGTTCATAACTCAAATAAATCTTGCTTGCTCACTTTAGAGCTTAAAGACTCTCAATCACTTCACAACTAATGAACGAACACTTGTAAATGCTTAAAAACTCTTGTAAATGTGTTATTGTAACCCTTAAATGTCATAAAGATGTCTAATAATCAAAATCATAAATATTTATACCTATACTACCTTAAAAATATCGTTAGACACAAATAATAGTGATATTGGTTGACCAATCTAGCATATTGGTCGATAGTGTATCATATTGATCTACTAATACATTAATCAATGTCACGTACAAACTCAATGAACATTTTTTTTGAAGTTCTTAATACATTAGTTGACATTACCAATGTCTCCAAAAACAACATATTGGTCAACTAATGTGTTGGACCCCGGACTTTCTCTTGACGCATTAAGCGTAATTTCGATTTATTATTGAGGTCTTGAGTGATGAATTTTT
>JAOTBA010000003.1:8918654-8930400 GCA_025629845.1 Erythroxylum squamatum | reverse complement strand
GGTGTTAACGACTAACATAAGAGCAACCCGCTCTGATACCATGTTAGAATTTACAATGGGCCTACGGGCCCACACGAGAAGGAAAGCTAGACCACATACAGGCCCAAGTGAGGTTCCATCCTAAAACCAATTGGTGATAGGTGGAGTAGTCCACTAGACTTATATGTTAGTTTAGTTTCCTCTCTTTCTCCAATATGAGACAACTCCCACTCTTTATATTTCAACAAGGTAATGCCAATTAGCTGTAGAAACTCGTATGATAAAGAACACATATTTCTCAAGTTTTATGATATCTGATGAGTTTTCTTAGGATGAACATGCTCTGAGGTTCAAATATGATAGTTTGGATCGACTAGAAGAAAGAAGAAACGTGGAATGGCATCAACTTGACAATACTAATCTTCTTAAAACATCTTATAGGTGAGCTGAGTGAAGTTTCTTGTATTCTATTATACATGATCAAGGGTCTGTTCTAGTTTGTCTCGAAAACCCTTTTTTGAGTTCTTGTGTCATTTCAGGACTCTAGTCAACAACAAATCGTTCTTAAAATTGTCTCTCCGAGATTTCAACTTGTGCCAATCCTTATACAGGAGCAAGTGGAGAGGTATACAAATTTCCATTATTTAAAGTATTAGGAATTTTTTGTAGTTTTTAATTTTTTCAGAAAATACACGAAAAAGAACATCACATATGGACAATTCAAATATTGTTTATATGATAATTCAATTAAACTCTTAAATTAAATAGATAAAATTTTAAATTATTAATTTTAGTCACATTTAATTGGTTTGAATCAAGTTTAAGAACAGATTTGGGTTGTTATATGATTAGTACATATATGATGTTCATATTGATTGTTATTACAAAAAAATATTTTAAAATTTTAATAATTTTATGAACTTGGGAGGTATAAAAAAATTTATATTGTTGTTTTCTTGTTGTTTAAAAGATTTTTAAAAGACCTGTTAATTTTAAAAATATTTGAAAAGTTTTCTTATAATTTTCAACTTTTCAAAACTTTTATAATTCAATTAAAAATAGCGATGAAATATATACGACATAAATTACATATAGATTAATCACATATAGATTAATCAAATACTAATTATAAGAAGATTCAATCTAATTATTTCAATCTAATTCAAATCAATAATTTATTAATTATTTTAAATTAATAATTCCAATTGAGTTTAATTAATTTTCTACCGAGCTCTATAAAAAAGGTTTTTTAAAAATTTGAAAGTTATAAAATTGAAAATTTTAAAATTAAAATTTCTAAAAAATTTTACACTAAATGTGTAGCTTATTTCTTTTTATATAATCATAATAACATAAAGTTGACTTATATCATGGTGTTATGGAATCAGATGGGTGGAAGAGAGCAGAATCGGAGAACTAAAATTTGCGAGGCGGAAGCAAACCTACTGCTATATGTCTGCTGCTACGGTTTTGATCGCCCCTGAAGACTCAGAGGCTCGCATATCCATGGCCAAGAACTGCGTCATGACAACTGTTATGACAACTTGTTTGATTTCGCTGGCTCGAAGGAAGAATTGGAGAACATGCTTGAACTGTTTGGAAGGTCTGATATTGATTTTTCTACCTTTCTCTGTAATCAAATCTGTCTCAGATATTGGAAAACCTTGATCGAGAAACCTTTCTGTTGAATTTCCACAGGTGGCAAGGAGATTTCAGCATTGGTTCTCTGCACTTGAAATAGTGGGTGTTCCGTAAAAACATACACTCTGTTTTCATAATTCCCATATGATTCCAGGACAAGAACTGAAGTTGAATTTTGATGTACAGTGGCATGATTTGTTGTGTTCTATGATGAAAGAAGCAGAGGGCCAGAGAGAATCGTGTTCCAACGTTGGAGGAATACATAGAAACGGCCTTCGTTTCATTTGCACAAGAACCTGTCCTCCTTGTGTTGGGAAACCGGGTCGGATCTTATCTGGACCGCAGCGAAATAATCACGAAACTTTTTGTGACTTTTGATTTCCCGAAACCAAGATCTATTTAAATCTATAAAATGATTAACACGAATCATAATAAAGCGGAATTTAATTCGTACCTTATTCTGAAGCTTGAATTTTGTCTTGTTATATCCCTCGAACTGTTTCAAAAATTGATCCGTCTCAACCACCGTAGCCGCACAAGTGTCTGACCTCTAAAGGTATCTACAGAATAGGTTGAGAGAACTCTATAACTTTTACAGAGATGGTTAAGCATGAAGTGTTAGCTCCATAGAGCTCAAGCCTATTTATAATAAGCTTTGGATATTTTAGTAATTTAATTGAAATTAAATATTAATTTCAATCAAACTTTAATTAGAATTACAAATAACTCTAATTAAATGCCAATTTTACCTATATAAGAATCAATATCTCATATTGATCCTTATTTATTAAATATCTCATATTTAATCATAAAGTTTCTCAAACTTTACAGCCAAGTCTAACTTGATGAAATTAACTTTGCTCTCTCCAACTCATTCTATATGTGTGACCCATTAGGTTCCCAAATATGTTAGCAATAATTATAAATTATAATTCTAATTCATAATGAGAATTAGATAAATTAAAACTCCTTTTAATTTATCTTTAATTAGAGAATTAAAGATAAATTAAAAGGAGTTTTAATTTATCTATTGGTCAGATGATTGGTCAGAGAAGCAACAAACGAAATCTTGGTCAGAGGAAAGCCTAGTAGACGAACCAGATGAAGGTTCTCATCATATACAACAAGTTCTCATCCTTACTATAGTTGTCCCGTATATACATTTTCTGCGACATCCTAACTTGTAATGGTCATAACTCTCAACTCCGATATCCACAAATCGTCTGCTATATACCGTTGGAAAGATAAAAGAAAGATATAGAACTTTCATGAATAAAACGTTCTCTAATTCAGCCTAGATCAATCCAGAATTTCCCCTAAAGTTAGAACACAACGTATACATTCATCCAGCAATGTACTACACCCAGTTCTTAACTTCATGACAAATTTTGAGACTCTTAAGAATAAAATTTAAATTCAATGTCTTCATAAGAAATGTAGCCATATGTCTCTAGTTTAATCTAAACTAAGAATCATCTCATTTAGATAACTAGAGAAAAAGTTATAGCAAACAGACTGAAGCATACTCAATGAACATTTTCCAGTCAATCATCTTCAAACTTTCCAGATTTTACACCTAACATAACTTGTACAAAGATCGCCCTTTTCTACTTCATTCACTCCTTATTCTCAACTCCATTTTAACTCAATAACATCCATAACCCAATTCATGATCTATATTTGATAATTAGCCAAAAACAGAATATATTCATTAACCCATTCTTAATTGATTTTCTCCACTCATCCTAACACCATTATATGGATCATCCAACTTCCAAAACATCTCAATAGGAATCCAATTGAAAATCCCACAAAGCACAATCACTAAAATTTATTCTAGAATACTTAAACCCATGCATTTTCTAAGCTCTATGAACTAAAATCCTTCTAAAAATCCAAAAGACTCAAAATGATCTTACATTGGTTCTTCACCAAATGAAGAGATTTTTACCTCAAATGGAAGCTCTTCTCTTCCTCTACCTTTTTTCCTTCTTGAACAACCTCAAAATCTCTCTTGAAGGCTAAGAAAAATCGAAACCTAGTATATTCTCTTTTCTTTCTCTCTTCTCCACCGAAACTCTCTTCTTTCTCTCTTCTATTTTTGTTCTTCTCTTTAAATTCACATTTTCTCGCCTTAAAATGCAAGACACTCTTTTCTTCTTCCTTTTAAGCCCTTAATGAGTCTAAATTGTCCATTTTGCCCTTCCTTATAAGCTTATGGTGTTATACCCTTAAGTGATCTTCCAAAAATACCTTTGAACATTTTAATTTCCTTAACACTTTAATTCAATTTTTAGACACATATAATCCACAATTCCAAATATAATCACATTTATAGATCAATTTTACCTAGAAATTTTTAGTGAATGCATGTTCAGTCATTTTGAAGTGTTCAAAAATTCAAATTCATGTGTGTATATACTAACATTATGCATGAGCATGAAATACATTTTCTTAATCTCTCTTTGAGCTCACATGTACAGAATTTTAGGGTTAAAACCTTAGTATGGGAATGGGATGTTACAAAATTAAAGTTAATCAAATTAAAAAAGTTATTAAAGATAAATGCGGAAAAATTTCAGTTTAAATGGGCTAAATGTGCAACTACACATTTAGCATTGGTTTGCTACATTTAAGATGGTTTTAAACATGTTTTATCATCATTAAATGGAGTAATAACTGTAACATCCCGTTCCCAACTCCCATCCAAAGGGTTGGAACCCAAAGCGCTTGGTACGTGTGTGATTAATCAGTGAAATTGGGACAACACATCTCATGCTCATGCATCAGATAGGGACACATGTATGTGACTCGTAAATCCTTGCATATAATAATAAGTGTACATGTATTGACATTCCGGGTATAATGGGAAATGGACATGATTGTCCTGAGATTTATGGGTTATTGGTATTGAAAACTGATTTGGAGAGTGGAATTGATGATTTAGCAATTTGGTGAATTTAAGGACATTTTCCTGAAATTTGTGGGGACTTTCCCGAAATAGGAAAATGCCAACTGGCAAATCGATTGTTACCGAGAGTAGACAATTAGTGTTAAATGGCACTGGAACTTAGAGACATGATTTTAGGAATTATTGGTATGAGTCATCGGAGTTTTGGGTGACCAATGGATTACAAAAGTGAGTGATAAATAAATTGAGTGATAAATGAAGTAGAGATAGATGTTTATGAGATTATGGCAAGTGTCGTGACATGTGTCATGACACCCTTTAAAGCATTAAATGCCCTTATAAACCCACGACACCTTGCAAATGAGAAAGCCAAATGAGTTTTGTCTTCATGTTTTCTTCATCATTACCATCATTCTCGTAGCTTCCTTTCTCTCTGCTCCTTGTACAAGTTTGCTTATCCTCTCACCTTGCTTTCTCTCCTTGGAGCTCACCTAAAGAGCCGAACATAAACCACATCCCTTTTGAGAAGATGATGAGCGGGTATGGTGTTGAGAGGTAGAGATAGCGTAGTAGTTTCGAAGAATTGAAGAAGTGGAAGCTTAAATAGGTAAGACTTGTATTGATATCAGAAATTGTCAGTAAATGCATTAGTTGCGATGTTTTGATGTACGTAAGGGTATAGAGAGGTTTGGAGATGGCCTTATTTCATTGATTGCTTTGTTTCATTTTATATAAATGAACTACTGAAATGGGATTGAATGTGTTTGGGTATGGTGGGTACCGGACAAGAGGTCCGAGGACTGTGATCACTGAATTGGAATATGGAAGTGTTATTGACTGTGAACTGGGCGAATTATGGATATTAGAAGTCGGCCGATCGATTTGAGCTTCTATTCTGACCGATCGATCCTCCCTTCTATTCTGACCGATCTATCCGCCCTTCTATTCTGGCCGATCGATCCGCCCTTCTGTTTTGGCCGATCGATCCGCCCTTCCATTCTGACCGATCAACTCTGATCTTCTGATCGATCGACTTTGATCCTGTGGTCGATTGACTTTTGTTTCTGACCGACTGATTGACCGAGCGTCGGCCGACCTCTGCTCTTCTGGTCGCGCTCTCTTTTCTGATTCCGATCGATCTTCTACGACCGACCGACCCCTCTTCCTTGTTTTGGCAATTGGCCGAGCGGTTTGGCCGACCGACCTTTCTTCCTTGTTTAGGCCATAACCTCTTCTTCCAATATCTGATTACTCTGATCTTTGAAGTGTTGAATCCTTAAGACGTTTCTATTTGTACCGACTTTTGACTGAGTGACTGCCCTAGTACGCCACTTCCGCGGGCACGGACTCGGATATCACCCTCGATGTCGGGTTTGGGTCTTGCGGGAGTGGGGTGCTGCAGATGCTCTCTACTTTCAACGATGAGACACGGAATACTTGAATTAGGCTCTTGTGGTGGAGACGAGCAAACTCTGGGTTGTTTCGTTCTTAGAGGCATAACTGGTTGCGTAGGTAGACACAGGGGCTTGCAGCGTTAACTGTAGTGGCAGCACAGTTTTGTAGTGGCTACTGCGACACGATTGTGCGATGGCCACTAAGAGATTATTATTGACATGCGTTGGGCGAGGGGCATGCGTTAGTGAGGGAATAATAATGGTTTGCAGGTGGAGAAGAAGCAAAGCATAATGTGAAGATTATACAGAGGGAGAGGGAGTGTTGGGGAGTACTCCCCAGTCACACCCGTGACTGGGGGTGTGAGTGCACGGGTGTGTCCAGTCACGAAGATTATATAGAGGGAGAGGGAGTGTTGGGGAGTACTCCCAAGTCACGGGTGACTTGTGAGTGCACAGGTGTGCCCAGTCACGGGTGTGACTCCCCAGTCACACCTATGACTGGGAACCCTGTGTTTGAGCATGAGTGTGATGAGGGGAGTCACACCCGTGGCCGTGACTGTGGTGATTAGGGAGTCCCCGTGCTTGAGCACAGGTATGAATGGTGCGGTGATTGGGGAGTCCAGATTTTGTAGAATGATTATCTTTTTGTAAACTCAACCCTAATCTTTCAAAAGCTAAAATCTTGCATAGTTCTAACTAACCACTTACCAACTAAGAAAGCTAAGAAAACCAAAGATTTGACTAAAGAAAAAAATGACGCATTGGTTCAATAATCAATATTCTTTTTTTCATCAATTCTGTAATAATAAAACCTTTTTGAATCATTACAATATCGACACCCATTTCTCCTCTTTGAATAGAGGATATAATAATTAATCATTGATTTGTCAGTCTAAGCAGAAGACTTTATTCAAAAAGTTCTCACAAATGCCAAACATATCTTGTTCCAATGCGTTAAGCATAAATGAAACTTCCATTAACAAGGTTTGGATAAATAAAATTCATCTTATCTTTCTTATTGCTAATTATCAAGAATTTGAACTAAAAATGGATGCATTCAATATCCAATTTTTTGACATCCGAAATGGGGCCTTTGTTAACTTTTGATTTTATCTGATTTTCTTTATTTCCATATCAAAAAGAAGAAAAACTTCATTCTACCATACTATCGGGTATCATAAAATAGTGTTGATTGTAGTCCGCCCTTATTCATCTACGTTTATGTACGACACGAAATTGGAATTCTTTGCATTTTTTTCTGCAATCCATTAACAAGTAAGAAGTCAAGTTTCATTCAAATTAATGACTTTGACTAACGTGACTAATAGTTTTTACTTAAATTATAAGTTAAAAGGCAATAGGACCTAAAATGAATATTGCAGTAGCAATAAATGCGAGAATATTTACTTCCATAATCTTATCCTTTCATTATGATTTACTTCGCAACAACTCGGGATTGAATCCCATAGAGATGACAACGTCTATAAATTAATTGGGATGAATTCTATGGTGATGATGTCCAATCGGATCAATATCATGAATAACAATATCTGAGTTATCAAATCGATTCATCATCACACTTGGAATAGTGTAACACAGAAACATCATTTATCCATAAGTAATCAAAAAATGTTTTCCTAATCCAATCAAGAATTTCGTTTCATTACCTTATTTTTATTTATTTTTTATTTTTCATTTTTTCCAACTCCATTTGTTTCTAAATTCTGAAGTAAATGGCCTTCTAGATGCGGGATTTCCTAAGTGATCTTTTCAGAGCCTTCACTTGTTGCATGAGTCTAAATATTAGTTAAAAAATAGATTTGCATGATTCTTTCTACAATTGACTCTTATACCACCCCCAAAACCCAGAAACCCATTAAGTCGATTTTTTCTTTGATTCCAAGAAACAATAAATAAATACTTATTTGTCCCTTCCACACCCCACACGGGATTTACAGCTTGGACTTTCCTTGTGAGTCCATAAGGATCGGACACCCATATTCCTAGACCATACAATCCAGTTACATAAAAAGCATTTCTTCCTATCCTCATGAATCGGACAATACTCATATTTTATTTCTATATTGGTATTAATTATGAATAACTAAGAATGAAAAGAATAAAGAATTCAATATTAATAGCATAAATTGGAGTAGTTTGTTAAATTCCTATGTGAAAAACCGCATGAGTGTATCAGTTTCGCAAACTCTCCAATTTACCATAGTCGTTTCTACCACATTAGGAATTCACTTTGTTATGAATTCCTAATGTTGTCAAATAAAATGTATTATTAATCAATTCAAAAGATGCAATATTTTGATAGAACGGAATTCTTTTATTTCGAAATCCTAATTTGAAGTGGATCTTTCATTCATTCGTTGGAAAGAGGGAATTTCTTCAAATTTCAGCTACTGAGACATCCAGAAATAATATAAGAAAGACTCATATATTTATCCATCAACATTACAAGTAAATACTTCGCAAGAGATTCTTTGTAACTACAACACAACTAAAAGAAAAAAATTCCTTACTTATGTTCAGAGATATTCCTCTCAACAATTATCTAACAAAAGAACATATTACCAAGATAGAGAACCTCTTTGATCGAAATAAAAATTCAATCACGATGTTATTTTCTTTGTTCCTTAATGAGTTTGTCAATTATTTTTAGGTTTGTGCTCTACTCTGAGTAAAGATTCGCTTGATTTATATTTGCACATATAGGGCAAATGCCTAGAATACCATACCTTTTTGCTTTTTTTTTGGCAATTCCTTACACTTCTTCCGCCAACGATTGATTATGAACCAATTTGAAATTACTTTTGTTTATAACATTACAGTGAAATGCCTAGAAAGAAATCGTTGTTGAAAAGGTCATAGTACAGAAGGGTGATATTTTAGTTGGTAAATTAACACCTTAAATTGTGAAACAATGTGGTTGACAATATACTTTGGATCGGAATCAGGGGAAGTACTGCCTCATTGTTTCTACCAACTTTTTGCCCCAATTTATATTCTTTTTATAATTAAAATTTCGAAATCAAAAGAAAATTATCATTCTTTTTTTTAATTTTATATATTCAAATTCAATATTTCTTTGTATATTAAATTTCAATATTTTGCATAAAATTTCTTTTGAATAAATTAAAGAAACTATATTAGTAATCAATTGCGTATCTTCGTCCTCTTATTCATCAACTCATTCTATTCTTTCTCAATCGTCCGTTAAACTTAAAGTAATATTATTCCTAGAATACATTACTCTATTCGAATTACTCGAATCTAATATAATTTAGAAATTGTATTCAATAATTGAATTCAATTCAATTTCAATAGTTAAATTCAAAAGTCTTTGCAGAAAGATCTATAATAAAAATACTGATGCAATTTGATTTCTCAACTCATTTAGTAGTCCTTCTAAAGCCCACTTCTATCCCATACTACGAGTGAAAGGGGAAATGAAAAGAAATATAGAAAGAAAAAATTGGGTCATAAAAAACTGTTCTTTATAAAAGAAATAATAAACAAACTTTCACAATAAAAAAGAAATCCAATTTTATTGTTTTGATTTAGGGACATATATGGCTTCAATAAAACTAAAACTAAATAATAACAAGATTCGATAGTCAAGAATCAGATAATTCATAAAATTTATGGCGAAATTGCATCTATGAAGTGGACAAATTATTCACTGACTATGATTGAAAATCCTACATTTTACATATCCATACAATTGAGTCCTTGGATTTTCGAAATAGTGTGTAAAGAAGTCCTTGGAATTATTGCTATTTGCCTAGGACCTGTTCTAAAAATAAAAAAGTCGAGACATTTTGAATTGTTTACGTACTCTACGAATAGAGAAATACATATAGTTGAACATAGTAAAATAAGAAAATGAAAATTTTTCCCTAAAAAAAAGAAAATGAAAATTTTATTTGAAATTATTCGTTTGGAAATTTCCCAAAAAGCTAATCATAGGTTCTTCTCTCTATCGGAACAATAGGGCCATTACTTATTACTAAACTTATTGAAAACGTAAAATATAACAAAGGTATACTTTTTTATGATAGTTTGAGTGGATCATCAGAAGAAGAATTAGGTAAAAATTAGAATACATTAAGGGAATTTTTTTCTATTCTATCTAAAACTTTCTCAGCCATAAGTCTCAATTAGGTGGAATTTTTTAATTGCTTTTCAGTTGTATCTATTGCAAATTCAAATTTGAATATAAATTTATCTTTATTCCGCCATTCATACCTAATTTATACATTACATATCCACATATGGAGTTAGATACAATTTTATGTGATTCTGTAACCTGTAAACAGAATATAAAAAAAATTCATCATTGTTAGATCAATCCATATAATTAGATTAAAAACCATCCAATCTACCTTGCATCTCGTATAGTTTGTTGACCATACTTCATGAGATCAGTTAGCATGGGGAACATATTGTAAATAGTTATGAAAAATTTTATATTTGGTTATTTCTCTTGGTTGAGACATCCGGCAATGACACATAATGCACGCTGTGGCGGAACTTTGGGGAGACTTCGAATCACACCTTAACAGTTAAGATTATCAATTTATGATAAAAGTAACTTAATATTAAGGAGTAAAACAAAGGAAAACTAATTTATGATCAAAGTAAATTAAAGAAAGCAAAACTAATTTATATTAGTTTCAAAAAACAATCTTGCCTAAATCCACGCTTCAACACATTTCTTAAAATTTTAAGTAAGCCTCTTTTTTCAACTAAGAGACTAAAGAGGAAACTTGTTGTAATAATTTATTTTTTTATAAATAAAAAGTACATTTTTTACAATTCTAAGAAGAAGAGTAACCATGTCCTTAAAAGTTATTGAGTTTGGGGTTAAACTAGTTGTTAAAAATAAGAAATCGTTATTATCAATCACTACTTACTGTTATCGATTGATCAATATGTGGTTGACCAATGTAGTAATTGTTGGAATATTAATGTTACTCTTGAGAAAGATTGTATTGGTTGATCAGTGTGGGTTTACAGATGTAATAACTGGGTTGATTGTGACACATTGGTTGACTGACGCACAATTAATATTGCTACAAAGTCTTGGTACACAAATTTAACTTATATTTTTCTACCATTAACCTATAAAAATCTACCAATACACCTAAAATCATTATTCTAACGTCTTTAAATGGGTAAACTTAATCTTTCTAATGCAAAATTGAGTTAAAGTAGTTCTTTAAATGTAACAATGTTTTAGTGATCTTCCTTTTCTTTACAATCAAAGGCCTCATGCAATGGGCTAAAATATAAATGTGTTTATTTATAAAAAGCCTTTAAATTATCAAAGTGATTAAGCAGGAATTATATATTACATTTTCATTTATAATTTTATTACACTTGTTTCTTGGTCTAGATTTGTATAAATTGCATGGTCGTGCAACTTGGTATCTCCTCCTCCCCGAAAGAAATCGTTTCATTCGTCCCAGAAACAAATCGTCCTAAATGTCGTATAATTTAATTTGGTTGACATTAGGGGATCTGGGTTGGTTGAGATTAGGGGAAGATACTCGTAGTTATTCTGATAAGAGGGCGACTTCTGTATTGTTACAAAGAAAATGACACAGGACGTCCACAAATGCTTCATCGCTATTCATGCTCCATCCTTCTCCCTAATTCTGTGATAAACTTAATTTTGTGATAAATTTACAAAAGTAAGAAAAAGGTGAAGTGAAGAGAGGGGGATTTCTGATATGAAGGATATGACAGAATATTCTTAAATTTCTGGAGTGATAAGAAGAAGATGACAAAATACATCAGCTAGGCGGCT
>JAOTBA010000003.1:8886920-8899607 GCA_025629845.1 Erythroxylum squamatum | reverse complement strand
CATGAATTGAGTGAACCATCGATGATGGTTACCTCATTGAGTTCGCAAAACTTACCAAAATTGCAACGTTGTCTTTTTAGGACCGAGAGACGACTCTAGCTACTGAAGGGGCACTACCAGCCATGTAAATTGTGATTGGCAAGAGAAATTATGGCTTAAAGGTCGGTTAGTTGGAATTTTTGGACAAATTAGTTAGATTGTACATATTTTCCTCATTCATATAGTACCACTGTATTAGGTTTTTTGATGATGTACATATAGAAAATATTGAAAGACACAATGTAGACAATCGGGTTTTATGATATGAAATGAGGAAAAAGTTAGTTTTAAAATATTGTAATTTTCTTATGATGCTTTATAAGTGAATTATAATACCAAGCCATATGAAGTGAATGGAGTGATTGATTGTAGCTCGCCCTTATCGTAGGATATGTATCGTAATGACCTCCGGGCGTCCCGGTGTGTACCCTGCCGTAAGGGGGCACTACACGACCCGACCCTGCTTGACCGAACCCCGAGCCTGTGTGGCCCGCTGCTTGGAGGGCTGTAATTGGTAGACTCGTGGCCCGGCTCGTGGCCCGACGGCCGGGTTGGGCCAAACCCTACTCGTCATATATATTTTTAAGAAATAAAACGACATCGTTTTTAAAGGAATAGTAGGGCCATAGGCCGGCTCGGCCCATGGCCAGTCCAAACTAGGCCAAAATCAGGTTGGTCGGGCTGGGTCAATTTCGCCATCCCTTGTAATAGAAGAAGGACATTTTAAAGAAGGTAATTTGAGTGATAGAGGCATTTTTATCAAAGATGTTTGTTATGTTCTAAGCTTAAAAAAGAATCTTGTTTCAATTTCTCAAATAATTGATTCAGGAAGGTATGTTCTCTTTGGCCTAAATGATGGATGAGTTCTTTCAAATGTGATTCATATTACGACCAATATTTTGCTTACTAATAAGATGTTATTTTGATTTATTAATTAGAATTATCTCTTTTATTTCAGATATATTTTGGTGCTTAAATAGGAAAATTAATTTTTGCTTTGTTTTAGGAGATGAAAAGTGAAGATTGCATCAAATTGGAGCATTACTGGTAAAAATGACAAATTTTAGAAAAAGTGAATAGATTACTGCAATGGATAAGGCGAGATCATACTTAATATTAGATTCACTTGAAGAGTTGAAGTTTAATTAGGAAACTTTTTTCCATCCCTATTATATAGGGATTTTGATTTATTTTATATAGGAATCTTTGCAAGATAGAACTAGACTAGGGTTTAAGTAAGAAAGAAAGAGGGAGAGACGTCTTTCAGCCCTCCAACCTTTTATTTTTCATTTCTTTTGATTTTTCTATCAATCTTGCATCTTTCTTCTATTTTTGGTGTTGAAACTTAAGACATGTGTGGCTAAACTCACATATTCTGATTCAAAGGGATTCAAAACTCTAGTTGTAACATTGAGAGGTTTTGTTCTAAACTTATATTCATGTTTTAATTCAAGTATTTATTGTTTTGTATTCTTATATTTGATGAATAATTAATATTGATTGATCTAACAAATTAATTTAATGTCGATTATTCTATAGCTATCCAATAATTCAATAATTCGTAATTGTCATGAGGATTAATACAAGTAGCAAATAGGTTATTTATAAATTTGCATAATTAAATTATGAGAAACAAGAAAACTAAGTTGAATAGTTACAGTTATCTCAATTATTTAATTTAGGGTATAGTCTTTTTCACTAACCTTATTGCTATCATTTAATTGATATGGAATATTGGTATCATACTCAGTCAATTGATGGTAAGTTTTGGTTTAGATGCTAGCTTTAAACCAATTAATTTAGGAAAATTTGAGACTTATTATGACTTTCCTAATATGTTTTGGAGCAGCTACTTAAATTGTAACAATTATTTTTTTTAAACCAATGATCAATGTTACAATTAGATGAGATCTTTTCCTTAGATTGGAGTTAAGTACTTTTGAATTTCTCACTTTTATATTCAATTGATTTATTTTGATTTTTGTTAATTTTAGTTAATTAGTTCATTAAATGAAAAAATCCTATTTTATTTTATTAATTGAAATTAAGAAGTTAGTGTTTAGTTCTCTTGGAATTTGACCTCATTCCACAACTATTTCAAGAAGTTGGAAAATCAAAATTAAGTTTGAGAGCTTCAATAACTTGATCATTTACTAGAAAAAAGAAAGAATCATTATTTGTGTTACCTATAAGTGATGCATATGTTGTCAAGACAAGTCAACATAAGAGCTCAAATCTTTAGCATGCTCATCTTAGACATATTGGTTACTAATTGTTACTAAAAATCTCCAGGAAGAAACTTCTTGATTGCATTCATGTTTTAAAGGATATTCATTATAATGATGTTTGTCCTAACTTTCAATATGGAAAGTCTCATCGCCTTCCTTTTCTAAATTATGAGTATAGAATGATTGTTGTATTATAGTTAGCTCATATAGATCTATTAGGGTCAATAAAAACACCTAGCTACACTGGTTTCCATTATGTAATGATTATAGTGGATGATTTTTCTCAATTCACTTGAGTTTATTTGTTGAAACATAAAAGTGAGATTTTTTCAAAATTTCCCAATTCAAACATGATGCAAAGAAAGAAGTTAAGCTAACAATAAAATGAAGGTGAATTCATGTCAAATCAATTTTAATTTTTTTATGGAGAACATGGGATTTAACATCAAATAACTTGTCCAAAAACTCCACAATAACATAGGGTTGATGAGCACGAGTTAGCTCATTTAACATCTATATGCTTGTCATGGATCCATGCAAAGAATCTTCCAAGAGAATTGTGGGCTGCAACGTTTCATATTGCTACATATGTTATAAATCAGTTTCTTTTGTGATCAAGAAAAAATTTACCTCCTTTTGAATTATTATATCATTGCAAACCTAGTATGAGTTATTTTTGAGTTTTTGGGTCCATTTGTTACATTCATATATTGAAACACAATCAAACTAAGCTTGACCCAAAGGCCAAGCAATTCATTTTTGTTGGTTATGACATTCATAAGAAAGGATGGAGATGTATGAATCCAGAAATAAAGAAGGTTATCATTTCTCGTGATGTCATGCTCAATGAAGTATCATCTTATAAGTTTGATGCAATTAAAGACAATGGAACATTTGATCTCACACTTTCTCCTAATGATTTGTAGTCAATAATAAGGGAAGCAATATTACTTCATTTGACGGAGACATTCAAGTAGAAGAAGATAGCAAGGTTATCATAAGAAAATTGACGAAGATAAAAAAAACGACCTGGTTATCTTAATGAATATGAAGTAAATCATTTTTCTATTCTATCTTTTTTTCTCATGGGAGATTTATATGAAAAGACACTAACTCTTATAATGAAGCAAAAGGGATTCCTAAATAGGAAGATGTAATGTAGAAAGAAATTTAGTTTTAAATAAAAACCGCACATGGGAGCTTGTATCGAAACCAATGGGTGTTGATTTAGTAACCTATAAGTGGGTTTAAAATTTGAAAAAAAAGGTTGATGGTACAATCTATAGGTGCAAAGCTCATTTTGTTGATCATAGATTCTCTCAACAATATGATCAAGATTATGATGAAACTTCAACCTTGTTGATAAAATGATAACAATTCGAACAATTATTTCTTTGGTTGCTAGTAGAGACTAGAAACTAGATGCAAAAAAAATACTTTTCTTTACGGAAAGTTGAATCATGATATCTTTATGGAACAAACATGAGGATTTATTTCCGAAGAGTTTCTTGATTATATGTGTCAGCTCAAAAAGGCATTATATGGTCTCAAACAAGCTTTACGTACTTGGTATGATAAGATTATTCAAATCTTGTTTTCGTGGTTTCAAGTCTTCAATTGCTAATCCAAGTTTGGTTATTAAAAAACACTTACAGTATGCACTCTGCTACTTCTTTATGTGGATGATATGATCATTACGGGAGATAATGATGATGAAATTAACTATTTTCAAGATGCTTTGTCTGTTCGTTTTAAAATGAAGAGCTTGGGTGAAGCAAAAAAAAAAAAAAGGGGGGAAATTAAAAGAATAAATGGTTATTTTGTTTCTTAAAAAGGATATGTAGCAATCATTTAGAAGATGCAACTGTTTTCCAACAAATTGATGGTAGTTTATTCTATTTATCTATTACAAGACCCAATATTGTGTTCTCTAATAGAGTCATTTCTTAGTCTATGGATAGACCATGTGATAGCCATCTGATTGTAGCAAAGAGGATCCTATGTTTATGTAAACGACACCTTAAGTTAGGGACTGATATACAAGCAGAGAATTTTTATTTCTTTGAGCAATTTTGTAGATGCAAATTGGGCCGGCGATATGAATGACGAAAGTCCCACAACAGGTTTTTGTTTTATTATAAGGACAACTGCAGCATCCTAGTGTAGTAGGAGACAATCTATTGTAGCTCTTCCAAGCTATAAGGCAGAGTATGTAACAAGTACTTAATAGTGTATACTCTCAATTATTCAATTCCCATTTAATTGGAAATCTAGTGTTTAAAACACATTGAAACTCGTTTTCATTTTGCTCAAGACAAGGTGTTAACTCAAGACATTAAGTTGTGGAAAATGAGGATTAAAGATCAACTTGCATATATGTTTACTAAAGCACTAGTCGAAGTCAAATTTGAAATTTTTCAAAAAGCGTTTACTGTTATTGATAATAAGTTTTTACTTAGTTTCTTTGTTACACCCTAATCATGCTGCGGCTCAGGAAGAATGTAAAAATTAGCTTGTGCCTTTCTTCAAAACAATTGGATCGGCAAGCGGACAAAGAAGCTAGAACACAAGTTTTTATCTGGTTTGCGGAAGTATGATAGTGGCAAGAGGATGTTCCATCAGAATCAGCATATTGCGATGGCCTTTACTTCTTTCGTCGGGACTTTGATTTTAACAATCAAGGATATAAAAGAGGAAATCATATCTTTCTCCATTACCTTACGTGTCCAAATTAGTCTCAAACCTCGGTTTCATCTAATCGAATGGAGGAAACTACTATAATAGAAGCAGCCGGCCATGTCCATCCTGTCAACGAATAAATATGTAAAGTGAGCACAATGCTTCAAGCATTTTCTACCAGTTTTTTTTCTTTTTATCAGGATGAAACGCTTGGATCCGAAAGCTTCTCATTCCCAGCTATGCTGAAGGTCTGCGCTAAGTTGTTACGCCTAAATCGGGACAGCAGGAAAGACACTATAAAGAAAAAGGAATTAGAAGGAGCTTCGGTATCACTGGACTTATGCCGATCGTCAAAGGATTTTTCCGTCAGGATAATTCATGCTGGTGGAAGAGTGGAGAGATACCAGCATGCTCTTCCTGCATCTCAGTTAATGGAAAAGTATCCAGGAATGTGTATTGCCCGGCCAGATGTTTTCAAAGATCCCGACGGATCCCTCTTAAAGCCAAACGAAGATCTTTTGCCTGGTCTCAAGTATCTTGTGATTCCATCTAGCACTGCAAGAAAACTGAAGCATAAACACAAGGAGAAAGACGAAAAATTGAAGGGACCTGCTGATGATATGTTAGATGTGAATATCACCTGGAATGATGACAAGGATTTGTCAGATGAATCTTTTTGTTCTGCAAAAGATTTTTATGCCTCCAAAGACAGATGGTCAAGATGTTCAGTGAAAAAGCGAGTTAGAACCAAGAAGCCTTTTGTACCGCCTCTTCCCAAGACAAGGATTTTCCGCGGATCAGGCTGGGAGCCTAGCCTGACTTCTGTGGAAGAACTTTCTCCAGAACCTTGTTAGATACCTGACATGACATGCCTACACATGTTGGTACTGATCCTTGCATGCAGTTATTGTTCCTCAATTTTTAACAGTTCCCAATCAATTCTTTTTCTGCTGTCTGAGGTTTTTGCCAGAGAACATGGTCCAAAATAATAGACTGTAATTGCGCTTTTAAGTGCCATTTCTTCTGAGGACCTAATTTCTAGGTTGAATTTATCACTAATTCTTCCAATTTCTAAGGTTTTTGTTCATCAACAATTGTTGCTGCTTCAGTTTCTTTTCTCAGGCAAAACACTGCTATAAGAACCTGCTCACACAGTTCCTAAAACGAGGATAGGTGATTCCTTAACCATGCAGTTTTCTTGTTCAAAACCTGTACAACTGTTTTAAAAGACAAGTAAAAGGAGAAAAACACAAAAAAGGGGGCAATGCAAGTTAGGCTTCTTTGAGGATTGATCTGTCTGTATTATAGAATTTAGAACAGCCATCAAAGCGTGAATTTGCTTCATATTTCCGTGAAGAGAGCAGTTTCAGAAGATTGACTGATATCCCCAATATTTCCTTTTCTCATGTGTTAGGACCACTACCGGTACCAAACCTAGGATATGGCGAGTATACACAAGAAGACAAAGAGAAGAGGCTGTGGACAATGACGTGGCTGTGGGCAATGATTTGGGCAATGATGCACAGGTTAGTTAGGATGTGGCACAGGGTTGAGGAATAACAGAATGTATGGGTGGAATGTACGAGGGCCTAGCTAAGTAGGGGGGCAGAGAGAGAAGAGGGTCATTTGGGAAAAATAGTAAGGAAGGGAATATTGTGACAGAGAGAAGTTATTCTCCCTGAGGAGCTGCTTCAGCTCTGGATAGAAGGTGTTCTAGTGAATCACCTTGTATTACTCATATACTGCTTATTCTGCCAATCATCAATATAGTAAAATCTCTAGCATATTCAGCTAGAGTCCTAACATTGGTCCGACCTGCCGTATTACGAGGGGAGAGGAGAACCAGTTTTCGGAGGATTTTTTACAAACACAAAAACACAAAATTCAGGGTAACATACCTTGATGCCACCAAAGATGTCCGATAGAGTAGAAGTGTTGGAATCCCGCATGGCATACCTGGAGGCTGGAGTGGAGGAGATCCATTCTTCAATGCGGATGGCTATGGGAGAGATGCAGCGGACGTTGTTGATGGAAATGAGCAAAATGATGGGAAAAAGGCCAGAGGAAGGTCAGGGAAGTGGTGAGGCCTCGGAGAGAGGACAGGCGATGGCTGGGGAAAGGCGACAACCAACTCCGATGGAGCGTTCCGCGGACACTATGGAGGAGTATCGGATGTCTGTCCGCAAAGTGGAGCTGCCTATGTTCGATGGTTCTGACCCAGTAGGGTGGATCACGAGAGCGGAGGTGTACTTCGAGGTTCATAATACTTCAGAACCCATCAAAATGAAGCTGGCTCTTCTGAGCATGGAAGGCTCGACTATACACTGGTTCAACCTACTAAGGGAGACCGAAGAAGTTTTGGATTGGGAGAAGTTTAAGAGAGCTTTAATTGAACGTTATGGAGGGAGGAAATTTGACAACCCATTTGAGGAGTTATCAGACCTACGGCAGACAGATTCCGTAGAGGAATACATCGAGGCCTTTGAATTTATTTCATCACAAGTGGGTCGGCTACCAGAGGAACAATACATGGGATATTTCATGAGTGGGTTAAGAGAGGATATTCGTCGAAGGGTGAGGACTTTTGGGCCGGTGAATCGATATCAGTTGATGAAAATCGCTAGGGCAGTGGAGGAAGAAGTCGTCGGAGACGGAGGGGGAACCGAACGTTCCAAACCTCGCACAAACATCTGGACGCCACATCGAGGGCACTCTTTTAGGGGTGGGTTGCGGGTCAGCCCGCGTCGTATGGAAGTGGAGCACCCACACCCGATGGGTCGAGGCAAGATGGCAGATGGGTATGGGTCGGGCAGGACCCGGGAGCCTTATGGGTTACAACCCAACCTCCATGCGCAGAACAGAGGAGGAGCTTCCCACATCGCGACTCCTCCCAGACGGTCGGACGGTGACCGGAGAGGGTCGACTGAAAGGAATAGGGGGCTGCGACATCTCTCCTATCATGAGCTCATGGACCGAAAGGCCAAGGGCCTTTGCTTCAGGTGTGGGGAGAGATTTCACGCTCTCCATCAATGCGCCGAAAAACAACTGAGACTCCTGATTTTGGATGACAATGAAACATTGACTGAGGATGGGGAAATCATCACGTTGGAGGCTGAAACCAAAGAAGAAGGAGAGATTGCACTAGAATGTAGAACTATGGGGGTCTTCGGTGTAAGGGAGACAATGTTACCCAAAACAAAAACTATGAGGCTGGAAGGGAAATTGCAGGGAGTTCCGATTGTGGTGCTAGTTGATAGCGGGGCCAGCCACAATTTCATTTCACCAGAGCTAGCTAATGGTCTTGGCCTGCATGTAAGGATGAGTAGAGCCTTGGGAATCCGGTTGGGAGATGGCCACAAGGTGGCTACAAGAGGAAGGTGTATGGGAGTGCCTATCCGAATGGGAGGAATGGAGTGGACAATTGATGCTTATGTCTTGGACTTGGGAGGAATGGATGTGATATTAGGGGTGGCTTGGTTGCAAACTTTAGGAAAGGTCATTGTGGATTGGAAGGAGCTGACCATGCAATTCCAACAAGAGGGGCAGCAGGTGCAACTGAGTGGCAATGCAGGGTTGCAACCTACACCGAAGAGGAATAGTGAGTTCCATGAGGATTCAGTGTGCTTGCATGGTCTACTTGCTATCGTGAGTGGGAGTTTCCTATCGATGGAAGGGGAATACATTAAAGAGGGACAGCAGAAGCATCTGACCAGAACTGAAGAAGAAGAGTTGAAGCAGGTGTTGACTAACTTTCCAGAAGTTTTTCAAGAGATGCAAGGGCTACCTCCCGAAAGGAACCACTCGCATGCTATTGTTCTACAGCAGGGGCAAGGGCCTATCAGTGTAAGGCCTTATAAATATCCTCATCATCATAAAGATGAGATTGAGAGGCAGGTGCAACACATGCTGAATATGGGGATCATTCGTCCCAGCTCCAGTGCCTATTCCAGTCCGGTTATCTTAGTCAAAAAAAAAGACGATTCATGGAGAATGTGTGTAGACTATAGAGCGTTGAACAAGGTTACCGTCCCGGACAAGTACCCTATTCCGGTGGTGGAGGAGTTACTAGATGAGCTGAACGGTGCAGGGGTCTTCTCTAAATTAGACCTCAAATCGGGTTATCATCAAATTCGGGTCAGGAGTGAGGATATACATAAAACGGCCTTCCGAACACACGATGGTCACTATGAATTTCTTGTAATGCCGTTCGGATTAACCAACGCACCGGCAACATTTCAGTCTGCTATGAATGACATTTTCAGGCCCTTCCTAAGGAGGTTTGTGCTGGTTTTTTTTGATGACATTCTCATATATAGTGCTGATTGGGAGACCCATCTGTTACACTTAACACAGGTTCTGGAGGTCTTGAGAAACAATCATTTTGTGGTTAATCATCCCAAGTGTAGTTTTGGGAAAAGAACCGTAGCCTATTTGGGTCACATTATCTCTGCACAGGGGGTAGCGGTGGATCCAGCCAAGGTTTCAAGTGTAGTGAATTGGCCTGTCCCTAGGAATGTAAAAGGAGTGAGAGGATTTCTTGGGTTGACGGGTTATTATCGAAAGTTCATTATGAACTACGGTAAGATAGCCAAACCCCTTACCGAATTGACAAAGAAGGATGGATTTCATTGGAATTTGGCGGCCTTAGAGTCTTTTGAAAACTTGAAAAAGGCTTTGACTACCTCTCCGGTTTTGGCTCTTCCACAATTTTCCCAACCCTTTGAGGTGGAGTGTGATGCGTCAGGCAAGGGAGTAGGGGCTGTTTTAATGCAACATAGGAAACCAATCGCCTACTTCAGTAAAGCCTTGTCCGAGGGCAATCTCCCTAAATCGGCTTATGAGAAAGAACTTACGGTCTTGGTACTAGCAGTACAACACTGGCGACATTATCTGTTGGGCCGATCCTTTGTGGTGTACACCGACCAAAAGAGCCTCCGCCATTTGCTACAACAAAGGGTCTCCACTACTGACCAACAATGTTGGTTATCTAAGTTACTTGGGTACCACTTTGAGATCATCTATAAGCCAGGGCCTGAAAATAAGGCGGCGGACGCCTTGTCCCGGATCCATGAAGAGGGCGAATTGATGACTATGGTTTCTTATCCGATATGGGCTGATGGTAAACTCATTCAGCAGGAGGTCGGCAAAGATCCTATTTTGCGTGCTATCATTCAGGAATTACAGCAAAATCCAGAGGCCAAAAAGGGGTATCAGTGGCACCAAGGAACGCTACTATATAAGGGAAGGAGGGTGATCTCGGCTCATTCCACTTTCATTCCGTTAATCCTCAATGAATTTCATTCTTCACCTATGGGAGGCCATTTAGGTTTCCTACGCACTTACAGGAGGATCGCCAGCAACATTTATTGGATAGGTATGAAGAAATCTATTCAAGACTTTGTTAAGTCTTGTGACACTTGTCAGAGACAGAAATATGCGGCTACTTCTCCTGGGGGTCTACTGCAGCCTCTTCCCATTCCTAACCAAATTTGGGAAGACATATCGATGGATTTCATCACGGGACTCCCTAAATCTAAAGGATATGAAGCAATCTTGGTTGTCGTTGATCGGTTGTCTAAATATGGTCACTTTATCCTATTGAAACATCCATATACTGCTAAAAGTGTGGCTGAGGTTTTTGTAAAAGAAGTGGTACGTTTGCATGGTGTTCCATTATCCATCATAAGTGATCGGGATCCCTTATTTGTGAGCTATTTTTGGCGAGAACTGTTTCGACTGCAAGGAACTATGCTGAAAATGAGCTCCGCCTATCATCCGGAGACGGATGGGCAAACGGAGGTTCTTAACCGATGTTTAGAGACCTATTTGAGGTGCTTTGCTTCGGAGCAACCTAAACACTGGTCTTATTGGGTGTCATGGGCTGAATTGTGGTACAATAATACCTACCATGTGTCCGCGGGTTCAACTCCTTTCGAATTGGTATATGGCAGAAAACCTCCTACATTGGTTCGGTTTGTGCAAGGTGAAACTAAGGTGGAGGCAGTGGCTAGGGAGTTGGTGGATAGGGATGAGGCTTTGACACAGCTCAAATACAATCTTCACAGGGCTCAGGAGCAGATGCGGAAGTATGCAGATAGGAAGAGACAACCGGTCTCTTTCCAAGTGGGAGAATGGGTTTTTCTTAAGCTCCGGCCTCACAAGCAACTAACCATGGCTCGAAGAATTACCTAGAAATTAGCGGCCAGATACTTTGGCCCTTTCCAAGTTATGGAAAAATTAGGGGCTGTTGCTTATAAGCTTAAACTTCCACTGCACTCTAGAGTTCACCCTGTTTTTCATGTGTCTCAGCTTAAAAAGGCTGTTGGAGACTACACGGTTGGGGAGACCTTACCTGAAGGAATGGAAGTGGAACTAGAGGAGGAGGTCGAACCAGAAACTGCACTGGCCAGCAGGGTGATTTCCAAGGATGGCCAGTCGACTATACAGTGGCTGATTCATTGGAAGGGAAAACCGATGGAGAATGCTACTTGGGAAGATGATTTTGTTATCCGGACTCAATTTCCTCATTTCAACCTTGGGGACAAGGTTGATCTTCAAGAAGGAGGCAATGTTAGGACCACTACCGGTACCAAACCTAGGATATGGCGAGTATACACAAGAAGACAAAGAGAAGGGGCTGTGGGCAATGACGTGGCTGTGGGCAATGATTTGGGCAATGATGCACAGGTTAGTTAGGACGTGGCACAGGGTTGAGGAATAACAGAATGTACGGGTGGAATGTACGGGGGGCTAGCTAAGTAGGGGGGCAGAGAGAGAAGAGGGTCATTCGGGAAAATAGTAAGGAAGGGAATATTGTGACAGAGAGAAGTTATTCTCCCTGAGGAGCTGTTTCAGCTCTGGATAGAAGGTGTTCTAGTGAATCACCTTGTATTACTCATATACTGCTTATTCTGTCAATCATCAATATAGTAAAATCTCTAGCATATTCAGCTAGAGTCCTAACAGCATCTGACAGCCCAACTTTTGTTCAAGAGCCAATTAAAAAGTTGAAGATAACAATTATACATAAGCTGAGAAATATTGTCCTTCCAAAGGATAGCAGTCACCTTCCTAGGAATAAAGATTTCACTGCCCAAAGATGGAAAGTTGAAACTAGAAATTAAATAACATGCAGATTAGCATCGACATGGGAAAACTAGGGTGAGAAAATGACACATGCCTTGTCATAGAGTCCTGCTTCCTGACACTGGCGAGCAGTTTCAAGGAGAAATTGTTGTCTTGCTTTGAAATCGGTCAAAAATCTTGCTAATTCACCTTCATCACCAGCACCTCTTGGACCAAGTAAAAGATGAATTCCACCATCTCGTAATAACAGCTCAGTAAGAAGTTGCTTCAGCATTGCACTTTTCTGCCTTAGCTGATTTGCACTGGCCTTCCCAGTCCACGACACCTCTCCACCACCTACTGCAGCAGCAGCTTGTACATAATATTCCAATGCCAGTAGGATATCACCATGTCTTAAATATGCAGATCCATGCTGCCTAATAATGCTAGAGACCTCTGCATAAGGATCCATTACTCCTAATTTTTGTCCAGCGCCAGTGCTTTCAGACAGAACTCCATGATCTGCCAGTGCAATTGATATGTGGACAGCATCAATATCACACCCTTCATCAGTAGGTTCCTTTGCCAGATACAAGGCCGCTGGTAATAACTGGATGCTTAAAAGCAACACATAAGGGTATACCAATGGGTCCTTCCCACTTTTGGTATAATACGA
>JAOTBA010000003.1:8837337-8849970 GCA_025629845.1 Erythroxylum squamatum | reverse complement strand
CCATCGATGATGGTCACTCACTGAGTTCGCAAAACTCACCCAAAATTTGCAATTGTTTTTCAGGACTCAGAAGAATATCCTGTTAGACCAACGGGAGTATACTTACAAGATTCACGTGAAGGATAGAGGTCGGAATCAGTTCGCGTCTGCATTGCATGTATTTGTTTTTTTATAGAATTGTATTCCGAAATAAAAGGGCCCAAGTGGTCATATGAGACTGTTATATACTACCTTGTGTCTTTGGAAAAGGGCTTATGCCCTCATTGTTTATTGACTTCCGCATGTGTGTTTGTTAAAAATAAAAGTACCAATTTCCGAGTGATTAAGTGTTTTAGCACACCACCATCGCAAGGCATAGACTCGGATATCACCATTGATGTCGGATTCGGGTCATTGCGGGAGTGGGGTGTTACAGTATGCGTTTTCGGATGTCGGAATTTGACCTTCAGTTTTTGTCCTTAAGCGAATTGTTTTCTTTGATTTCGAGCCTTTCGTTTTCTTTAGCTCCTTAAGCTTTCGTTTCCGCGCGTTTTTGATCCGATTTGGTTTTCATTTGCTTTTGGCCAACTTTCGCCTTATGATCCGTTCTTTCGTTTCCGCTGCTTTCTTTGTTTTTCGATTTATGATTCCGTATAAGAGTTAGGTTCCGGAAACGGGATCCAATATTAAATACTTTGTATTATTCTTAATTTTATAATGGCATGATGATGATTGTCTTTGTTTATATTAATTGTGGTTACTATTGATATGTAAAATATTTAAAAATTATTGTTATTTCATATTAATTGTCATTATTATTTGTTATTAAGATTTTTGAAAACATGGTTGATGTAAACAGTAAACTAGTAAAGTGTACAGTACAACTGTATAATATACTAATATGGACTATTTTGCAATTTTTAAAAATTTTAGGGACTATTTCATAATTTTAAAAAATTTTCCGAAACGGTACCCGGTACCGGTATAGTTTCGTTCCAGAACTCAATCCGGTACCGAGCCCGGTACGGTATTCATAACTTTGCTTAGGAGTTAGCAAATAGGTATCTCAAAGTTAATCTTTTATATATATATATATAGATATAGTTGCATATAAAACTTTCTCATAATATATATGAGAGTTCTTAAATATGGTTATACTTATAAATTTATATCGTTTTATTAAAAAGTAACAATTTTTATAGAGGATTTGTTATTTAATATAATATATTTATTGCAAAAATTATAGTTAATTTATTAAAATTTACTGCACGTCAAATTATGGTGAACATAATTTTATTATATATATTATTTACATATATTTTCATTAAAACTTTTAAAAGTTCTGGTTACTTTCACTATAAATTGTCATATAAATTTTGGTGAGTGTGGCTACACATTATATATAATATTTTAACATATTTGAATTTATTTTTATATATCTATACATAGACATATATGTATTAACTATACATCATATACGCAAACATAATGTATAACTTCAGTATTATAGAATGATATTTAATGTACATCAATTTAAAATAATCATTATTAATAATTAATTGTCTTTAATTTTTATATATTAATATTAATTTGATAAATAGACATCTCTCTGTAAAAGTAAAATTATATAACTTCTCATTGAAGAAAGTTTATAGATAGTTATATGTAATAAAGGAATCAAAATAATAAATAAAAATTATAATAGATAATAAAAATTATAATAGAAATAAAATTACTATTATGTGTGTTTGGTACGTAATCACTAAAAATGTTATTAAACAAATTAAAAGTTACGTTATATTAAAGAAATTTTTTACTCATATTTAGTTATCATATAAATTTTATAAATAATTAATCAAACTGTTTTATATTTATAAATACATAAACAAAATTATTAATTTTTAATAATTATAAACAATTTTTATGATAAGAATAAAATCAAAAAGTCTTAAAACACTTGCTTTACTTGACATATAACATTAATGAAATAAAATAAAAATTTTATTAAAAATTAAATATAAAAATATATAATTTTGATAATAATATTTAAATAAGAATTAATATCCTTATAATTTTTTAATAATATCAATAATTCTATTCTATCTTTTTCTCGTATACTCACACTTTGTTAAAAATAAAAATTTAGAATCATTTAATTTTTATTACTTCTTACCAAACAATCAAAACTCCAAAAATATTTCCATTCGCACCTTTTCATTATTCATTAGCAAAGAAGAACTTAATGCTTTTCAGTTCATTGCATCATAATTGAATCTTATTAAATCCTCAATAACGTAGGTACGTTAACTCATTGAGGCTACGTCTGGCTAAGTTCAAACTTCTTATATATCGTCATGTAAAGTTAAAATAGTTGTTTTGTACTATCTTAAGATCACGTTACAGTAATATCTAGCGAAAACAGATAATATAGATATATATTGCTAGTTCCGAGGAACAAGAGCTTAACAGTATATTTCATGGAAAATCTTAGCAACTGTTTTACTGAACTAGTTAGTTCAAAAAAAATGTTTAAAATGGTTGATTGTGAAAAACATACATTGCTATAGTACTCTATTACAGCTTGCAGCTAGTGCGATCGATGGAGACTATTACGATTGCTGGTTTTGTAATTTATATGAAATTGTAATCACAGCCCTGGATCGTAACTTAGTGCTTCTTTCATATTAATGAAGAACCAACCTGACGATTTTATTTAGTATAATTAAAATTAAAAATCTATACGCACTGAAAAAGAACAAGAAAGAGCCAAAGAAGACTGGTAGGATAGGTGCAGTAACTACAAATGTTGGTGCACACTAATCTTAGCTGCAATTAGCTTCCATGCGTGCTCACTTCTTTACACGCACGCACACAAAAGCAGAGTTTGTCTCTCGCAGTCTCGCAGACATATCCTGGAAAAAAGCCTCATCATTACCATATCGGACACTTTTAGTCTGATTAAGAAGCTGGAAATATAAAGCTAGAAAATCCTTACTAGCATGTGCTCGTGGGTTTTGTGTTTAAAACTTGTATTACAAATGAAACGTACGCCTGTGGTTGACTCTGGCCCCGAGAAGCAGCGTGAAGCCACCCCGACAGCCATACTTGATACTAGTCTCGTCCAAAGATTTATCTGGCATGTTAAACAGTGGAACAGCCACGTGTGTACTACACATTGGCTACAGAGTACGGACATTTACATAATTGTCGTTGTGTATATCAAGTTCCAAGTGGGCAATAACTCATCAACTTATTATTCACTACCTGCTGATTGTCAGAGTTAGATAGTGTGACAGTTAATACCCCATTATCACTCTTCCAAAGAGGGTGATTTGGCGATATCATTACATTGAATTCTTCTAAGTTTAATTGCATGTATGAGTTTAGACATAGTTTTCTTAGACCTGTAGGGTTTGCCTCGATATTTTTGGATCTTGAAAAGGTCGGACTATCGAAAGTAAGATGGATGGTTCTTGGAATAACCTCCTGTGTCGAGCTGTGGAGGGAATAAAGTTTACTATTGGTTAAGGGTTGCAACTGCTAGGATTTCCCAAGACTGTATCTATTTGACTTGCTCTGCCATGGAGTCCAATCCACTGCTCGTAGGTTCAGGTTGATGAGCTGACCCTTCAGTTTCCACGTCAAGAAACATGGAATATAATGATAAATCAGATGTAATGTGTATTTTGATAATTAATCCAATGGCTAAGATTTAATTTGAAGCGATCATATCTGCAGAGACTTGGCAATAGTCCCCCATCCCGGAGAGGTGGCTCAAGTAATTAAGTTCGAGCCTCAAGTGGCATAAAGAAAGAACCTAAAAGCGCATCTTCTGAGCATTTGAAAAGAGAGGATTAAAATGGATATGGCGGTGGTGTACGAACCCTA
Source organism: Erythroxylum squamatum (assembly GCA_025629845.1). Taxonomy (NCBI): domain Eukaryota; kingdom Viridiplantae; phylum Streptophyta; class Magnoliopsida; order Malpighiales; family Erythroxylaceae; genus Erythroxylum; species Erythroxylum squamatum. Next base: position 8,846,103 of record JAOTBA010000003.1, on the reverse strand, counting down.
AGAGAGGGTTGTTGCTGTGTGGATTTTAATGAAAGCTTGAGAGCTGCTTGGTTACATCATGCTCGTATGTCAGAACTCTACTGTTTGGTTGTGCGTAAGGCTGGTGGGCGGAGTCACTGTAGGAACCCTTAGACATTATACATGTTTTCCTCCAAAACGTTAAGAAATTGGAAAAGAAAGTCTCCAAATATCTTTAAGCTTTCACTTCACTACCCTTATATTTAACCACTTATTTGTTTGTATTTCTAATTCTAGCACATTTTAAATTATACTAAATTTTTTTTGACATCAAGTATGTTTGTATCAATATATTAGGGATATTGACCTGAAAATTATTAAAATTTTATTTATCTTTGAATATAATAATGCAAATTAGGAACTAAATCCAACTCACATATACTAAATCATTCATTTTTCTTTTCTTTCATTTCAATGGTTTATTGATTTGTGATTAACACGATTTTTGAATATTTTTATATGCTGACTAAATAGTCTCTACAGATCAAATTAACTTTTTATCAAATTTGGAACAAATGTAAAATTGTATATTTGTTCTCTATTCCAAGCATTATATTATATATTTTAAAGCAAGTTACTTACAAGATTATTTACAGTTTAATTAGCTTTTCTACTAATACTCGTTTTGTTTTCATTTTACTGTTACTACAAAATTAATAACATTAACCAAGTCAAATGCATATCCTTTCTTTTGTTTTACAAAATCTCTTATCGTAATCGACGAAAGAACTATCTAACTACAAAAGTAATAACATCAACCAAGTCAAATGCATATCCTTTCTTTTGTTTTACAAAATCTCTTATCCTAATCGATGAAAGAACTATCTACTGTAAAGAAGAATTAGCCTTTTTTCTTCAACCTCTTCGGCCCCATGACCTTTTTTCTTATCAGAAGATATACATTACCCGAGATTGTGTTGTGTCGGCATTTTATTATTACAAGTAAAGACAAGATCTATTGACGCATCGATTTTCTCGACAAATTCTGAATTGGAAAAAAGGGTTTTTTCATTTCTCTTCTCACGTCCATGAGGAAGAGATACAGAGACGAGCTGTATGTTGATATGACATGTATAAAGAGTGCTGAAAGACATTCCCTATTATCCCCTATCCTCCTTTGACATATACATACTTTACATTCTGGTGCGTGCCAGCATTTCCACTGGAAAAAAGGGAAAAAAAAAACTAATCGCTATTCGATCTATTTTCTTCTGACAATATCTCTTCTTGTCGTTAAAAATCTTTGCTGTTTCATCCTTTCTGCAAACTCTTCACCGCCATTTCTCTTTCTCTCTCTCTTGTATTATTTTTAGGGTCAACTTTCTTTAAACATGACGACAACTACTAGTTCTATCAAGTGATTGATATATAACTGGATGTTGAAGGAAACTGGCTGCTGGGATTCTATCAGATATCCATGCGCGCATGGGCTTATGTGATACGTGCATGTTCTTGATCATGAAATCCTCTGGATATTAGGTTTGCTACGAAAGCCTAAGTGTAGAAATGATCGACTAAAAATATACTTTAACACTAGCTACTCCTACTGAAAATTCTAAACTTTCGTTAGAGTATCTTCTGTTCTTGAAGTAGCAGGTTACCAAAGGAGGGTTGAGTTCTTTTGCTTGATCTGAAGGTATCCCACAGATTGGGTAAAATCTCTGGGAAGGGTGATTTTAAACGTTGTATCTTAAGTGCATGTTTTTCTATTTTAGGTGCGATTCGCTTATCATTGTATAAACTTATTATGAATAAAAAAAATGGTTGTCAATTCAGTGTATTTCTTAATCTTCAACGCTCTGGATTGCTTTGATTCGGAAAGTAACGGAAGTACCTAAAGAAGACTAGTTAACAGTTGTAATCTAATGATCAAGTTAGAGGAATGAGAATACTTGGAACGAAAAGAAGTATCGAGGTTAGTAGACAAGTTCCTCATTTTTCTCTGACCCAAAAGAGTACACTAGCCAGCAACAACTTTAGTCACCATCTAGCTACCAACAGAACCTATCTAAAACCTCCCCTTGATTAAAGACCCACCTATATAACGCAGACAAGTCCATGTGACCATTAAAAAAAAACCTTGGTTTCTGAAACCCTAAAACCTTGACTAATTAACCAGTTACAGAAACAGTCATTGAGAGGCCTTACAGAAAATGTTCCACATGAATTAAGTTCAAGAAGCGGTAAAATGAAAAGGGATAGTAACAGAAACCCAATTAGGAGGAACAACTTCTGAGCGCCGCCAGTGTAATCATTCAGAATGATATGATTTACAAACTACCATAATAAGAAGAAAGCATGTATGGTATGTCCTTCAACTTTCCCTAGACAAAACTGCAGGGAAAATTTTTGAAAAGCAAAGCAACTTTTATCTTCTCTGCCTGGAAAGTCTGACTCTTTCTTACTGTTGGGATATGTGGAAGGAGACTTAAAAAGTGAGAACTTGCCTTGATTTTTTCTATAATTTCCAAGGAAAGGACGTATGAAAAGAAGGCTATAATTACTCCTTTATCATAAAATCTTCGATCCACGATGCTCACATCAATCATAACTGCACAAAGCCAAACCACAATCCTTGCCTTTGTATTTATTTTCTACCCCCAACTTCCCCATCTTTGATTGCTCTTGGAAATAGCCGAATGCAATTACTCTGCTATAGAGGTCACAGCTGGCAAGAACATTTGGCTTCTAAAATCATCAATTTCATAGAAAAGCTAAAAGATCTCTTGTTATCCATCAAGTTATGCTGCATAACATATCCGAAGAGACGGGGGTACAAATACAATTCTTCATTTTGTTTTGTTTAGACAAAGGTTTGTAATGGGAGCCATACTAGATTTTTCCATCTTCTTTTTCCTTTACATTCACCTTTTGAATATGGGAGGATAATTCGGCGGATATTTACAACAATAGACAGCAAGTTTGCTAATCCAATTGCTCGAAGTCAATTTTATTATTGATTTTCGGTTCAAAATGTTCACAAAGAAAATGGACAAAGTTGATTAGCTAAGGAAGGGCATGTCACATTTGGCAAAATCCATAAAATAATTCTTAAAAGGTATTTCCATTTGATCATTCAAATTTAGCATATAATTCATTCCAGTCTTAAATTTTTTTAAAGATTTAATTTCGTAAAATTAATTAGATGAAATAATATAGTTCCTCCTTAAATTAACTATTAATTAGATATAACATATATATATATATATATATAATTGGATTAAAATAATAAATATAAAAGCATAGGAGGAGATCGAAATTATATGTAATTTAATTAAATGTAGATTAATTGTAATTAAGAGTGGGAGATATTTTTGTCACTATGATTCAAGATTTTGATTAAGATAATGTGAACAATTTCCATATATTAATTAACTGTTTGTATCATCTAATTTCTATATCTTTGTTAATTTCTTTTCAGAAAGTTAAAAACTGTACAATTAAAATAAACTTCAAAGTTTATTAGAAATTGGAAAACTATTAAACTCAAAATTAAATTGTATGGGATTTAAAATTTTACTGGACCCTTCTGAGAGTACAAAAATTTAATAATGTTAAATTGTAGAAAGTTTATAATTTCACTTGATTTTTCTAAGAGGACAAAATTTCATATGCTGCCATGCTTGCACACTTCCCAATGCTTGCACAAAGAAATCGAGAATGATGAAAAGGGCATTTGAAACAAAACAGTAACAACAAGACACCTACTTGTCCCTGTTAAGAAATAGTCTCAATCCTGTGTCGTTGGAGAACTAGTGGCCCAGGGGAAGATCCTAGTCGTTAGCATATAGTGACACTCTTCTCCACGCTTTGGACAATGTGATGACGGAAACTGTGCATATGCGGGCCATCTTGCATATCTCGCTCTCTAGTGCTCGTCTAAGCTTCTACAGACTACAAGTGAGGGTTGAACATCGACTATAAATACCCCACACCTCCAGGGCCTAGTGTTAAGCCCTGAAAATCTTTAAAACTGATTTTGTATTCATCTGTTCTCCTTTTTCTTGACTTATCGTTCTCAAATGGAAGAAGCACTGAGGAGGCTTAATGGGATGTCATCACACACCCTGGAGGCTAATAACCAGCTTCAGAATCCCATTATTGAGAACCATAAGAAGAGCACGACGACCAACACCACCTCTACTGCTACCAGTGCTACGAACAAGCGCTCACTGAAGGAGAGTGGAGGCAGTAATGGAGTGACATCGACCATGAGGTACCGTGGAGTGCGAAGGAGGCCATGGGGTCGTTACGCAGCTGAGATAAGAGACCCACAGTCCAAAGAAAGGCGTTGGCTTGGCACCTTCGACACTGCTGAGGAAGCTGCTTGTGCCTACGATTGTGCTGCCCGAGCCATGCGTGGACTCAAAGCTCGAACCAATTTCGTGTACCCAACTTCTCATGATCCCCACTCCACAACTCATGATTCTTATAACCCTCCGTTTAACTTCCCAAAACAATCGCAGCCCTCTATCAGAGACCGTCATTATAGTACTATCTCTTCGAATTGGCCATCTCTGCCATCTTTTGCTAATACCAATAATGTCGGAGACTTCTCTGTTCCACAAAGGAATACTGCTCTTAACATGTTTCTACTTCAGGATTTTCTCAACGCTTCATCACCAAGCCCTTTGTTGCACAATCAGTATCAACATCATCAACCTTTGTGTGATCAGTTCTCTTATGTCAACGTTTCAGGTTGTAATTCTAGTGGTCCAAATATATCTGACACGTTTAAAAGCTCTTCTGCTACATCTCCACATTTCAAGGAGGATCTTCAGGATCATGCATTTAGGTGCTATGATAAGACAAGTGGCCAAGCGGATTACATGGAGTTTTTCCCGCAAGAACCGGCTGGTTCTGGTTTGTTGCAAGAGATCATTCAAGGGTATTTTCCAAAATCCTCCTCTGAAAGCATCAACTCTTCTAAAAGCTCGATTCCTTCTCCCAGAGATCCAATGGTTACAGAAGCATCAGAAATGTCTGTGAACCAGTCACTACATGGGTTTAGGAGCAATAGCAAGAACGAGAAGTTCTTAAAAAATGAGTACTTTGATCAAAGTCTTGAATACTATCGAGGAACAGGACCGTTTGAGAGCTTCAACGGAGGAAGTTCACATTCGGTCGTGTACAATAATGAGCTGCCAGAAAATGTTCAAGTGGGTCCGGACACCATTTTGGATGATATCTTCCAATACCCAGATTTTGTGAATGCCTATGCATCTGGGTTTCGGAATACCTGAAGCCAACTTTTCATTCAGTTAGAAGTTGTCAAACAAGTGGTGTTTCCAATTTGCTGTAGGTTAATCTAAGTCCAGCTTACTTTTAGATTTCGTGAGTGATTACTTACTTGCCCAGTTAATTCCACCGTTCAGACCAATATATACATCCCTCCCTAGGAAGTGTCAGGAAATACTTGTTGGCCGTTTGATTTAATCACTTACATTTGCTATCGCTCTCGGATTCATACATCTTAATTATGTTTAATGGTAATTCGCTAAATAAATACACGGGCAATTTGCGTATTGAAATTGGAAAACGCCGCTTAAAGGAAATCTAGCCATACCTGTCCACATAATCTCGATGCATGCAAAGACAAACTTGTAATTTGATCATACTATTTACATGGCACGCGAGAGGACACATCGAGGAGGTGGTGTGGATAGACTTAGATTGGAAACGAAGTTCCATTGCTTAAAATGTTGAGTGTTCAATAAATTTACTGATCTGTTTACGCTAGTCAGAATAGGTTTATTTTTGTTGGCCTAGTCCAAATACAAGTTTCTTATGTTGGCAAGTAATTAATCATGCTTAATTTATGGAAATAGGCTTTTGATGTACTCGGTCTACCGTCCCAGAAACATCCTCTTCAACTTATAAGAAGCGTTTAAACTACTGTTTCCCATTGAAAAGCAATTGAAGTACTACTTTCTCTGGATTGGAATGTTAATAATAATAGCAATTACGTAACAGTCAACTCTATCTCGCAAATTAGTTACTTTTTTTTTTTAGCTACTTTTTTTCAATTGATTCATGGATGGATCCTCTTGTAAGAGGTAGATGTTAATGCCTTAAAGTCTTATGTTGAGATAAAATGATATCTTAGTTGTATATGAGCTCACTTGAATCTGATCTAATATCTCCCCCTTCTGAAGTGTTGTCTCTTAATATCATTTTTCACTCTTAATTACCTTCTTGTTTCTCAATTAGACTATTGTTGATAACCTTTGGACTACTTTAGAAAAGTACTCCCTTCAAAAGGCTACTATATGCTGGTCACTACTCCACTTTGGCCTTCATAACGTCGTTAAAGGAGATACGTTAATAACTAGTTATCTTGATGGAATCTCTCAAATTGTTTGAGTTAGTCGCAATTGGACATTGCATTAGAGAAGAAGATCCCATCCTCTTTACGCTCAATGTCTTGGCTTCAGGCTACGAATCCTTCCTCAGAACTGTTGATCATCTCGCGTTGCACTGACGTTTTCTGATCTCCAAGTAGAACTTCTAAAGGTCCAAGTCTTCCACGCATCCGCTATTACTACGTTAGAAATGATCCTCGCTATCACCAACATTCGTGGCTAAAACCTTGGATGTCATCACTGTGGCAGTAGAATTGGATATGGAGGCTCTAGACAGACCCAATGCCTCAACCCTACTTCAAAAAGTTTGAGAATTTTTCTTCTTAAAATTAGGTCAGGTACTAATCATGGACCAGGTTGCCAGACACAACTGGAAATCTAAACCCCTTTTCCACCTATCCCATCTAGCCCTAGTCTTTTTTAGCCACATATAGATGACTCTTGATAAAATTAACTCAGGCTTCCTCCCATTTTCTAAACCTATAAAAAGTGGGTACATATCATTGCCTACTATTGATTCAAGTAATCAGATTTTACAAATAGTTAATTTAGTCCCTAAAACGACCAAATAACATCACTGTTGCGTCCTCTACTATAAATATCCAATCTCAGTTTGATAATTCTCAGTTTACCTGCAACAATAATGCTAAATGGCTACTTGACATTGGTGCAATCTCTCGTACGAATCCTAGTTCACAATTTATAGAATCTATAACATCATATCAAGGTCCAAATCAAGTGTTCATTGGTAATAGCAATATTTTACCTATCCCTTTTGTTGGTATATAAACACTCACTAAATACCTCAAACCATTTTGTATTTTTGATATTAATTATTTCACAGCTACAGCCTAAACTTTTATTCATTGCCAAATTTGTTAAAAGACTATTCTTGTTTAATATAGTTTAACTCGTTTGTATGAAGGACATTAAAACTAATAAGATATCACTTCTCACATAAAGCATCTTTGATAATCTATGTCCTTTGAAGATTTTATCACATTTCCACTAATCTTGTCATTTTCATAACTCATCATGCTCTTTCTAATCTTTGACATAAACCTTTCAGTCATCTTCGCAACAAAATATTTTATAATTTGTGTTGTCTTTTACCTATTAAGTATCATATACTACATTATTACAATTTATGGATTTTATACAAAAGTACTTGTCTTTAATTATTTTTAATCATCTCATGTGTTAACAAAGTTGTTACAACTAGTTCACTATGATATTAGGGGAGTCTTTCTATCTCATTCTCACTCTGGTTGATGATATTTTATTATTTTATTGACTACTATAGTCTGTATTCTTAAATTATTCCATTCACATAAAATATCAAGTAATTGATCATTCTTATCAATTTAAAGCAATGACCAAAATTTTATTTTTAACAACTATCAAAACCTTTTAGGGAAAAAGTAAAAATGAGTATTTGTCATATGTAGTTAAGAACATTCTTCGCTTTGAATGCTCTGCCTTTTCTCTTCCTCACTTTTCCCGATTCTTTTTTATTTTTACCTTTCTATCCCCTGTTCTCTTTTGACGACCCCTGTCCCTGACCTTTGACCATAGGCATTTTAGACTTTTCCAGGGTCCCTCTTTGGACACCAGACGTTCACCCTGGCCATGGGTGAACCTTCTCTATCGTTGGGTTCCTTTCCCCCTTTGCAGTCGACGGTGGCTGTTGGTGGTTTGTCGGCATCGTGTGAGTTGGAGGAAGGTGAGATCCGTGAGAAATCTCCAGCTGGGCGTGGTGCTTGGTGCGACGCGGTGGCCAAACTGAAGCATGTCGGGAAACTCCATTTTTACCCAAATGCTCTTCACGATGGGATAGTGTCCCCTCCGGTAGAGTTGTTGCAGGCTGGAGCTCGAGCATGGTCTAATGCTTTGGTAGGGTTCTTCTGGTCCAAGAGAATCGCATTCCCGGTGGTTAGTGCGTGGGCACGCGGTCGGTGGGGAAAAAAGGGCTTTGAAAAGGCTATGCTCCGGGGAGATGGGTTGGTTCTTTTTAAGTTCTCTCCGAATTTCAATCTTGGGGAAATTCTGGAATTAGGGCCCCGGCATGTTAGGGATCAACCTCTGTTTCTTCGGCTGTGGAGACCAAGTTTGGGTGTCGACAGGGGAGCCATTGATGCTATTTCGCTTTGGGTCCAGTTTCACGATTTACCGATGGAATATTGGACCATTTATGGTTTGAGTCATTTGGCTAGTGGGTTAGGTAAACCCTTTTGTATGGATGTGCAGACAGCTGTTGTAGCGCCTCTTTACCATAGAGTACCCACCGGAACGCCCGTAGGTCATTCCGATACATATCCTACGATAAGAGACCACTACTGACAACCACCACTAAACTCCCCATGGCATCATAATAATAAAACAGTAA
>JAOTBA010000003.1:8812405-8825346 GCA_025629845.1 Erythroxylum squamatum | reverse complement strand
TATTGTAAATTAATTATATTTTAATTAATTAATTAATTATATTTTAATTAATTAGTAAAATGAGTCTCTACTAAAGAATGATTTTCATTCCTCTACTAAATGGGGGGCATGGAGGATTCCCCCAAAGTGAGATATCAAACCATTACCCTTATAATCATAATCAACAACCAACCACTCACTTTTCATTCCATACCCATTAACTCCTTCCTAAACCCATCAACCAAGCACCCCCTAATTCATGATGCAGATTTATGCTTAATCCTCTACTCCCCAAACTAGCATGGGCAAGGTTCATATGGAAAAAATGAGTTTTTACCAAAGATCTCCTTCTTTATTTGGATAATGCTAAGTATAAACTTCTATGTCCATAATACATAATGCACACATGTCCATAATAACTGTAGTATGGCTAATTATAAACTCCTTACATTGGACAAACTATTCTTTTTAAATATTTCTAATAGATGTGCATTATTTGCTACTTGGGTAATTCAACTATGATCACAATTTCATCTTAAGTAGAATTTCAGTAGCGAGTCATTCGAGCTTAATTTTGAGTAACTTAATTACCCTAAAAGGCACAATGTACAAAATCTGGGAAGACAGGAATTTAAGAATTTTTGGAAATCAGAAATCCTCAATATCTCAATTGATTAATTAACTCAAAGCATAAATTAGGGAACAATTATCCCTTCATAAGCTCAAGAGTGGCAAAAACATATTAACTAATAATTATTAATTTCATTATAGCTTAAACCATTTAGCTCAATATCAGATGTTTTGTTATGATACTATGTGTAACCACATATAGGTGTAGCTTATCGGAACTTACATTTTGTACATTGTTGCATCCCTTAATCATTAATTGGAGTTCTACATACAATTATTTTTTAGAATTCAAATATTCAATTTTAAACTTAAATTTGAGTTTAAGTTTAATTATATCTTATTTAGTTCTTCGAATTAACAATAGTTAATTAAATTAAATTTTTTTGAATCCAAATTAATAAAATAAAATTTGATCAGTTAATTTCAGACCAGTCAATCTAGACTAAATTACCACTTGTAAATGTCTTACAAAACAAAAAAAACAAGTGAAGTGGTCCGTTCAAATCTTTTGCTTTTGACCAGCATATTCCTTGTCTTAACGGCTCTTAGCTGTAGCGTAATTAATAGTATATTTGTTTTCCCTCTTCTTCTACATCTGTACTTTGACCGCTCTCTCCACTTCTGCATCCAAAATTTGTATAGCCGTTGTTGCCTTCTTGTACATTACAAGTCCTCTTCTCTGTGTGAAGAAATGGACAACATCCCCATCAAAGGCCTGCCCTTTAATCCTGTTTTATGCTCTTTAAAGCGAAAAAGGCCTCCCCAGATTGAGATCCCCAATGTCTTGCAGGAAATCCAAACTGGACATCTCAAATTCAGGGAACCCGTATCCCAAGATCAAACCTATTCTTCCAGTGGCATCGGTGTTGGTGTTTTCGCTGTCAAAGGCAAGAAAAAGTTCATGGAAGATACCCACAAGATCGTTTCTTGCTTGCATGGCAACTCCAGCAAAGTAACAATCTTTAATTAGTTATTGTTCTTCTGTTTCCTCGTGAGACCTGTAAACGGTTTCTTGATGTTTTTCAGGGTTTCTTTGGCGTTTATGATGGTCACGGAGGTAAAAAGGCGGCGGAGTTTGTGGCTGAGAACTTGCACACCAACATTCTTAAAACGATGGAGAACTGTGAGGGAAACGTATCCAAAGAGGAAGCTGTTAAAAATGGGTACTTGAAAACAGACGAGGAGTTCTTGAGACAAGTAAACTTCAACTTTGAGTTCCTATCAAGTGGTAGATAATCTTTAGCGTTTTTAATTTCTGTAGTCAATATCGATACACAGGTTGAGGATTAGTTGCAACATTGAGCTTCCATTTTAGTGTATTTGGTTTTTTTTTTTTTTTTCTGTCAGAGATCATTCATAGTGCTTATGACTTGTGAAGGTATTAACCGGAGCTGTAACAATGGATGGTCAAAAAGAAGTAGAGATTGTAGAAAGGGAAGGCGTAGTGAGAATAGATGCCCCGGCCCTGGTATTAATTCCTTTATCACTGACCATAATCATGTGGCTATGCACTGCAGGGTTTAGTCAGTGGTTCTTGCTGTGTCACAGCCTTGATTGAAGGGCAGGAGGTAGTCATCTCCAACTTAGGTGATTGCAGGGCCGTTCTCTGTCGAGGAGGAGAAGCTGAAGCCCTTACAAAAGATCATAGAGCAGAAGACGAAGATGAAAGAAATAGAATACTGAACAAGGTGTGCATATAAATATTTCTTAACAAAATGGCTTAGGGAGGAGCCACGCATAATAGAGATATGTATTTAATGGTTATTTGTTGTACAGGGAGGATTTGTGGAGATCCATAGAGGTGCATGGAGGGTCCATGGGGTACTTAGTGTTTCTAGAAGTATTGGAGATGCACATTTAAAGCAATGGGTATCAGCTGAACCTGAGACAAAGATTTTGCAGCTGACTCCAGATATGGAATTTCTTGTTTTAGCTTCTGATGGACTATGGCAAGAGGTACGATGACAGTAATCGGCATGTTATAATTTGCTTCAACTCTTTTAGCTAGATATTTATGAGCTTACACGTTTTGGTCTCCTCATGCTGTTTCTCAAGTTTAACATTGTGTTGGCACGCCTAAACCTCCAGTTGCTTCGTTTCGCTAATGCATTGTTTGAAGTCAAATTAAGTACCTTACATGCCAGCATTTATGTAATTACCACTGGATCAATGCAATGTATTATGTCTTTAGGAAGAATTAAACAATAAAGTCCTCCTTGTCCATTGCATTCATTTGGTTTTTTTACCGTTCTAGGTTGGGAACCAAGAAGCCGTTGACATTGTGGTTTCTTTCTGTAAGCCTGACAAGAAATTAAGACCTGGGGCAGATATTCAAAAAGACGATGATCTTGATTATGGCCGTGTAAATATTAGCCCTTCAGGTAAGCTGCGGAGGATTTCGCTTGTCAAGCGGCAGAAGGGGCCGAGACAGTCACCGCACCATAAGAAGATTGTTGATAGAGATAATGCTATTGAATTCGACTTTCCAAGTGAAAATGAAAGTCCTCCGTCTAAGTTAAGAAAGATTTCATTAGTGAAGAGAATAAATGTTTTCACCGAGTTTCCTGTTGAACAAAACAGTGGCCACAAGAAGCAACCTGCCACTTCGGGCCTTGTGGCTGCGTGCAAAGAGCTTGCAAATCTTGCTGTGAGTAGGGGTAGTTTGGACGACATCACAGTGATGATAATTGACTTGAATCACTTTAAATGTATCTCTTAAGTCTTTAATTTGTATTAATTTAAAGACCTAGTCCATAACTATGGCTTTTGTGGAAGAAGGTACAATGTTAGTTTCTTAGGAACTTGAGGTATGTCAGCGTCCAAGTTTCCCAACGTTTTTCAAGGCCTTGCAAATTGGGGATGTCACGACAAAGATGAACCTGAAACCTTGTCGAATGCAATAAGTAAAGAAGTCCCGTGATTTTCTGTTTCGGACAAAACTATGAACCAGCGCCTCCAGCACTTGGAGTAAATCCAAAGACCAAACATAAGCAACAACCCACTAGCCAGACGGGCGTAAAATGTGCGGAGGAAAGATCAACGGTGAAAGAGAAGTGTTTGGCGTAGCATATGGTTCCATTATGAATGAAACGGATAGAAAAAATGGTCAATACACTTGCTAGGTTGAATAATTCAAGGATAATGTTTGTGTTAAATTCAGGCAGGAATGAAAATTCAGGAACAGAAAAGAACCATACGATGTGACAGTTCCAAGAAAAATACAAGTCAATCATTGGGGTGGGTTTGGGTGCCTATGGCAGGCCATGTGCAATGGAACTGGGGGGTCTGAAAATGAACCATTCACAATATGCTCAAAAATCCATTTGTTAGCAGCTTGAGTGTAGTGGACACCGTCCCAGTTGATCCAAACTGATGGATCTTGACATGGTTTACCAACTAGCACATCTTTCCCTCGCACCCTAATCTTTCCTCCACATCCAATGTTCTTGTTGTAGTTATACTTTCCTCCGTGGCCACAGCATGCTCTTAAGGACTCCTTAAACCCTGCAATTCCCATCTCATGATTGTCAACAAAACCTTATCAAACAACAAGATGTATGATAGGTTATATTCACTGACCATTGTACATTTATAGATTGGGTGTTCTTACCTAAAATGGATTATATTCATTCACCATTGTACATTTATAGATTGGGTCTCCTTACCGTTCTTTCTTGTACGAGTGTAGAGGTTGTACTTGAGAGAGTATATATCAACATACGTTATTGCGGCTTTTGGCAATTCCTCCCTCAACTGCTCAACAGCGTTTTTCAATTCATGGTTGAAGAACCTAGCCACCTCATTAAATGGAGACCCACATCCAGCTCTATCTACTCCAGCAGCTAGGAGTGGTAAGCGATCCAAGACATAGGGTAAGCAACCAAAGGGTCCTGTGTTGTGAATCCAAAAGTTTCTTCCTCCTTGGCCATATATATACTGTCATTAACACAAATACACCCCTCTAAACCAACAATCTCTATTGTCAAACATCATCATTGACGATGATAAGAGCTGGTATCACTAACCGTAATGATGTCCTTAAATTGACCGAGTATATCTGGGACGTTTGCTTTAACTTCAGTGGAAGACAAGTTTGAGAAATAGCCGGAAGTAAGATCATTCTGACCAATATCGAATGTGTATAAAGCCTGAGAGAATACTTCAGCTTCAGGCAGCAGTTCTCTGTAAATTCTGCCTACACCAAATGATCCATTTAGTCTCTAAGTTATACATAGGACCGAAAGTATGGATACGGAGATGTCATGTTTTTTTTTTGGAGAATACGGAGAAGTCATGTTATTATTACCTGTGCTGCGCACAATTTGAGACCTATGATGAAAATCATAAAACTCGTACCATTGGACGTTTAAGGAAATGGGACTAAACCCGCTTTGATGGAGGGTGGTGTTTTGGGGTCTAATGGTTGATCCTGCTGTTGCAAAGTTGGCTCCATGACTGAAGTTGCTTCCAACAGAATCAAGGTATGCGCTCAAGTATGGTAATCCAAGGTGCTCCGCTGAGTATTCATGGCACAATACGAACTTTAACATATGTGATCAGATCTGATCATCAATAATACTTAAATAATTTCTTTATCAGTAATCATATTTCAGTTTAGGCCACGTGAAAGACTTCAGAATTATCTGACTGATAATATCACGTTCTGAATAAACAATCCTACCAGAATATGGTTATATTAATAAAAAATATTTTTCAGTATCATCCATGTTTTATGACCAATAGGCAACAAATTAAGGACAAGTCTTTACTAGCATATAGTTTAATCAACCAAATGCAATTAAAAATGAACTAGCATGCATCGAGCTCAGGCTTTCTCTGTTATAAGCTCAAGAATTCGGATTGAACTTGCAGCCCCGTGCTGTTTTCTGGTATCAGGCCCAAATGGTGGACCCCCTCTACATCAAAATTTTATTGGAAAAAGATGAGATAATCCGTGGAAGGCTGCCCTCATAGAAAGAAGAACTTAAGCTTATTTGGCAAAGGTGTCGGTGGCTATCGTCAGGATATGGTATAATGCATTATGCACTGTCACTAATAACGAAAAGACAAGAAAGTTGGTTCAAGATTCACATGTTCAATTAAATGATGGGTTAAATGCAGGCTTCAGGCTTGTGTTTGTTTTGTATTGATTCTCCATTCAAACACCCAGAAATGCCATGGGAAGCTTAGTACTTTTACCTGGTAGGAAAAGGTAGGATAATTTGAAGAGGCTATACTGTATTTCAAGATGATCATGTACTCTTGATCTGGTAAAATCAATAGAAGCTCAAAAATTTGACAGAAACTACACTCAATATCAGTTCCATCCATGTTTTTATGATAAGCATGATACGAGTCTTTCTGAAACCAAAAACGAAGACCAGTTCGTGCAAATTTCAAAAATAACATGCAGAAATGATTAAGAATCATGGCGAATACACGCATAAAATTAGTAATATACGTACCTATGAAGTCAATTAGGAGGCGGCCATCACAGTAGCGTCCGGCGGGTCCATGGAAGAACGACTCTCCATGAGGTGGAGGAGCTTGACCAAATACAGCAGATAAGCCACCAGTGTCAGAGTTGGAGTCTCCAAAGTTGAAGATTGCCGGGAAATGACAATGAGAAGTGGCTAACACAGTACAGTACTGTGGTGCCAAACTCACCAAGAAGACAATGATAGAGGCCAAAAAGGTTGCGGTCCGTGACCCCATGAGTGAAAGAGATGAGGGTAAAGATTGCTCTTTTAAGCGCGGAGAAAGTAGGAGAGGTTCTGTCCACATTATGTGAAGTTCAGGCGCAAGCAATGATATAGAGACGAGATTATTCAAATTTTCAGGCGCAACAAATGGACAAAAATGATCAATCAAGTTTATAACTATTGTCTGAAACAGTATACTTTAAATTGTATCCGATCATGCGATTGATAAGATCATTTGTATTATCAGTATCAAAACTCGCTACTGTAAATGGTAAAAAACTACAAATCAGTGCGTACCATCTCATTTACATATTTTTTTAGATATGTAGAGATTCGAAGAACCAAATATACCCTATAGATTAACACCAAAGTTCCCCGCCACATGTAAGACATGTAATTGATAGGAGTCGAGTAATATAGGTGTTTCTAATTAAACACTAAAATCTAGGCATTTGGGATACAAACACATGTCTAGATAGAATTGGACCACTGTGTAACTTCCGTCTTATATGGTTCGTTTTTCGGGGTGTATCACTTCCACCATAGTCACTGCTGCATATGTATAGTTCTTCCTGAAAATCCCACCGCATGCTGCGATTGAGAATTCCATCTTTCTTTTTATTAATGTATTCCAGGTAGAGCTCAGGGTTGGAGCTTTGAGGAGCTACTTAGTACATAGTTTTCCTCTAATTATCAAAGCGAGTAAAGAAGTTGTTTCCCCATGATCAATGTGGCATTTAATGCTTGCTTAACTTCATTAATTGTCAAAAAACCTAGAAAAAGAAGGTATGTACCTAATTTTCTCAAAGCTCTTTCCCCTCAGGATATAGGAGTATATCCCCTTGACCCGTATAAAGTTTTTATTACTAAACAGCCTCCGGGGGCTCTTTCCCATGAACACCTAATTGCAAACACTAATTAGTGATAGTCCTAAACCACCTTCCTTGATCGATTTACACACCTCTCTCTAACTTACTTTGCACTATACTTCCCCTGATCCCTAAAAATGACTTTAGAATTTTTCTCAAAATATTTTTTATTAGCTTATTACTTCTTTATAAAGGAAGAAGTGGGAGGATCGATCAGTAAACTTGGAGTAAATTAAGAATATACTTAATTAATTGCACTCTCCTAATTGTAGTTAAGGATTTGTTAGTATGTAGTCTCTCAATTAAAGGATTACATTCCCTAAACTCTAATTTTCTTGTGGAGATAGGTAAACCCAAACATTTCAAGGAGGGATGCATGTTCCGAAAACCAGTAATTTTAAAAGCCATTACGCCATTTAATGAGCACTTTTTGAGACAAATATCTGGCTTTTATCCATACTTACCTACATCCCTGAGATTCCATTGAAAGTTCTAATAAAGGCCATGAGAAGACTTTGGTTCATCATGTGCTTTAGAGAATAAGATTAAGTCATCTGCAAAAAGTAGAGACAACCACCCATCCTTTTTAAGTGTACTATGGAATCTGAAGTTAGGATTACAGCTCACATCATTATTTATTAGCCTAGTAAAGACTTCAATATAAAAGATAAATAGATATGGAGATATTGGATTGGCTTCTTTCAACCCCTAACACCTTTGAAAAATCATTGAGGGCTCCCCGAATTGATAGACAACTTTATCTAGTCTCTAAACTTATTAGGAAACCTAAAAATTTCTAGTTAAATATCAATTTTGATTGCACAATTCTTGGGGGCATCCCTTCTTGCATATACTTTATTAATTTCTTACGCAATAAGCACATTTCCCCTACCATTCTTCCTTCTGGGAAAGCTCCTCAAGAGTTAATAGTAATAGACTTTAATTTTAGCCATAATCTTATACAAGAAGTTACAATATGTAATAGATCTAGAGTCATTGAAAGACTTTAGGTTGGGGATTTTAGGTATAAGGTATAGAAAGGCCTTGCTAATCTTTTTAAAAATCTTACCTTGTCAAAAAAACTCTTGAATTCTTCCAATACAAGGTGCCTAATAAGGGGCCAAGCCTTTCGATATAATTGGCCATTAAAACCATTAAGTCCTAGGTCACTGTTAGGGCTCATTTCAAAGACAATCTTTTTAATCTCTTTTTGACTTATAGGGTTCACTAGGATTTAGATCTCCTCATATAAGAATTGGTTACTTATAAATGTTCTAAGCACCTGGGGAGTTGGACTGCTAGAAGCTGTGATCCTAATTGTATTCTCGAAGAGATTAATTCCTGCCTCCTTTAGATCCGTCTGGCTAGATTTTAGATCACCTTCCTAATTGAGTAGTGTGCTTATTCTATTATTATCCCCCTTGCTTACTTTTATCTCCATCTTTAATCCAATTTGCTCTTTGATTTTTGTCTCCATCTCCATCTCAAGTTGAGGTTATGGTAAATTGGATTAGAAATGGAGATAAAATAATTCAAAGGGCCCTAGTGTACAAGGCTCCTCAGTTTGCGAGGGTTGGGAGAGGGTCATTAATTATATGCAGTCTTCCCTTTGTATTTTACAGAGAGGTTTCCGTGACTCGAATCTGTGACTTTCTGGTCACAAAGAAGTAACTTTACTAGTTGTTCCAAGGCTATCCCTTATAGTGATCAAATTAAAATTGTTCACGTATAAATAAAAATATGAAAATAAACGTAAAAATACAACAATATTTTACTTTAATAAAAAGAGTTTTTTTAAATCTTCTAAAGATGTTTTAAGAGAGGGATGTAACTAAATCCTTTATATTTGCAACTTGTTTTTCTTCCCTTCCTTTTGCTTTTCTCCTTGCTTAAATCTTGCTTTTCCTCCATTTTGTTAGAACCATCTTTGTCTGGCTTGTCAAAAGGAAAAAATCTTTCCTGATTTTGACCTTAATTCTTAAGGGCAAACTTGTCATTTCCCTTACTTTATTTCTTGCTTTTGTTCTCTCGTTTATATTTCTAGTAACATATTTTCTAAATTTCCTTGTGTTTACACTGACTTTTTCCTCTTGTAGCTTATGTCTTTTGATGTTGCTGGAAAAAAACCTAACATCTATAAATGAATTATCCTTTTCGTCGTTGCCTTCTAATCCTTCTAAACACTTTACTAATTCTCCCTTAAGTTCAGCTCCTTACCTTGCAATAATCGCCTTTAATGTTAGATGGAGACAGGTTATAAGGGATGAAGATGGTGGAACTATAAAATACTATCAGATATACACACTCTATCTAAGGAGAGTTAGTATATCAAAATTTATGTGAGCATAAATATGGAAAATAGTTGCTTGCCGTTCTGATACTAGGTGATAATGATAAACTTATGGAAGAAATAGTCAGTATGGTCTATTAATTGAAACCCTTTCTCAAGGATCAAAGGAAAAATGGGTAGTTAATGGTAGAAGGTTTGTCAAAGTTGATTATGTAGAATTCATGGAAACTGATAATCCCACTGAGAATAGCCAATTGGGTAATATGTATAAGGCTAGCCCAAAGGATAAGATGAGTATTACGACTAAGTCTTAGGGGAGTAGTGTGCAAAAGGAAAAGGAAAAGGAAAGTCACACTAGAGTATATCCAAAAGAAAAGCCAAATAAATGAAGTTAGTAAGGAAGGGGATGAAGTGCCTCAAGCAAGATGTGAAGATAGAGAGGAAAATGTGATGGGGTAGTGCAAATAGTAGAGGAAGACGTTCCGGATGCATGCAACCTATCTAAGGATAAGGAATGAGAAGATAACGCTCGGAGCGGTCATAAATTTTCTTCACCTATATTTACTTAGGATGAGGTTACTGTGGAAGCTAATGAGAATACGAGATTCACTACAATAGATAAAAGGGCATCAAATAGAAAGAGTAGGTGAAGAGGTTTCAAACTCTTGAACTCAGCATTATGTCTATAATCACTTGGAATATTGAAAGATTTTTATATGGCTAATAAAATGATATGTGCTTAAATGTTGATTCATTTGATCTGCTACACTTAGTGATTAATGTCTTAGAAATGCTTAGGATACTCACTTTAGCTCATATTTGATCTTAGGTACAGTTTAGAAGTAGAGGAACTAAAGTGACTCGAAAGCATGTTCATTAAATTCATCTTCACAATGTCCATACTCTATTGATTCATGGAGCAAGAAGAAGAAGATATTGAAAGAAGAAGAGACAAAATGAAAAGAACTAAAGTGGAAGACCACTCACGGCTTAATATTACAAAACTCCCCAATGCTTAATATTATCATTTAATAGTAGTAATACATCTTTATATTTGCATGGTAATCTAAAAGAAAACATATAATTTCCTTTTCTATTACCTGTGCAATCATCTGTAACTAAAAATACACTCCAAAAGTACTTTTTCTTCTATCTGTTGACCTTGGTCCCTGCAGATATTCCCTATACCTCACTTCTATGACTTGGACCTACACGGATTAACACCCGTGCAAAACTTGAAAGCTTAGTGGGGAAAACACTTAGTTTGGACCAAGCACTCACATTTAGAAATATCACAACTCATATACCATAAATTCACATTCATGAACTAAACATTGATATTCAATGTTTATGTAAACAATTATGGTATACTTAAGCAAAGTACATAATGCAAATATATTTCAACATATTATCCATATACTAAAAATGCACATTTATAAGCCAAATATTAATATTCAACACTCATTGATACAAATTATCAATATAATTGCACATTGTAAAACAATTCATCATTACAACCAATACAAATGCTCATCAATAGCAATTATTAAATTGTCATGTTGTATTTCTTATTTATGATTGTTAAGTTTTCTTTCTATGATAAGCCTGCACGTTTTTGGTGGGTGTGAATAACGGGTGCTGTGGATATTCGAAGATATCAAACTGTGGATGCCCAAAGGAATCAAAAAGTTATCGAATTGTGGACACCAGTGGTGTCAAACTGTAGCAGTTGCATTGTGAACCTATAGGCATGCCTATCTATCCACCACCAAGACAATAGAGCAGACACTGTAATATTTCCTTTAACCATTTGCCAAATGCATGAAAAATAATGTCTGGGGCCCAATATGTAAGGATGACCCATATGTTTGTTTTTAATTAAGCTCAATCTACATATTTACCTTTCGAAAAGGTTAAAGATGTGGGATTATACAACAATTTCATGTTTTGACTTCCTTTCATCATTTATTTTTAGTTGTTAAGTTATTTTGGAAGGATTTCAAATTTAAGGCTAATTAAGGATGATTTATATTCATTAGTTAAGGGAATCATTCTTTGTCAAATCTTTCCTATGTAGTTATGTTTAAGAATATTCCGTAAGACATTTCCTTTTAAGATTTTCATCATTTGTTGCCTATTTAAATAGGTAATATGGTGTATTATGAAAATCATCTCATCATCAATAAAGTTTGAGTATTTCTCTATTAAGAGAGCTTTCTTTTGGTTCTTTAGTCGAAAACTAAATCTAGTCTCTTGAAGTTAACTTGTAGTGATCAACTTATAACTTTGGTTCCAATCAATAAGTTTAGTTGTGGTTGAGTTATTTTCTAGATTCAAAAAGAATTCTGGAGTTTTCTTTTCTTTACAGATTTCAAATCTTAAGTGTTCCTTCACCAAGGTTCATATCAAATACCTAAAATAAAATTATGAGGTGGCCATTAAATAGCTTCCCTTAGGTCTATAAAAGAAAGACTCTCCAATGTTATCATCGAATGTAATAAACAAGTTATTGCGTCAAATTTTAAGTCTACAAAGTTAAAGATTATTGGGAAATAGCGATGAGAAGTGGCCAACATAGTCGATGATTAGGCCAAACTTACCAAAAACATTGTGACAAATTTCACAAATGCTATAGAAATCAGTTTTGATTTTTATGCAATAAAAATAACTTTAAATTGACATAATTGATATGCCTCAATCAATTAACCAAAATTCCATAACTTCAAGCATGTACAAATTATAAGATTAAAGGATTACCTTTTAAAAGATGGTGAAAATTGATTGAAATTCATGATTCCATAATAGTTGCTGCAGCACAAGATCAAACCATAATAGAAAAGTGTAAGGTTCATTGAATCCAATTCACCAACTTCTGTCATACACAACCACATAGTTTCTAAATTGACAATTTAAATAATACCATAAGAATAAATTAATTAGGTCAACTTCTCTCATTTGCACAATATAATATTACCATAATGCTTTCACAATAATATTTATAGCTAAAATAATTATGGACAACTAATACATCAATAGATTCATATGTTATATATAATTAAGCACTACTAATTTTAAATTATAATATTAACATCAATATGGGTTTAGTAGAATGAATATATCAATTTGTCACTCATTATAAATAAAGGGTTATAAAAAATCCTAAAAAAGATAAAATATAAAACAAAACTCCCACTTAAACAAAGAAAATTAAGTTCCTAGCAGTCCCCTAGGAGAGATATATTCTTTAAACACACATATAGGTAAGCCTTTAGTTAGTGGGTTCGATGACATGCTACTTATAGGCATGTGTTTGTGTCGGACCCCGTTTCCGGAGCCCAACGTCCTGTGACATGAGCCTTGCTGAAAACCCTAAAGGTGTCATTTGCTGCCATTCCATATTGGCGGTGAGCGCACACTAGTCAAACATCAAAACCATGAATCTACCTCTAAGATAGCCCAAAAAGAAAAATA